>WNWU01000056.1:3894413-3946755 GCA_012654045.1 Ptyas mucosa | reverse complement strand
TTCCTTCCTTCCTTCCTTCCTTCCTTCCTTCCTTCCTTCCTTCCTTCTTTCTTTCCCTTCCTTCTTTCTTTCTTTCTTTCTTTCTTTCTCTCTTTCTTTCTTTTTCTTTCTTTCTTTCTCTCTCTCTCTCTCTCTCTTCTCTGTGTCTGTCTCTCTTTTTCTTTTTATGGCATTCCTGTCTTTTCCTTTGAGAGTTTAATGTGACATATGGGTGAAGAGGAACTTCCCAATTTTTTAAAAGCCACCTACGGTGTTTTCCTGAAAATAAGACCTAACCAGAAAATAAACCTTAGCATGATTTTTCAGGATGCTCGTAATATAAGCCCTACCCCAAAATAAGACCCAGTTAAGATCATCTGCCAGATGGATGCATTTAGTACTGTATTTCCCCAAAAATAAGACTGTCAACTTCCGAGACAGCGCGCCTTTCAAAATAGCCACAATGTGCCATTTTGGATTTGCCACACATATGTAGGGGGATGCATGGGGCCACAGAGGGGTGTTGGGTGATGGACTCATGCTGGGAGAGGAGCCAGGAAGGCAAGCCAGCTGTGGTCAGTTCAGAAGCCATCCAGGTCTGAAGAATACTTGCTGGAGCCAGCCAGAGAGCAACCGGGCTCGAAGAGTACTTGCTGGAGCTGGGCCAAAAAAGTACTTGCTAGAGCCAGCCGGGAACAACCAGGAACAGGAGGGTGGAGCATGCTGAGTCCGTATAGCCAGCTGGCTAACCCTTTTACTTGTATTGTTCACCATGTGCCAAGCTGAGACTCCAGTAAAGAGACCCATTCTGCTCACATTGTGGCCTCTTCTTTTGCTGGCTTGGTTTGGAATCGTGACAAAGACCTTACCTGAAAGTAAGCCCTAATGCGTCTTTTGGAGCAAAAATTAATATAAGACCCAGTCTTATTTTCAGTGAAATACGGTAGTGTGCACTGTGATCATGTATGGATCTGGACTCATTAGCTTTTATTTTAGGAAGATTACATAATGAAGAAAAAAAGTAGGGCTTAGCTAACTGGTTTGAAAAACAAAGAACTGATGTAAAAGAAAATGCAAAAATCCATTAGGCAAGGGATTTCAGCTGGTGGGATTCAGGAGAAGAGCTTTTTCTATGTGGCTCCTGCCCTTTAGAACATCATAGCTCCCCTAGAGGTGAGATCCATTCTCACTCTTATGATCTTCTGTAAAGGTCTGAAGTCTTGGTTCTGCCAGTTGTCCTGGGATCCCAACAGGGATGCATCACTCTGGAGGTGACTGCTGGAATAAGAGAATAAGAGAAGAGAGACTTCCGGTTGAGGATCGAGGTGACATGGTGTGGTAAGAGCGATCGCTCTCTCCCAACGCCACTATTCGCTGCGTTTTGGGGACTCTTCGAGGCGTTGGAGCTTGAAGGACTCCGCGGGCAATAGTGAAGCATTGGCAGACTGAGTGGAGAATCGCAAAACCACTCTGCCGGACTGGTTTTCACTGCCGAACCAACGCGGCGCATCTGCTGTTGAATGGCGGACCCGAAGCCTCGCTAGTCAAGAAAGCAGGAAGCAAGGAATTCCGGCGAGAGGGTGCCAAAGAACATTCATACCACCGCCCCTGATGCACACCAAATGCTACCTTGAGTGAGCTGCCTGGATCGGGCAGAGAAAGCAGATCGGAACCAGGCGGCGACTGAAAGAAAAGACAAGAGAGACAACGAGCGGATCGCGGAATGGCCGGCGAGAGATCGGAGTGGACATAATTGTAAGACAGAGCGGGGGCACTAGTAGAAAGAGAACGAACTTGACGGGAAAGACAGTGAGGAGGAGTTTGGAGGTGCGAGAAGACGAGGCTGCAGACCGGGTGAAAGGAGCGCTGACAACTTCAGACAGGAAGCGCTCCCATCTTGAAAAACCAATGAGAGGACTAACGAGCGGCCAGAGCGACGGGGAGAACCTCCAGAGGAAACAAGTGAAGGCTCCGAATGAAACTAAGACATTGATTATTAATCTAATTTTTGACTGGATTTGATTTGATATCATTTCAAATATAATTACAATTACAAAGTCACTCGGGGGGCTTTTTTTTTATATACAGAAGCAATTTTTATTTAGGGGGGTAGACGTAAATGAAGATATCTTATATGCTGTTGGAAGATGTGAAGACAAGAAGATTAGCAATTGGTTCAATCTAGTATGAAGAATTTAAATGATTGATAAAGTTCTTAAATGATGTTCTTAGTTGATTTGTTAATATGTATTGATATAAGAGGTTTGATTATTAATTAAAAAATTATTGTTAATATTATTTCTTATTCAGTGTTTTAATTATAATTGGACCTTGATGGTTTAAAAGTGAAGGACGGAAGAGTTTATATAGTAATTTTTTTTTAAATCTGGGGTTTTTTGAGTGAGGGTTTCCTTTTGTTGTTGTTGTTGTTGTTGTTGTTGTTTTGTTTTAAATGAAAGAAGTTATAAAATATTTTGTTAAATTGTATAGACCTAATAATTTGGTAAGTAACAATTAGCTAAATTGAGTAATGATAGGTTTGATTAGATAATACTTAATTGTTTTAATTGCTGTAATTATAAATGGAGATAATTTTGTTGAATTAGATGGAATAAGGAGAAAAAAGACTTGCTTTCCTTTTATCTATTTGTTTAATGATCATGATTATAATAAGTGTGAAATGGAGTTTAATTTAGAGAATTTAAGCTGTATTTTATTTTGTACTTGCTCTGGGAAGTCGGGGGAGGTGGTTGGGGAGGGGGGGAGAAAATGTATGTAAAATTTTTAAAACTTTTTCAATAAAAAAAAAAGAAACTAAGACATTGATTTGAATTGAACTGAGTCAAATAACCTGGCAATTCACTCCCTCCCTCTGGACATTGATAAGTGAGGGTGACAAGCAATCAAACAATTAACTATTAATTAACTCTCTACCCTTTTGTCCTGCCTCCTTTCTTGTTAACGTCCTCTTTTTTTTCTTTTTTTCTTTCTCTCTCCCTCCAAATCCATTATAAGTATTAATCAATTGGTGCATAGTTATTTGTATTTATATTAGATTGATTCATATTTAAGCTTATATCGGTACCTTTTAAAATTATTAGATATTAGCATATTAACTTTAAGAAATACTTAATAATAAGTCATAATAATAAGCTTTTCTCTTTTTTATTACTTGATATATTGTCCACAATCTTTATTTATATTTAAATTAATTTTATTAATCAGATAGTTTGAGAATTATATTTATATTGATTATATTATATTTACATTTATATTGACTAATATAAGGAACAACAAGTTATTGAATAATTAATTAAGTTAAAAAGTTATCTAATCACTTAATTAGATAGATAGATAGATAGATAGATAGATAGATAGATAGATAGATAGATACAGTCATTATTGTAATAAGAACATATTTAATTGATATTTGAAATTGATTGAAATATTAGATATCTAATATAAGAATATCTTATAGTGGAATTACAACTGAATTACATGTGGTGTGATATCTGATACTAAAGACATAACTTATGAGATAAGACCACTTACCAAAGAATTGTAGGGGATTTATAGTTGAACAGCACAACCTTAATCAGTATTAAGAAATAAGAAAGCCTTAACTGACAGGCAAATTAGGCAGCTTTACTGGGCAAACGTATTAACTGACAGAATAGATCGAACAATCAGAGTGAATAGTGAAATACCAGTGATACCTGTAATAGTCTAATAAGAAATACATATAATAACAAGAAAGGGAAATTAGTGGATGACTATTTGGAAAAACATAGACAGGATTATAAAAGAGCAAGCAAAAATTCTGAGTGAGATGACAAGTTACGCAGCCACAGTAACTAAAACAGGAAAAAAGACAACGCCAAACACCTCAAATCCAACAATTACAATGTCATCCCCCGCAACACAAAAATCTACAGAAAGCCTTGCAACTATGATACCTACCATGCAAACGATGCAATTATCGCTAACATCGATCCAGGAAACGATCCTTATGATGCAGGAGAAGATGATTAATAACCATTTAGAACTGAAAACAGATATAAAAACTATAGATCAAAAAATGAATGACTTCCAGCAAGCAATACAAGCAAATGAACAAAAAATAAAGAAAATAGAATCTAAGATTGAACAACAAGAAAGGGACCTGGACGCAGTAGACCAAAAATTAATGGTGCAGAATAGGGACTTGGAAGATTCGGTTATGCAGCTGGAAATGGATAAAGCATCTTTCTACTTGCGTTTCCAGAATATCACTGAGGAGAAAGAAGAAAACCTGGGCCAAGTTATGGCAGAACTGATTGGAGAAATTCTACAGCAAGATACGGACTAAATAATAAAAGAGCTAGATGAAGTATATAGGGTTCAAACAAATTATGCAAGACGTAATAAACTTCCGAGAGAAGTGCATATAAGGTTCGCCCGAAGAAAAGTTAAGGACATCTTTTATAATGTAGCGAAAGGAGAAACAATAAAATACAAGGGTAAGGAGGTGATAGTACTGAAACAAATCCTGAGGAGGGTGAGAGAAGTAAGAAGGGACTACAGATTCTTGGCATCGCAATTAAATAAAAGAAATACCCCTTTTCGATGGACCCTGCCAGAAGGGATGCTGATAACCTGGCAAGGGAAGAAGATAAAGATAAATAGCTTGGTAGAGGCCCAGGAATTTGTGGACCAGCTGAAAGGAACGGAAGAAGATCTGAGCATCAAGGAAGAACTGGGAGGGGCCACCACAGAGGAAGAACTTACACAACAGAGAGGATCGAAGGAAGGGTCATCGGAGGAAAAGGAAACGGAGGAGAGAGAAAACAAAGAAGGAAAGAAAGAACCAAGACCGCAGAGAGTTACCCGAGCAAAACAGTATTAGATCGACACCAAATTCGAAAATGGATTGGAAGTTATTATCAATAAATGTAAATGGACTGAATGACTACAAAAAGAGAATTTTTTTTTTACAAAATTAGCTAAACAAAATTTGGACTTAATATGTCTACAAGAGGTGCACATCAAAAAGGAAAACGAAAAATATTTGGAATATAAGAAACTCGGGAACCTATACACATCCTTAGCAGAGAAAAAAAAGAGAGGGGTAGCTATATATATTAAGAAAGAAATAAAATCAGAGTTAAAATATACAGACCCTAAGGGCAGAATATTGGCTGTGGAAATTATGAGAGATGCAAATCCAATTCTACTTATATCCATTTATGCCCCGAACAAAATTTGAGTAATTTTTATAGTAAACTCAGAGAAATAATTAGTACAATGGAAAATAATAATAATATATGCATTATTGGGGACTTCAATGGAGTTGTGGACCCAAATAAAGACCATAAAAGCCCCAAAGGCCAAAAAGGAAAAAGAAAAAGCATACCAAAATCCTTCTTTGAACTAACTGATGAACTAAATTTGATAGATATTTGGCGAACCTTAAACCCACATAAAAACAATATACCTTTTATTCGAATCCAAAAAAAACCTGGTCGAGAATCGATATAATGTGGGTAAGTAGAAATCTCGGAATGGATATCTTGTCAGCTGAGATCCTACCTAATACATGGGCAGACCACAACCCATTGGAAATTAAGTGGAAAAGGAAATATAGGAAGGGAAATATAAGATGGAGACTGAATACACAATTTCTCTGAGATAAACAAAATGTTGAAAAATTAAAGAAAGAGATAAAGGATTTTTTTGAAAGAAATGAAAAAGAACCGACGGAACGAGGGATAATATGGGACTCTATGAAGGCTTTTCTAAGAGGGCTCGCCATTGCATATAGTGCATACAAAAATAAGGAAAAAAGAGAAAGCCAAAGGGTATTACTGGAAGAATTGAGAGAAACAGAGAAGGAAATTCAACAAACTCCAGATAACGAACTAGCAAAACAAAACTGGATGATTACCCGTCACAAAATAAATATAATGGACCAAGAAAACCTAGCATATGAAATTAAAAGAACCAAACAATATTATTTTGAAAACGCTAACAAACCGGGGAGATGGCAATCATACAGATTAAAGAAAGAAAAAGAAAAAGGGATAATATACCAATTAGAAAATTCTGAAGGCCATATAGTAAATAAGGAGGAGGAGAAACTGGAATTAATTCATGAATACTATGCCACACTGTATAAAGAGGAAGAGATACTTAAAAAGGGAAAATAGAACAATATCTATTGGAAGAAGGACTCCCACAAATTGAGGAAGATGAGAAGGAATTACTAAATAAGGAAATCACAATGGCAGAGTTAAAGATGGTAACCTCTAAACTCAAAAAGAACAAATCACGGGGCCCAGACGTATTCCCAGGGGAATTATATCAAAACCCAGAATTAGAAGATATTTTGCTCCCAAAAATGTTAGTAATATTTAATGAAGTTCTAACAAAATCCAAAATACCAGAATCATGGAGGGAGGCATACATCACACTCCTCCCCAAGGAAGGGACAGATACAAACTCCATAAAGAACTACAGACCAATCTCTTTACTTAATACAGACTACAAAATATTTATGAGCATTTTGGCAGAAAGGTTAAAAAAAGTATTGAATAGGATAATACATAACGACCAAAACGGATTTCTCCCAGGGAGACAAATAAGAAATAATATAAGGACGATATTGGATGTAGTAGAATATTATGAAGACCACCCAGGCCAGGAAATGGCACTGATTTTTGTAGATGCCCAGAAGGCCTTCGATAACTTAAATTGGAAATTCATGACACAGCAAATAAGCAAAATGGGATTTGAGCACAATTTTGTAAAAGCAATAACAACTATTTATGAGAAGCAAAAGGCAAATATTTTGGTTAATGGGGAATTAACGAAACCATTTCCAATTAAGAAGGGGGTGAGGCAGGGATGTCCATTATCACCGTTATTATTTATATTAGCGTTAGAAGTTCTATTAAAAAAAATTAGAGGGAATAAACAGATTAAGGGTCTCAAAATTAGGAAAGAAACCTACAAAATTCAAGCATTTGCGGATGATGTGGCATTAATCATAGAAGGCCCATTGGAATCAGGCATACAAATATTAGACAAATTCGGCAAATATGGAGAGGTGGCAGGACTTAAACTTAATAAAGCTAAAACTAAAATACTGACTAAGAACATGTCTAAAATGCGAATAAGAACCTTAGAAGAACTAATGGGAATTGAAGTAGTCAAGAAAGTAAAGTATCTGGGAGTCTGGGTTTCCAAAAGATATTCAGCCCTTAAAGAAGATAATTACATACCCTTGATTAAAAACATCAAACAAGACCTAGAAAAGTGGGGAAAATTACAAATATCCTTCCTAGGAAGAATCTCAGCAATCAAAATGAATATCCTACCCAAACAATTGTACTTATTTCAAATGGCGCCAATTAAATTAGATAAAAAATTCTTTCAAGAGCTTAACACTATTGTCGAGCCGTGAACAGGCTCGCCATCACTTATGGGGGGGGACGGAGATTGGAAAAGGCAGAACGCAGCCAGAGCTGTCGGACTTACAGAGTTACAGCGACACTCACAATGACACTTCACAGCAGGAGGCAGCTACAAACAAAACCAGGAGCAGCGGAGACAACGGCAGGGAGGCGTGGCTGTTAACGTTTTCCTAAATGCGCTTCTGTGACGTGAACAGAGGCGCGGTACTGCCAAACAGCTGTGGAGGGAGGGGAATGTCCCGAGGTTCTTTTATTTGCCGGATGTTAGGTTTGCTTTATGCCAAGTTCAGATATATAGCGCCATCTGGCTGCCTCCGGTAGCGCTGACTTTATTAATTTTTCCGGCTTGTTCGTTACTTTGCCTTGCTGCTTTTGGCTGTGTTCCAGTAAAGAGTTCTGGCTACTCCTTCAAGTGTGGAGTCGTTTTTTCACCTCAAGCTTGGGCGGGACGACAGGCCGAGAACTATTACTCGAAAATTCATATGGGGAGGAAAAAAACCGAGGATCACAATTAGAGATATGCAAGATAAAAAGGAAAGGGGAGGACTCGGACTCCCAATATGGGAGACATATTATAAAGCGGCAAATTTAATTTGGTTAAAAGATTGGGCAACTTTGACTAATAAAAGGATACTGACACTAGAAGGATATGATCTCCAGAAGGGCTGGCATTTTTATCTTTGGGAAACAGGGGAAAAAACAAGGACATACTTTCATAGACACAAAATAAGAGACACCCTTATGGCAACATGGAAAGAGATAAGGAAAAAACATTATGTTAAAATCCCCAGATGGCTCTCCACAATGGAGGCAATAATATATCCCAATGTCCTAGAACTGGGAAAGACAGCTAGATATAAAGAAATTTTAGATGGGATAGGGAATATTAAAACAATAGAAGAATTGAAAGAACAAGGTATTAGTATAGAGTGGTGGACATATGCTCAAATTAAATCAAGACATAAAAAAGATAAGGAGGACCCGGGAATAGAGATAAGCATGAATGGTTTAGATAAAATTTGGATGGGCACAGATGACAAATTATTAGCAAAACTGTATAAATATTTAGTAGAGTATGACTTAGCGGAGGAAACGGTAAAGAATATAATGTTAGCATGGGCTAAGAATATTGGACAGACTATAACACTAGAAGAATGGGATCAAATTTGGACAAACAACTTAAAAATGACTAAGGCCACAACATTTAAAGAGAACCAGTACAAAATGATTTATAGGTGGCACCTAGCACCAGCCAGGATTGCTAAAATATACCCTAAAGCGAGTTCAAAATGTTGGAAATGCGGGCACCAACAGGGTACGTATTATCATTGTTGGTGGACCTGCCCTAAAACGAAAAACTTCTGGAAGATGATAAGCAATTGGCTGAAGGAAATCTTGGGAGATATTCTTGAATTAGACCCTAAAATATTTCTCCTGGGAATCCTCAAAAAATCATATGCAAGAAAGAAGAAATATCTGGCAATACATATAATAACGGCAGCAAGAATTACTTTTGCCCAATATTGGAAAGAGAATAATCTACCGCCCGAAGACCATATTATCAGAAAGATACTAGAATGTGCCGAATTGGACAAGTTAACACTAGAGATAAATGACAGAGAGGAATCAGAATATTACAGTGCATGGGACCCGTAGTATGAATGATTAAGGAATAGGAAATCTAAGTAAAACTCGCAAACGCGAGAGCTGGATAGGAAATTAAGATGAACAAGTGGAAATTGTGCATTGCTAGAAGGATGATTATGTGCATAAAATAATATATAGTTAATACTGTTCTAGCATAATTGAAACAAAAATTAACTCCATGTAAATAACAATGTAAATACGCAATGTAAATACGATTTATATGTATAATGACACCTCAAGGCTGGAAATGCTGAACCGATTTGTATGAAAGTTTTTATTTTATGTGTTCTGTTTGTCTGTTTGTGTGTTTTTTTGTTTTCTTTTTGTAATAATAAAAGCTTTAATAAATTTAAAAAAAAAAGAGAAGACCCCCCCACCTTTCCCCGTGCTCATCTTCCTCTGCAATGTTTAATTGTAAATTATTATTGTTATTTATTGTGCAATGTTTTACTGGCTTTTAATATTTTAATGTTTGTAAGTCACCCAGAGTTGCCTTTAGATGAGATGGGCAGCTTACAAGTCAAACAAACAAACACACATCTAAATAAATAAACCAATATTTGTTTGTATTTTGTGATAGTATTGTCACCAATCTTGCATTTATAATTATTTCTCTAGACAAATGAGAATCCAGGCTTATAGCTTAGAAAGAATATACTCTTTTTTCAGAATTTTCTTTGATATGTGTACAATCACATTAACGTGTATGCCCTTTTTGTGAGCAAGAACAAACTCAGTTACCCAAAGCTACCCAATTTCTTCCCATGTCCAGTTGTGTATATTTTATTAAGAAAGCAAGCACAGGGCAGTTGAAAAAATAATACAGGCAATATTCTCAGCAAGACATGAAGATTTGTTACTGATATACTGAAGGTCAAACCGTGAGTGATTTGCTTAGTTAGAGGTTGCAAACGCAGGAAGGGATTTTTCTCCTTTCTGTTGTTTAGATTTTACAGCAAAGTGCTTGGTGCCTTCAGTTCATAGAGTTAATTCAGGGGCCTATTTCGCTATTTATAACAAGAGTTAAGAAGGACAGAATAAGGGAGGGCAACATTTCCGTGGTCACAACAGCTGCTTTCAATCTTCCATGACATATTGAGTTAGAAAAAGGGATCGTGGGCAGGAAAAAGTGTGTAAGGTATAAAAGGAAAAAGTGGATGTGGAATGATGTATGTTTAAAAGGACACGATATTTTCAAGAGGACATAAAAAGGGCATGAAATTAAACATTTTAGGAGACAAAGCTGAATGTACTTGCTTATATTTTGTCCTCCACCACTGTCTAATTTTTCTAAATTGAAGATATTTTTTTCAAACCAGTTATATACACATACATATATACATGTACATGTACATATACCCATACCCAGTGGTGAAATGCTATTGGTTCGCACCAGTTCGGGTGAACCGGTAGTGATAAAATCTACCAGTTTGGGAGAACTGGTAGTAAAAAAAACGCTACCAGTTCGTCTGAACCGGTATTTTCGACAATCAGCTGTGCCATGAGATTTATATTCGCTAAAAAGCAGGAAATCCTGCTTTCTAGCAAATCTAAATCGTGCGGCACAGCTGTTCCCCCTCCTCGCTGTTCTACTTATCTTGTTAAGCCTCCTTTTTCCGTGTGAAGCGTACTTTTGGTGTGCACTGCACATGCATGCACGCACAGTGTACTTTTGGCACGCACTGCACATGCGTGCACACAGCACACATTTGGCACGCACTGCACATGCACGGGCGGCGAACCGGTGGCAATCCACAGATTTCACCACTGCCCATACCCATATCCATACCCATACCCAGTGGTGGGATTCAAGTAATTTAACAACCGGTTCTCTGCCCTAATGATTTGTTCCAACAACCAGTTTACCAAGCTGCTCAGAAAGTTAACAACTGGTTCTCCCAAAGTGGTGCGAACTGGCTGAATCCCACCACTGCCTATACCTATACCTATACATCCTCTTCAGTTCTCATTATTTCTGAGTGGTGGTTTTCTTATCTGTCATTCTTTGTGTTCCTAAGAAACATCTTCAAATATATGAGTGAAAAAAAAACTAGGATAGTAGATTGATTCCATCACACACCAACAAAAGACAAGAGTTATATTTTTTTGGAGGAGTATACATTTATTCCTTCATTTACCTAAGTGATCATGTAGATCTGGGCTCTCAGAAGTCACAGAAGTAACAGTACCTGTTCAAACTATTTCCTTATTTGGTATAAAATTATGCCCCAATTTCTACTTATTTAAACATTCAAGGGGGTGAACAATAGATGGATCGATCAAAACTCAATTCAAAACTCAAAAGCTGTTAAATCATATCAAGTCTATTCCACATAGAAAGCACACCACTCTGTCAATGGAATACTACCTTGGTGAGTTGATTGAGAAGCCTCTTGACAATAATACATGAAAGCAACTGCAAAAAAAGTGAATTATTATTTCTGTTGGAAATGTGGCTTGATCGCCGTTAGTTCTTTATAATGAGATGTAGTTTCAATATATATAAATCCGAGGATTATCTTACAGCATAATGCAGTACATTTCCTCAAAAGTAAACCATGCTGAGCTTAGTGCTTACACTGTAGGATTGCATGGATTAAACCTATGGTTCCCATAAGTGGTTGCTAATGACAGAATGCCAATTACGTGAATTAGGGACAATGGAGAACTTGTTTCAGTATGTTCTTATTGCTCATGTTTACCTCAAAGCTCTAGGAAAATATTGCATAAAACATTAAACATATATCGAACATGAAAACTCAATTCATATTTCCCATCGCCAGCACATACATGAATAGGCCCATGACTACCTGGATTGATTGTGAAATTGGGCCAATCCTCCTCTTTCTTGTCTGCATTAGAGATGTGCATTCAACCTTTTTTTGCTTCAGTTCTGAATGAAAAGGAAAAAAGAAGTAATGCTGACTAAAAGGCGCAGAACTAACTTGTTCATTGAAACACTGAACATACCAAAAAGATGAAAATGTATTTATCACAGCTGCTATCTGAAGTAGCTGTAGCATTAACACTCTTCGAGGAGCTGCCTTAACTTATTTGGACTCATATTTATAACCAAGCGATAAAGTCCTTTAAATGTGAACTTGGCATATTGTTTTATAAAATGCTACTTCTGCAGCATAACAAAAGCCAGGCATCTAGCTGGATTTTCAGATTTGTGCTGGAACTCGGGAAGAAGAAGAAGTACCAAAGGATGAACGCAATCTTGAAGGTCTTGCTCCTTAAAACAAAAACAAAAAATTAATGTTAGGGGTAGATGGATGGATTGATAAAGAAAAAACTGCATTTAACCTTCATAGGTTAGCACTGAAAGTCCCAGCCCTCCGCCTTTTAACTATTTTTAACAGTGTTTTAATCATTCTTGCCTCTTTTTAAAATGTGTAACTTTTAGATGAGTTTTTTTTATGGTTTAATATGTTATTAAAGCATATGCACCAAGACAAATTTCTTGTGTGTCCAATCACACTTGGCCAATAAATAATTCTATTTTTCTATTTTTCTTATTGTACATAGCCCAGAGTTCCTCTGTGAGAGAGATGGACGGGTTCCAAAATGTGATAAATAAATAAATAAACAAGCTAGACAATTAAAATATAGACACATGCCAGGAAAGATGCTGCACCAGAAACCTAATCAGTACCATTTTCTTTATTCTTTTTTTTATCAAAATTTATTTATTTTATATTATTTATTTATATTAAATTTATAGACCGCCCTTCTCCCTGAGGACTCAGGGCGGTGTACAGCCGGAATTAAAAAACACATAATATAAACAATAAGAACAATTAAAAATAGAATAATAAATTTTGGCTCAAATTAAAAATACCAATCCCCATAAAATTTAAAATTTAAAATTTAAATATAAAATACTGCTTAAGCCAGCTCGGCTTGTTTGAAGAGGTAAGTTTTCAGGGCATGACGGAAGGCACTGAGGTCTGGGATTTTCCTTATCTCCGGGGGGGGGGTGGGTGGGGGTGTAACTGATTCCTTTCTAGGAAATTACACTGGCTCAGTTTTGCAGAAAGTTTGCAAAATATAATATTGGCAATTAACAGGAAAAAGTGAAAAAAATAATAATGACAAGCTTCTGGTCCTATAGTGTAGAAGCATATGATTAAAGCTATTAGTTCTCCTTTACTCCCACTTTTCAGAGCTAGTTTAATCTCACAAGGGATACATAAAATTAAACTTTATTGGAATGTGTATGTGTATGTATGTGTGTATGTGAATAAAATGCAATTCACAATTCTTGAAACATTCAATAGCTGCAATTAATTGAATGAAACAAAGAAAATATAAGGCTTTCCCCAGATTATAAGTTGTCACTGACCTGTTCCAGATCATATACACCTCATTTTTACATAGCACAAAGGCTTTTCCAAGGAAATGTTATGATCCCAAGAAAAAAAGGTTATCCTAATGTATATTTATTTTTCTTGCAAGCTTTCATTTGCTGCATTAGCAGAGAAAAGAGAGGTAAGACAAAACTGCAGTTCTTGGCTAAAACTTCTAGATCTGGGTTCCAAAAAGCCAAATGGCCACTACATGGAAGAGGGATACAGGAAACTTTATTGTCATGTGTCGATCACTTGCATTTTTGCAGCCCAGATCCGGTAACCTTATTCTCAAAAGTTACTGCCATGCAGAAAGGAATGCTTAGCACATGATACTAAATCAAAATGTAGGAAGGTTTGGGTTTAGTACAGTGAGTAGACCAAGCCATTGTGTCCAATTAAACAAATCAAGGTTAAATAAACTTGGCAACCCACTATTATTCATATCATCTGAGGGAAACATCCTACTATTATTCATATCATCTGAGGGAAACATCACACACTACGGTAAGATTTAAAATGTGCATGAGTATATTTTCTCAATTTAGCCAATTTAAGACCCATGAAAAATATGCAAATGTTTGATATTTTTTTTATCTCATCAGGTAAGACATTAAAAGAAACCATTCTAGGAGACCAGAGATAGAAAAATCATATGGTAACAGAACTTATTCCCACTGTTTGAATCTCAAGATATGCTTGAGGGAGGGAGAGGGAGAAGAAGAGACTACAAATATTTAAGCTGAATTCTGGGGGAAAAAACCCCCAAACATTTTTTTAAAGTTCTGAAAATATGATGTCAGGATAGAATTCACTGGATTACTGGAATGTTTGCATTCTACTTGGGTATTTCCTTAAGGCTGGTTTTTCTCTCTGCCCAACTGATTTTTACAACAATTAGCTGGATGAAGACATTTGGAGATCTTGAAAGATTGCATGTTCTTGACCTCAAGATGGATTTTTGCAGCCTAGAATCTGTCCAACCTGTTTACATGTATATAGCCACACCCCTTACACATGTAAACAACTATCAAACCTATGCGATTCCTCACACCCCCATATCTATGGACTGCTTAAATTGCCATTGTAAGAAAACATTCATAGTACGCTGAATTGACCCTGAGAGGGAGAAGACTCACTCAGGAACCTGTGGCCCAATATCCAAATTGTTTCTATTCACTGACCATATCTCAAAGATAGAATGGTTAGCATGACTTGACCCTAATGCTAATTTTAAATGTATTATAGTTGATAGGTGCTGTACAAAAATAATGTTAAGAGAAACAAGGCTAAGGATCTTAGAAGCCAGTATGACAAGAAAAGGCAAAATGGGAGCTTAAATAATTAAGAGTTGTTAAATAACAATGAGGGTGGGAGCAAAGGAAGAAACAAACCAGATAAATAGAATTTTTAGGCCAACTTCAGAATTTCTGGAAAGGCAGTCCACTAGCATAATAACAAATTGTGGGAATTACTGATAAATTTATATAAAAACATCTTTTGGCTGTGATTTATAAAGAACAAGTTGAGAGACTGCTTCTTTAATGGATTTATAATCTAAAACAGTCCAATCTAAACAATCTAAAATAATCTAATCACACTTGGCCAAATATAGTTACTCTGTTCTGTTCTGTTCTACTTTCTATTCCATTCCATTCCATTCCATTCCATTCCATTCCATTCCATTCCATTCCATTCCATTCCATTCCATTCTATTCTATTGTATAATAGATTTGGAAAAATTATAATAACCAAATTTTGATCTTATACTTAAAGGCATAAACTGGAATGATTATTATGAATTTAGGAAAGTTAAATATTCAACTTTCTTCTTATTCTTGTAAACTGGGACAAGGTTTCTAAAATTCAATTCTGTTTACTTCAGCACAGTAAAATGAAATTGACTTGATTGATCAAATGCCAAATTCGCCACTCTGGAAGAAGCTAAGAATACACCCTGAAAAGGATCTGTCATTCTTTCAAATAAGCTTTCTTTGCTGCTACTAATTTGTTGGACTATTTTTCTTCATACAATGGATCCTAAGCAATGGAAAGAGAGATTGAGGACTGGGCTTCCCAACAGTGCAACTGGAAAGCAGCATATTGTTCTACACATCTCAATTTTGGAAAGAGCTTGCTAAGTAAAATGGCAGCTCCATAATCTGTATGAAGAACAGAGAATTAGCAGTTCCTTTGTTCTCATCCTTTCATCACCACTTCTATGTACAAAAAAAGGAAGGCATTGGACCATGCTGAAGTAAAGATAGGAATGATTTATCTTATCTTCTGTAGATTAAAAAGACTTTTTGGTTTTCACTGTTACCAGCAGAATTGTTGCTGAAGTGATGGAATTCGAGCTACCCAGATGCTGTAGGCCTTTAAAGTAAAGTTCTATGAAATCAGGATAGTTTGGATGGACTGATAATACCGAACAGTTTGCTGCAGATTACTTTCTTTCCAACCAACCCAAGGTGGGGACAAGTAATTCAGTCACCTGAAGTAGGTTACATCATTCATAACATGCCCTCCAATAAATTCTGTAAGGCAATCCAAATGATGCCTCACTTGACACCGAGTTACCTTCATAGCAGGGGTGAAATCCAGCAGGTTCTAACAGGTTCTGGAGAACCGGAAGTGGAAATTTTGAGTAGTTCGGAGAACCGGCAAATATCCCAGAGTGGGGTAGAAATGGAAATTTTGCAGTATTCTTCCCCTGGAGTGGGATGGGAATGGAGATTTGCAGTATCCTTCCCCTGCCACGGCCACCGAGCCACGGCCACTGAGCCATGCCTACCAAGCCACGCCCACAGAACCGGTAGTAAAAAAAATTGGATTCCACCACTGCTTCATAGAGTCCTCATATTTGTCCTGATTCAATTTTCATTTGCATGCAACTAATCAGGCATAAGGGCTTAGAGGCATGCCATAATTCAATGGAACATGGCGATGAAGAACATAGGCATGGATATAAGTGATTACTGGAGAGCAGGAGCACGATCACACCTGTCTCCATGCCTCCCAAACACTTGCCCAATTTCAGATCAGTGAAAAATGGACGTACGTGTATATGTTTATATGGCTCTTCCTCATAGTCAGGATCGCTAGAATTGCAAAGAAGATTTTCTACTTTGGGCCTTTCTTACTGATGCTGCCAGGATAAATATAAAGCTCTAGGGATGACAACTACTTGGGAATCCAAGCAGTTTCCCGGTCATTTTAATTAAAAGAGCAGTTCTGAAGAAAAGTGCACTGGCCATTTTGATTTGTGGTGGTAAAAGTTGTAAAGATGAAGTAAAGCCTCTTTGATGCACATATAAACCTCCTGTTTTCAACAACTGGTGTTAGAAACTAGCTATCAAATCAGCTTTTAACATCGATGAACAATATTTTTTCTCTCCTCCTTGCTGGAGGTTGAAACTTGGTGTGCGTGCACGTGAACATTCCTGTTAATGGGAATTTGACTTGAGCAATGGAGGTTTTATAACTATAACAGAAAGAGATTTATTTAATGGAAATACATTATAAGGATGGGCAAAGCCCAGCATCTCGCTACCTACATCCTGCAAAGAAAAGAGTCTACATATGACAGGAAAGGAAGTAACTCAAGATTAGCAATCTTTTAGCAAAAGAGCAAGCAAAATAATAAAGAGGGAACACAGAAGAAATTCTGAAATCTCTATTTACTCCATACTACTTGTCTGCGCTCTGCTTCTGCTTCCCCTGTTCTCTAGTGTTCCTCTCCTATTACAAGCAACTGGTTTCCAGGTCTTAAATTTACCTCTTGGTCCAAAACGCTGAAGATAGCAATGGGTGCAATAAGGCTTATCATCATGCTGTGAAAGAAGACGAGAAACAAGATCAGTTGTTGTTGTTGTTGTTGTTGTTGTTATTATTATTATTATTATTATTATTATTATCTGACATTGTTACATTAGCAATTGCAGAATAGTTGCTTGGCTGTTAAGGTATCAGCTCCATTGAAGGAAATGCTCCCATGGTGTGACATAAGAGGGCGAGCTGGCTTTGCATCATCCAAGGCACCCTCCCTTCCCAGAACCATTTTGGGCTTGGATCATTTTGAATCCAAGCTCATCCATGTCTGATAATTCCATACATTCCATACAACCAGGAAGGTTCAGAGGGCAGGAAACTGACTGCCTGCACAGAGCACCATCTCGTTCCCCCTCCCGAAATGGTACCTGTTTATCTACTTGCATAGAATATGCTTAGGTGGACAGAAGTTGAAGTGAGTGAAGGGAGCTCACCCCACCACTCAATGCTAGGACTTGAATCGCTGGAGCAGAAATAATCTCCAATGTCATTAAGCCACTCAGCCACCGCGCCTCTTACAAGATCCGTTGTTGCATATTTACTAAAGATATTCATGGACTGTTAATCTCATGGAGGCTGTTGTACCGCATGCAGATAGTGCATAATATCTGAAGATAGACAATAGGATACTGATCATAAGTATTCCAAATCATTGGAATTTGTATCACATCCCACTGGGCTAAAAGCAAAATTGCCACTTGAAGGCAAAAAGAGAGTATGAATCAGTCTGAATCTGGAACAAACATATCTGTGATGTAAGAGATGCTCCTGCTGGAGTTCTGGCAAGAAAAATTGGTACTAGTATTATCCATGCGCACACTTGCTATCCATCTGCTCAACCTGAGTAGGATGGATATATTTGTCAAGTCAGTTTCTCGCTGTTCCACCTTTTCATTTTATTTCTACAGCAGTATGAAGGTTTCTCTTTTTAAAGAAAACAAAAAAACTCTTGCAAAAAAGCCTATGTACATTATAATGCACATTTTTCTAGCAGACACTACTTGAACTTTTTTCCTCTAAATTACTCATATACCTGCCAAAAGATGCTTGAAAGTTTAAACTGAACCCTCGTACTGCAGACACTTTGAAGTCCACCCAGGTTTTATTTTCTCATTGAAATCTATTTTCTTTAAATCAGGTGCTAATGGAAAATTAAATATACATGCCAGTCCAACATATTTGGGTGTTTTGGAAAAAAGAACCTCAATCAATGAATTAGAAAGACACCCCTTTCTACCATTTCTTATTATTAACATTTTCTCAAATTCCTTGAGTCTAAAACCATTTCCATGTAGGGGATAGAGGAGATCTGCCATTATGCCTCCCCCAAATGTTCTTGTTAAGGAGATTTAAATTCTGGGAAAGATGTGGGTGTAATCATGCAGAGTAAAACACATGGCCGTTGTTACATGGGGAAACAGGATAAAAGCTGAGAACTTAGTAAGGAATGCCATGTGGAGAGTTCAAACAGTTATGACTGAGAGATTGGGGTTGTACTTTAGTTTTGTATTTTATTTTCTCTTTATTAGGAGGGTTTACTCTGAGCTCAGCACAATGTTAAAGTCATTGCCAGTTCAGTCCCACCCTTTTGCCCATTCAGGATAGCCTATTCTCCAAGGCTGAAATGCACTGGAGCAACCATTAGCACCCTGGTATGTTTTGCCCAGAGAAATTGTGTTGGTGCTGGTAGAATGTAGTGCTTAATTTATAAAATGCTAACCAAGACTGAGTTAAAGTCTTACCATCATCTACCCTACTTGCAAATGCTGAAATTTCTCATTGATGAAGGAAAAGTACTATTCACAATCTCAACAGTATTGGGTTCATAATTGTAAGGGGTTGTGAGAATAACCTTGACGGAAAGGAGGAAATAGCCAAGGCAAGACATTGTTCAGATAAGAGAAATCTGAGTCTGAAGCAGAAATATAATTTGAGAAAACATCTCAGACTTTACCCTCCATAGTCCTTGCGATAAAGGCAGGGAGGGGAGATACATTCAGACTGGCAAGGCTGATATCAGCCCTCCAAAGTAGGCCATAGAAGGAAATCAAAGTTATGAATGCTAGTACTACATTTATTATAGGATTACAGTAACAAATCTTACCAGTCTGAATGTGTACCCCTGTAGTTCAACAGCATCATTTCTGTCTGGCAACTAAGCCAACTTAGTTCCATGTTGCTGCAATAGAAGAGGAACAGTTCCGAATCTATGTTTCAGTTGGAAACCAGATTGCCTTGAGGAAGATTTACTTACCACGTCATCTCTCCCTAGTGGTATCTACCCAGCTGGTTTGATCTGACAGGTGAGGCATGCTCTGGGGCCTATCTGCAAGGAAGTGCCATTGGCAGGACTCCCGAAGAGCCTTTTCTGTTATGATACCCTTCCTCTGGAACAGCTGGCTGACTTTAGATCCCTGTGGAAATTATACTCTCCCCACCCCTGCTGGTTTTTCACAAGGCCTTAAAAATTTGATTTTGCTATTGAGCCTAGAGCCCTGATAACATGGGTGAAGTCATTGTTAGCCACCCAGAGTTAATACATTTAATAAGTAAGCGAATAAATAAATAATTTCTGCATTGTGAGAGGGCTTCCCTCCTCCTGGTTCCTGAGTGTAGGAGCCTTAAAGGATCTTGTAAAGAAAAAAAAAACATTTCTTCTCCTCAGTGTCTTCTCCTTAGAAGCCTTGGCAAAGCAAACAGGGATGAAATGCCAGTTTCCATTTTCTCTTCACTGATGGACCTCCTTTCCAAAGTGCCAGATTGCTTTGCTTTGCTTCCCCCCCCTTCTCTCCCACTCCTCCTGCCTTTGTGTGGAATGAGGGCAAAGAGATTTTTCTTGCTTTAAATTATGCAGCAACCCAAACCAGGTGGTGATCTTCCCTCATGCTCGTGCTTTTGAATCAACAAAAGAGACTACAAGTGGATCGTATTTAAGCTGCTTCAGAGGAATTGTGGGAGTCAAAATGGAAGTCCCCTTGGTTTCTGGGGCTGCTTCCTGATAAAGAGTTGATCTACAGAGCAATCGTCTTTTGCAACTATTTCCAAGTTGCATCATTGGGAAGTCATGATTTTGGATATGAAACTTCATGAATTACTCTTTAGTGCTCAAATCATCATTGACGTTAATGTGTAATTGATAAACAATCTGGATCCAACCCAACAGTTCAAAAATATGTGCTGCTCTGGATTGTATTTCCTAATCCACAGCAAAGAAAATAAACCAGGGGGTCTATAGTGGTCTCTCTATATATAGACATACACACACACTAATGAGACATTACAATACTGGAAAGTTGTTAGGAGATGCTACTTAAAAGTAGCCATACATAGTCTATAAATCCTTATATACAAACTCCACCATAAAAATGAAAGTGACAATAACTAATACAAATTATTCATCATCTGTTTGGTCTATTGATTTGGGTTTTTTAGGCAATAGATGGCATTGAGCTTAATTATCTGGCCAGAGTCATGGGTGCCATTCTTGAAAGAATAATGTTCATGCTCCAGCTTCCTATGTGTGTAGAAACTTATGTTTAAGACTGTAATAATTCACTTAAAAACTGTGTCAAGAAAGGTCATAAAATGGGGGGAAACTCACTTAACAACTGCCTTGCTTAGCAATGGAAATGTTGGGCTCAATTGTGGTTGTAAGTTGAGGAGTACCTGTACAAAACTGCTGGGTCTAGGAGAACTCAACTCAGTCAACTCACTGTGGCCGATTCGCCATGGCCAGCTCGCCACAGGACAAAAGTTACATAATACTGAAGAACTGGTGAATTAGAATCATTAAAGAATGGATGCAAAATGGGGCAAAATGAAATGTGAACAACAAAAATTAAGAAAAATTTTAAATTATTTTAAATTAATAAATAAAATTGTTGAATTGTCCTATGCTGAATTTTCCCATGGCAAATTGGCCATGTTGAATTGTCCTATGGCAAGTTGGCTGTGGCGAGCTGGCCGTGTTGAGTTGCTATGGCAAATTGGCAGTGGTGAGTTGGCCAAGGCAAGTTGATCATGGCGAGTTGTCCCATTCTGAACCTGTCAGGTAGCTGTGAATTCTTAGAGTAGCAACCTAAGCATCTGGAGGAGAATAAGTTGAAGGAGGCTTGGATAGAACAGTAAAAAGGAAGACAGTTAATCAGCCTTCATAAATAGTTTCCTTTCTGAACAGATCTTTTTGACTTCAGGTCTTTTAGAGCAATGCTTGTGCATTGTAATTTGATCATATCTATGTTATTCCAGATAAACCTAGGAAGTTATATTAGACCAGCTCAGTACATTGTTCTCGCTCCTCCATTACTAATTCTGATGGCAACCAGTGTCTCTCCAGAGAATTTCTGCAGACAATTTCTGAAAACTTGCTTGGACATTTTACCTCTGTCTTCAGTGTTAACTTCTGTATATTTAACATGCCCTGCTAAAATATGCAAATAACATCCATAGCTTAAGGCCATTCATAATGAACAAGATCATATCATGTGAATTTAACCCTTTCCTCCCTTGCTGCAATTTTAATGAAAATCCCTCCTCTGAAACTGATATTTGCATTGGGGGACCCCTATCAAATGTAGAAAATTTACTCTCCATATAAACTAACAATTTCAAATGAGTCATCCATCAGCATCCCCAAATAAGCTAAATTCTCTTAGGGGGCATTTATGGATTGCTTGGATTTTAGTCACTACTAGCACTGATGATGTTATCTAGTTTGGATAAGAAAACAACCAAGCTCAGGGAGTCCAAGGACTCCGCATTTCAACCCTGAGCTACAAATATTCTCCTTTATTGGTAGTGACTGTTTACCCAAACTTGAACTAAGAGTATCAATGGACATAAATAGTCTACAGCAGGGGTGTCAAACTGAAAACCTGGATCTGAATCTGGCCCATGGGGTGCTTACATCTGGCCCACGGGGCTGCCCTGGAAACAGCGAAGGACCGGCCCACAGTGCCTCTGCCAGGGAAAACAGAGCTTGTGAGGGCCATGTGAGCCCTCCTGGGCTCCATTTTCACTAGCAGAGGGTTGCAGGAGGCTGTCACAGCTGAAAATGGAGCCTGGGAGGGCCAAGCAGAGCCTGCACAAAGTCCATTTTCATTGGCAGAGTGCTAGCAAAACAAACTACTAGCAAAAGCGGCATTTGATCACACTAGTGACATCACGTTGGCCACGCCCCCCTGACCATGCCCCCCAAGGTCAAACACAAGCCTGATGTGGCCCTCCATGAAGTCAAGTTTGATGCCCCTGATCTACAGTAAGGAAATAAAGGAGGGGATCAAAGGGTACACCTTATGCATTTTCAGGCCTTCCAAATAGATGTGCTATGATTCCATGAATAATATCAGCATTAGAGTTAAGCCAGGGTTTCTCAAACTTTAAGACATGGGGATTTCAACTCCCGATGAAGTCCCGATGTCTTAAAGTCACCAAGTTTGAAAAAAACATAGATGTAGAGCTTTTCCAATGAAGAAAAAAGACTGAAGGGAAGGCTGTGAAAAGTAAATTTCAGGAAGTGGGTCTGGCAACTTTGTGCTCAGTGCGCATATTTTTGCTTCTCTTCCCAAAGCATTTTAAATGTGGCTGAAATGATACTATTTCTCCTCTTGCTGTGTCAGGGCCATTTTATATTCTATGAATTGTTCATGCATCCCAGGCAGAAAACTTGATTTAATGCTGCAAACTGGATCAGGCATTCTTAAGGAAACCACTTTACAGTGACAGTAAGCTTAATTTGATGCTTTGAATTCGCCCTAAAAGGAAGTACATTGGAATCGATTCTCCTTTCCTGTTACCCAACAGAAGGAGTCAATCCTTCACAGTTCCCTTTCCTGAAGTGGAATGATGTTGTTTCTTGGCTCTGGCCTCTTTTCTGACGAACCAAATAAGAGATAATTTATTGCTGCTGCATTGAAACTTCTGCATCATTGGCTCCAACTTAGCATCATTGAAAACAACATAGTATTATCGCTAACTTGTGCCAGTTCCAATAACTGTGTCTTAACCCAACAGGATAATTTAAGAGGAAGACATTAAGGTTTTAGCGGGTGCAAATGTTTCTCTTGCTAGAGGCAGCTTGGAACTACCTGGCTACCTGCCCATGCATCTTTTCCATTGTTATATTCCATTGAGGTGACGTACAATACCAACCTTGTCTGGATTTGGAAGGTAAGCAAGATTGAGGGGTCCTTAGTGCTCTCTGAGCTTAGTTGTTTCCTTGCAGATGTTTCCTTGCCCAAACTAGGTAACATCATTAGTGCTAGTAAGCAGGTAAGCATTAGTACTTGGCTAGAGACCACTAGAAAACCTCAGAATTGTAGGTTAGATGGCAAAGTTAAAGCAGGGGTGAAATTCAGCAGGTTCTGACAGGATCTGGAGAACCAGTAGTGAAAATTTTGAGTAGTTTGGAGAACCAGCAAATACCACCTCTGGCTGACTCCAGAGTGGGGTGGGAATGGAGATTTTACAATATCCTTCCCCCAGGAGTGGGGAGGGAATGTGGATTTTGCAGTATCCTTCCTCTGCCATGCCCACCAAGCCACGCCCATCAAACTACACCATGTCCACCAAGCCACGCCCACAGAACCGGTAGTAAAAAAAATTGAATTCCACCACTGCTTTCAAGGAACTGCATGGGTGTGTCCATATAGTCACCTGGGGTTGACTAACTTGAGGGCACCTTTACCTGGTTTTTATGGCATTCCGGGTTTTTTTTGTCATTGCAGAGCGATTGAGCAGAACATGGAGCTATTGTGAGTCCTCCCTCTGCTGTCAACCTTGGTAGGCTTTTACTGTAATTAGTCTCTTTCTCCGTGTAATCAAGTGCCATCCACATTCCATCCCAGTCCACCTGCCCACTGAACCATGACTAAGCGACATGAATCAGAGGGGGGTGGGGTGGAGCTCCATGAAGGAATGTGTCGGACAAAACATGGGGGAATTTCCATAGTTCTCTAGACATCCAATTACCTTCCAAAACCCAAAAGAAACAGGCAGCCTGAGAGCTACCTAAGGGGGTGGGTGGGTACAATACTTAGATCCCCCCCAATCATGCTTTTACTTTCTCATATGCAAATGAGGACTGAAAGAAAAAATTCTCCAGAAAACCTGGCATCTTGGCCAAAACTGATTAAGTCTCTTGGTGACATATATGATGATGCAGTGTATGTAGAGATATAAACAAACCGAGGCTCCCCTTGCAATATGTCACACACACACACACACACACACACACACCACTGCACATCCACATTCCATTCTGCTGGATTTAAGTTAACTCTAGCCTACGTATTTTCCCTTTCCCTCTCTCCAAGCCAAAAGATGAAAGCAATCTTTGCTGGCAAACCAATTCCAGGCAGCCTTTGAAAACAGAGCCCTCTCTCAGGAGAGATTGCTGTCAGGGTATCACAAGTTACGGAAGGAGACAGATGGAATAGTTGGTTTGCTCTGTACCTCAGCATGCTGGCCAGGAGTGAGTTGCCGTTTGCAGTGGTGGCACTTCAGGCAGAGGGGATGGTAGTCCTTGCCGAGAGAACGCCTCCGCTCAGCTGTTAAGAGAGGGAAAAGATATGAATAATTGTACAACTCCAAGCCCCTCGTTAATAGGAGAAGGTATGTGGAATGCAGCTTTGATCTGCAAAATTTCTTGCTAGAATTTCAGAATAAAAGGAGTTTTAATACAGAGGCAATTGGCATTTTTTTCCTTTGTTGAACCCTACCTGTTTCTCTTCTGTAATTCTTATCTTTGTCTCACAACATATAATGATATCATTCTTATCTTTAACTCCTAGACATATTAAAATTGTAACTGTTTAATGCATTTCATTTATGTTGTCCATTTTCTTTTCTTCCATTCAATCATGTCTGATTCTTGGAGATGGCCTGGAGAAGTCGCTGCAGTTTTCTTGGCAAGGTTTTTCAGAGGTGGTTTGCCATTGCCTCCTTCCTAGGGCTTAGAGAATGTGATTGGCTCAAGGTTACCCAGCCGGCTTTGTTCCTATGGCAGGACTAGAACTCGCAGTCTCCCAGTTTCTAGTCTGATGCTTCAACCATTATACCCAACTGACTCTCCTGTCCAATTTAAGGGCATGTAAACTTTTAAGACTTTCAAGGACATAACCCCACCTGCTGTAAAAGAGAAGTAATTTTCTCTACAGAAGAAAAGTGTAGGCAAAATTTTAAAAGGATTCCTGAATTTTACACCTTTGCCATTCTATGTGTGCTGTGCAGCCTAGCTGTGATAGTCTGCCAGCAACTGAGATTGCACAAAATGCCAAATGCCAGTTTGCAGGATCAGGAAAGGGGTTGTTTGCAGCAATCCTAGGCCAAATGCCTCATTCCAAAAGGTGATAAGAATATGGGAAGGTCCCTGCTTAGCTCAGTCCACCATTCTGTGTCACAAGGTTACTAATTTTGTACATGCAGGTGGAGTACACACAGGAGGGGATAACTTTCTCTCATAGGAGGCTAGAAAGCCTCCCCAAAAGCCTCCAGTGTTTGGATGATATAGCTCAGGGTGTCAAACTCAAGGCCCGCAGGCTGGATCTGGCTCGCAATGTGGTCGGATCCAGCCCATGGGACTGACCTGGAAAATGTAAGGGGAAGGCCCAGTCTACCCAATGCAAAGAGGAAATATGCCAGCAGTTTGGAGAATGGCATCAAGCTGGCCACACCCACCCATTTGACAATGCCCACCCAGTTGGCCACACCCACCTGGCATTTCGCTTCTCGCTTCTCATCCAAGCTCTGAGCTGAAATAGCATCTTGAATGAGAAGTGAAACATCTTCAAAGAAAAACCAGAAAATCCAGTTGCCTCTTGAAAAAGCACCTTTGGGACAACCATGACCTAGATGACTGAGAAACTCCATAGACATAAAGCAACAGTATTTTACTTAAATTTGTTGTTATCAATAGAACTTTGAAGCTCTGGTGCTGCTAGTGAATATATAGATCCATTTAACTGTTTTTTTTCCCTACAAGTGCAGGGTCCACTGTTTTTCAGATTGCTTGCAATAAGAATTGACTGACCGATTTGTCGTTTGAGTCTAATGTCATGAACAGAGAGTGGGACTAGCTCAAAGTCACCCAGCCAGCTTTCATGCTTAAGATGGGATTAAAACTCACAGTCTCTTGTCTTCTAGCCTTCTTACCATTACACCAAACTGGCTCTTGTATTTAACCATTTCTACCTAAGAATTACTCACAGTTTTTCCATCCTGATGCCATGTAGGAGCATTAAGCTGCTTATGTCAAGCTCTCCATTCAGGCTTCTTGCAATTTTAGGGAGGGGACGGGATAGGGTTGAACCTCAGAATAAAGCCTTTGTATTTGATGCTTCTTTCCACCACTAGCAGAATCTGCAGAAACACTCTTAATGTAGTTGTAAGATGACTGTAGGAAACCTAGATTCAAACTACTGCTTGGCTAGTAGTAACCACAGAAATGTGGTTTATGTGATATATAGTGCTTTCAATTTAGGAACAGATTCTGACAATAGCATTCATGCATTGTATCATTTCTGAAGTTCAGAGAAATGTATTTTAAACATATTCATTATGCTTTTGAATGTGGATTTTGATGAACTAAGTTTAGGTATGCATCAGAATCCTTTTTTTTTTAAATAGTAAAGAGAATAGTATTAGATGCAGTATCTGTGAATGATCACACTTTGAAGTCTATGAACTGGCCAAGCCACTTTGGCACTGCAATGCTAAGACTCCACCTAACTGATCTCTGAAACTCTGCAATGGATAACTGTCCAGATTTAACTCTAGTTAAGGACCATTGTTTTAATCGGAAAGGAAAACCCTGATTTATACGTGTGAAGAAACCACCATGGTAACTATTTCTAATTCTAATTCTGGGCAATGTTCATTAGAATGCTCAATGGATGAAGGTATGAGGAGTGAATGAAAGAAACAAGTGCTAAAGTAAGAAAAGCACAGCAAAATCAGGAGTCACTGCAACAGCCAAGCGTAAACTGTGTTTGCAAAAGACTTAAGTCCCAACCACAACCCACAATGCTTTTCACTTCATTTAAGATGACTGTATTATGTATGTGCAACCAGCTTGCAAGCACTGAGAAGTTTATGGGGCAACAGCACTACCCAGAATTTATTCTCTACCGAGAATCAAATGTCTCATCTTTAGCAATCCAAGCAATTTGTGTTCTTCATAAAATCTATTAGATATTTAGGGGATCCTTCTAAATATCTGTAATAGATTTTATGAAGAACAAAAATTGCTTGGATCTATTACAAATATTTAGGGGATCCTTAAAAAGGGTTGCAGTGGCTCAGTGGCTAAGATGCTGAGCTTGTCGATTGAAAGGTCGGCAGTTCAGTGGTTCAAATCATAAAAAATGCAAGTAGAAAAATAGGGACCACCTTTGGTGGGAAGGTAACAGCGTTCCATGCGCCTCTGGCATTTAGTCATGCCAGCCACATGACCACGAAGATGTCTTTGGACAGCGCTGGCTTTTCAACTTTGAAATAGAGATGAGCACCACCCCCTAGAGTCTGGAACGACTAGCACATACGTGTGAGGGGAAGCTTTACCGTTACCTTTTTAGAGGATCCTTGGGATCATCTTCTGGGCCCAGTGCCTTTCAGGTAGACTGTGTTGGACATCAACTTAAGACAGCTGTTCTACAATTTTTTGCAAAGCTGTATAGTTGGGACTAAGAGCTGTGGTCGTCCAGTGGTTAAAATGCAGTACTGCAGGCTAATTCTGCCGACTGCCACCAGTTTGTTCCTGACCAGCTCAAAGTTGACTCAGTCTTCCATTCTTCCAAGGACGGTAAAATGAGGGCCTAGACTGTTGAGGAAGATACACTGACTCTGTAAACTGGTTAGAGACTACTGTAAAGCATTGTGAAGTGGTATATAAGTCTAAGTGCTATTGTTATTGCTATTATGCCCTTGCAGTTTATCCAGACTCAGAGGGTTTATGTTCTTTGTCTCACTGAGCCTCTTGTGGGGGGAGGGGGAATACAGAATACAGAATATATATATGTAATGTATACGTTATATTGGGTAAATTATATGGTTTGGTTAATGAGCTTGAGACAAAAGCAGGACTGCAACAGAGTTGGGAAGGAGATGTAAAGGTTGTGCCTGATTGGTCTCTGTTTATCACCCCCAGCAGACATCTTACCTGCCTTTAGCCAATAAATTAAAATTTAGCCAATACATTTGAAACATAGGCAAGCTGTTATTGACAATTATTTTTCACAGAGTTTTAAAACCTTAAAGAGAAAGGTGAAAGAAATTCCATCTGTTTCCTTCCAGGTTATTTTTAGCTTTCATCCTATGTGCCTTCCCTTGGTAGGTACTGTCTCTGATTAATAATGGAGCCATCTGATACTGGAAATAAATCTGTCAGCATTTTGTCCCATCACCTCCCTGCAGGATGCACTGGGACTTATTAAATGCATGATGCATCAGTCACACTTTAAAACCACCTCCTTCCCCCCACCCCCCACCCCATTCGTTCAATTGCAGGGAATGCTGCAGTCCTCTATATTCAGCACCACGCGTTCTCGCCTTTGGGAAAAGGCTGTTCTGCACAAGCTAAATGTTGCACTGCCCTTGTCGAGGTGAAGCATTAGTAAGCATACGAGCAAATGCCCTGAAGAAAAGCTCTTTTGCAACGAGAGTCTGCAGAGGGCTCCACTTCCTATCAAATAGAATCTAATTCAGAAAGCAGTGCAGCAGCTTTGCTTCCACAGTACCCACAGACACCATACCTTGATCCCAAACTGTCTCTTCAGGCAATAGGGAGAGAAGCTGATCTGGGATTGTTGAACTATTTTCAAGTCTTTTTTTTTTTAAAGGAAGTTACAATGCAGTTGGAAAGAACAGCACTTTAAGGAAGGGCGTATGTGTGAGGGCGGAGAACCAGCAAGTTGTGTATGAAAGTGAAAGCATATTAAATAACTGCCTTATTTACCATTTACCTGAGGGGTCCTCAAACATGTCAGCTTTTAAGACTTGTGGACTTCAACTCCCAGAATTCTCCAGCCAGCTGGCTGGAGAATTCTGGGAATTGAAGTCCACAAGTCTTAAAACTGCCAAGTTTGAAGACCACTGATTTACCTGATCACCGGAACTATGGAATTTCTAGATTCTGTTGCAGCAGAATGGGAAAATAATCCTGTGAGAGAATCTGAAATCGCTCCCATCAGCCTTTTTAATAGACAAGGGAAAATAAGATTCAGAGTGCTATTTCTGTACCTGAATCCCTGGTGGTTATATTTTCACCAGGCTTTACCAGCTCTCATCAGCTTGTTTGTTTTAGTTCAGTACTGCCCTTACTGAATTTGGTTAAATGCCATCAATGTTAGCCCAACCCTTCAGAAAATGGCACTCTCTAGAGAAGTTGGATTTTAGAATATAGAATTCACTCCTTCCTTTTCAAAAGTGAATGATAGATTAGATGGTAGATAGACAGACAGACAGACGATAGATAGATAGATAGATAGATAGATAGATAGATAGATAGATACCGTGTTTCCCTAAAAATAAGACCCTGACTTATATTTTTTGAACCCTGAAATAAGCACTTGTCCTTATTGCCATGTGCGTAAAAGCCCGATTGGGCTTATTATCAGAGGATGTCTTATTTTGGGGGAAACAGGGTAGATAGGTAGGTAAGTAGGTAGGTAGGTAGGTAGGTGGGTAGGTAGGTAGGTAGATAGATATGCTCATAAGATGTATATCAGGGATGAAATCCAACAGGTTCTGATAGGTTCTGAAGAACTGGTAGCAGAAATTTTGAGTAGTTTGGAGAACCGGCAAATGCCACCTCTGGCTGGCCCCTGAGTGGGATGGAAATGGAGACTTTGCAGTATTCTTCCCCTGCCACACCCACCAAGCCACGCCAGCCACGCCACACCCACCAAGCCACACCCACAGAACTGATAGTAAAAAAAAATTGGATTTCACCACTGATGTATATGTACATGTATATAATGAGGGAAAGGATTCAAGCTACTGTGTCATAAGATAGGAGAATTGCACCATAGCAAAGGCCCTTGAGATTGTTTAATGTAGCATTGCAGTCAATAGAGCTGGATTGCGTCTGGCTTGGCAGACAGGAATTGTGCAGGATTGTTGCAATATACATCAGGCCAGGCAATGGACTACATAAAGGATCTCTTGGTGTGGTATAAAATGGTACTTTAATGAAGCCTGGAAATGCAGAAAAACTTCTCACGGCTTGGATTTACCTAATCGTAAATTATAAGCTGATCTATTAGTATATAAAAGCCATGGTGGCACAGTGGTTAGAATGCAGTATTGCAGGCTAATTCTGCCGACTGCCTGCAGTTCGATCCTGACCGGCTCAAGATTGACTCATCCTTCCATCCTTCCAAGGTGTGTAAAATGAGGATTCCGATTGTGAGGCTCAATATGCTGATTATGTAAACCACTTAGAATGGGCAGTAAAGCACTTGAAGTGGTATATAAGTCTAAGTGATATTGCTATTGCTTTATATCACCTAATAGTGTTGGTGAAGAAAACCGTTAACCAAAGAAAACCATTAACCAAAGAAACAGCTGCAGAGGCAGGCTGAAGTTTGACAAATGATACCAAATGGCAACAATGATGAAATGTGCAGATGGCTTTACAAAAGGCCTAAATAACAAATGCACATAGTGGCCCAGAGGTGGATTTCAGCAGATTCTGACCAGTTCTGGAGAACCGGTAGTGGAAATTTTGAGTAGTTTGGAGAACGGGTAGTAAAAATTCTGACTGGCTCCACCCTCATCTATTCTCTGCCTCCCAAGTCCCAGCTGATCGGGAGGAAATGGGGATTTTGCAATATCCTTTCCCTGGAGTGGGTTGGGAATGGAGATTTTACAGTATCCTTCCCCTGCCACACCCACCAAGCCACACCCACCAAGCCACATCCACAGAACCGGTAGTAAAAAAATTTAAAACCCACCACTGAAGTGGTCCCTTTACTTTGGTGTCACTGTCAACCAGAACCTAAACAAGCTGCCATTTTGGTTATCTGGGAACTGGAATTTAAATTTACAATTAAATGCTCGTTAAATTGAATAAAAAAATAAAGGTGGTTTTAAATTTGTGTGATACATTAACCCCAAAAGACTATGATGGCTATATATTACATACTTATTAATGAGCTTTATGTTTTAGTATATTGGCCAAACACAACGTATAAAGAAGACAGAAACAACACAGGAACACACAGAACTACAATGGGACAACCTGGACCACACCATGCTTCACGTTCTTACTACATCCACAAATATTGTCCCTAAGAGTTGCTTTTTCAATCAGCTTTTCCCAGGTTAAATTGGCCTACAAAAAAAATAAAACCTCGAGACTGAAATGGGAAGAGATTGTTCTATTAGCACTATACCAAGCTGCTGTCCCTTTTGATGCATTAAGACTAGAAGTGCTTAAGACACAAGAGAGTCATCATGACATAGTCACTGCCAGGAAGTCAAACTATCTCAGATCACTGATTCTTCTAATTCATGATGGTCCATCCAACTTTCCAAGGTCTTAGGCAGCAGTTTCTTCTTTTGATTCTGCTACTTGAGCACCTGCTACTTTCCTACAACAGTCCTAAAACCTAACTAGTAGGGTTTCAATCCTACTAGTGCAAAGGCAAATGATCAAATTTTCAAAGCATCTTCTGAAGCAATATTTAGAGCTGTCTGATCAAATCAGACACCTTCACGTTGATTTTTATTGAATGTCTTTCACAACTGAATTTGCTTGAATCCAATCAACCCAATGCAGATCAATTCCAAGTGTCAAACCAAAATCGATTCAGTGCTTCAAATCAACTCAATGATCCCGGTAAATTGACCGAGCTGAGCACAGGAGAGCCACCCCAGCTGACAAAGCAACATGGCCCCAGGGACAACATAGTCAATATTCTTTTATAAACGGCAATGAAATTTGACTTGTGAATCTGACATCATTGAAAGGAGGTTGGGACATTCAACATCCCTGATACTTTAAGGAACTTGACTGTCCATCTAAATACATTCAAACAAATAAGCATATATATACTGTCAAAGAGCCAGTAGGGGTGTGAAGACTACTCAGTATATTATACTAAAGCCATAGGTATGCAATCAATGAAGTGAACTTCAAGCTCTTAAGAAATACAGTCCTTTCTTTAAATCCAAGATAGCTAGTTTGGAAAAAGCTTGGAGAGGCAGAGAGAGGGGGATCTTTGGAATTCAACAAATAGCATCCCACTCAGTTGTAATACTTTGACAGACTTTGAAAATAAAACTGATGATGTCCTGGAAGCTATTCTCCCAAGCTTGGGGACAGAGTGAAAGCTGAGCTCCTGCTGGATTGATTTTCTTTGATTATGTGTTGGGGTTTTTTGGAGGAAGGGCATTCTTATGTTTGGGTTTTTTTATTAACTTGTAATTATTTGCAAACTAGTATCTTTGGGAATTGGGCAGCCTATAAAGTGTACAAAGAAATAAAGCACTCAGGATGGAAGAATGTCTCAGGAGGGAGAGGAAGAGGAACCTGTAGGAAGCATTATGTCTTTGAGGGATAAACAAATATCCTCTTATATTAAAGATTTTCCTCTGAATAAGGAGGTGCGCCTAATATTGAGTTCAAAATTTACTGAGCTCACCTTGGCCATAAATGCCAGTTGGGTGACTTTGGGCCAATCACTCTCTCTCTCTCAGCCCAACCCAATCCACCTTACAGGGTTGTTGTTATTGCAAGGAAAATAGGAGGAGGAAGGTGTGTTGGATATGTTCACTGCCTTGAATTATTTGTAAAAATAATAAAGTCAGGAAATAAATAAATAAATAAATAAAAAATATTGGGGGATTTGATTATTCGAAGCATATACTTATGAGTGTGTGAGGGGTATACTGATTGCCTGATGACTTGCTTGTATGATGCAAAGTTTCAGACATCACAGAGTGTCTAGACAGCCTGGTGGGAGATGCTGGGAATAAGCCAATGGATGTTGGCATCAGTTATGTAAAGAAAATAGGTCATTCTGAAAGGAAATGTTAGGTTGTTTATTAGGGTGCTGAAATCCAGGTCTACCAAACGGGTTTTCTTAGGAAAAAAATACCTGTATAACCTGAGAACATGGGTTACAGCTCTAAAACCTCACGAGAGGCAAATTAGGTTTGCAAAAAATGAATGGGTTGCTCTTGGATCAGGAAGGTACTAAATTGCAGGGGTCCATTCAAAGGGTGGCACAGCAGCTTTTAAACAGATTCATGAGGATAGGGAGGGCAGGCAAATCAGGATGCAAGCACTTGATTTAAACTGGTGCAGAAAAGAGGGGGTTAAATTATGTGCTTTTCTAACTGTTGTCTCAAGGTGAGACAATGTAGATCTAAGAAGTAAGTGTAGCTGAGCAAAAAAAAAACCCTCAAAAAATCACAAGGGTAAAAGTGCACGCCACAGATCTAGCAACCACTGCAGAAACTGGATTAATAGAAGTCATCAACTGGGCCAGGGTTACCTCTGGAAATAAGCTATAGAGGAAAGACTGGAAAAGAAGTATTAGAGGTACAGTATGTCAAAGAGTACACAGTATCCCATGAAGTTAAAAAAAAAAAAATACAAATGGAAGGAACTCTTCTGCTGAATCATTGCAGGTATCTATATTCATCCTTCAAAAGCAAGCCAGTATTATTGATAGTACTTTTCACTAAAGGTAAAGCTGGCCACAAATGGAAAATGAATTCATCTGACATAGAAACAATGGGTGATGCTAATCAACCTCATACAGGTTGGAAAAATGAATGTTCTGAATGGGGCAAACAAAGTAAATTTCCACATAGCCTATGAGTCAATAAGGGGAGATGTAAAATGACATTTAATCCTAAGTAATGTCCAGAATCTTTTTCCAGATTTATAAGGTAGAATGGTAACCAGTATTCTGTATCCCTTAACAAATTCCAGTAGTCACATTTTACTTCGGAAAAGTAAACTCCCTCGTTCTCCCCAAAAACTATGGATTGAAAAAAAAAAAGGAAAGTTGTAGTTGTAATGTTGTTACCTTTGACTGTGCCAAAGAGAGTAGGAAGTTGATGCCTTTTTTCTCTCCCCTCCCTCACATTACACTCTACCCCCTCTTTTTCCCTTCCTCTCTTTTTATTTTTCCATGTTTTTTTTTATTTCTATTTTATACTTCGATAAACTAATAAAAAGTTTTAACTTGAAAAACGGGGGAAAAAAGGAAAGTTGAAAGAGAGATTCAAGAAGGCCTGTTTATTTCATAATGGTTGAATATTATTCAAAAACACAGCAACAGAATCTCAATTAGAAATTACTGTATATCTCAAAACAATAAATATTCACTAAAGTCCAAGAAAAAAAAAACCAGAGTCCAAGAAAATACCAGAATGATTAATGAACAAGATCAGAGAAGTCTGCTCAAACAAGAACAGAAATGACCATATGTTCTGGCAAGTTAGATATGCAAGCAATGCTAAAAGATGCAAAACAAACAAACAAAATCTGAGGAGCCCATAATAGAGTCTATTAAGAAAAACAATATAACAAAACACACACACACACACACACACACACAGAGAGAGAGAGAGAGAGAGAGAGAGAGAGAGAGAGAGAGAGAGTACTTGGAATAAAAAGAGGGGTCCGGAGAGTTCATTTGGCCATTGCATGTTACAGGCACTTAAAGAAGAATAAGGAAATAATCCAGAAACTGAATTCTTTGCTTTAGGCTTCCTGCTGAGGTTGTAGGATGGGTGGGTGTGCCTGAGTTGGCTTTTCAGGAGGAAATCAGTTGAACTGAGGCAAATAAAGGTAATGAGAGCTGAGGTTCTAAACCAAATTGACAAACTAAAAATAAATAAAACCCTGGATCCAGGCAGTTTCCACCCAAGAATTTTTGAACAACTTGGATATGAAATTGCTGATCTTTTCATAAAAATATGCAGTCTCTTTTGAACCTTGGAATTTGTTCCCAAGGGCTGGAAAATAGCCACGGCAGTTCTGATTATTATTATTTTTTAACACAGAGATGAAGGGATGAATAATAAAGCAAACTGCAGGTCAATTCTCTTCTGGAGAAGAATGGCTGAAAGTATTACAGTATTTAAAAAAAAGAGCAAGTGCAAAAGAATATGTCTCACTAGAAAGTACCAACATAGCTTCTGCAAAGATAATAATAACTTTATTGTCATTATACACAGTATACCCATACAACGAGATTCACTTAACACCCAAAGACCAGGTCCAACACACATAACAATCCTCAAACACACCCCTACCCACCACAAATTCCCCATCCACACAACAGACCAAGTAATGCTGTCCAACAGCTCACTGATGGTGGCCTTTTAGTTCATTGTTGAGTGCAATTATAGCTCTTGTCTTACTGATCTTCTAGATGTTATTGAGAATATTGACTAGCAGGGAGACAAGGGTGAACCAACAGATGTTGTACACTTGGACTTTCCAAAGTCCAAGTGTTGTAAATTCCTTCATCAAAGGCCTCTGAGGAAACTCAATTTTCATGGCGTGCAAAGACATGGGCTCTGATGGATTTAGCAACAAGAAGCACAAAATAGAAACAAATGGACAATCCTCACACTGGAAAGACATGCAAGGTGGGGTCCCTGAGAGATCCATTCATTCAAATCAGTGTTTTTTTAAAAAAATTATATATAGCGTAAATGATCTGGAGTTAAAGCTGAGCAATGAGAGGCTATGTTTCCTGATGATATACCAATCAGTTCAGGATAGTAATCTTAAAATAAATTGTAAAGAGTAACAGAAAGAATCCTTCAAATTCAGTGATGGCAAATGCAGTTTAACTGAAAGGATATAAAGTTCATTTATATATTAGTGGATTCTGATTTTGACCAAGAAAAGAAACTAAGTCATGGTGGACAATTCAGTGATAATATCAGTCCAGAATGCAATTGCTATAAAAAGGGAAATCCTATGTCTGGAATCCTTAGAAAGGATTGAAAACACATCTAACACTATAATAATCCTCGTACAGCTCTGTGATAAGAACAGGCTCGGAATTCTGTGCATAATTTTGATCATTTCACCTTAAGAAGGATACTGCGTGTATATGATAGAGATAGAAAGGGTGGAAGAAATTGGCAACCAAAATAATTAGGGGGTTGAAGAAGTTCACATAGAAGGTAAGAATACCGCAACTGGAACTCTTTAGTCATTGATAAAAGAAGATAAAGAAAGACCTGCTTGATGTATATACAATTATACAAGGCACAGATAATGTGAATAGTGAGTTTCACTCTCTCTCTCTCTCTCCCAAGTTCATCTATTGAAAAGAAATGCAGGGAGATGTGAGACCAACAAAAGAAATATATATATTTTTTTACATAGTGCATACTTAAACAGTGCAATTTGCTGCCAACCGTTGTGGTACTGGCAGCCAGTTTCAAAGGTTTTGAAAGGGCAGAGGACAAATTCATGGAGAATCAAGCTATCAGTGGCTATGAATATTGATGGCGGTTTATTATCTCCTGAACAATAAGCTGGGTTGTTCCAACAGTGGAACAGAGCAATCATTCTGTAGTACAGGCATCTGAACTTCCCAAATATGCCTAGTTGCCCATTATGTGACATTAAATTCTGCATTGGATGGGCTTATGGCCTGATCCAAGAGAACTCTTGTAATTTTATAATGATTCCAATTGGGTTAGACCCAATTTGCACTGGTCTACTAAATACACTAATTAGAGATATGTCCCAGTACCAATTATATGAACATAGGCTTGCACAGTGTTCCCTAACATCAGTATTCTGTCAGCCTTCATCATGTTCTCTCTCTTTCTCTCCCTTGACAACGTGGAACATCATGTTGTAAGAATTATTGAGATTATTGAGAAATTTTTGAATGCTTGACATAGTTGGTAAGTTATTATGTGTGATAACTTATCGTCAACAGCAGTAAGTAAATTCAGACAGCAAATTTACATATTTTCCTTAGATATTTTTCAACACACATAAGAATATTTGAAAACTGCTGCTCTCCACAAGCTCTTCTGACAATCAGTCCCATTAAATGTAATAGGGTTCATTCCTGAGCATTTATTTATTTGTTTGTTTGTTTGTTTGTTTATATGCATGCATGCATGCACATACATACATGCAGTTTAGAGGTTGACTGACTCCAAATGATTCTGAGTCAGGGGTGGGTTCTACTTATCTTTACTACCGGTTTGCAGCGGGAGCACAGGCACTTCTGCGCATGCGCAGATGACCCATGATGACATCATGGCAGGTGGGCGGAGCCTCCCACCGGTTTTACTAACATTTCCTTTTTTTTTTAAATATTTTTTTTATTTTTTAAGTGTTAAGACATACAAGAACAAACAAAAAACAAAAAACAATAACAACAAAACGTAGACAGTAAAAATACAAACATTCCCTCCACCCACACTACTCACACTACATATACATATTTTTCCTCTATCATCTACAGATTATGTCTTAGACTTAATACTTAATACAATTTACATGGTCTCTTATCCTAAATTCCTGTTTCTAAGTATTGATATTGTAATATTTTTTAATTCTATGTCTCTTAAAGCCTTTCAACCTCTGTTTGTCTTGTTTTAATTTATTACTATTTTGCTTTCCAGCCATTGGTACCATTTGTGCCATATTAGGTAGTATTCGTTTTCTTCTTTATCTTGCAGTTCCAAGGTTAATTTGTCCATTTTGGCACATTCGCATATTTTGGAGATGATTTTGTCTTTGCTCGGAATTAGGTCAGTTTTCCAATTTTGGGCATATAGAATTCACGCTGCAGTCAGAATATGGGTAATAAGGTACTTTATTTCTTTACTGTTTGGTGGTGTCATCATACCGAATAGAAAGAACTCTGGTTTATTCGGTATCTGCAAATTTGTTGTTTCTTCTATTATACTTTTGATTTTTGACCAGTAGGATTGTGCTTTACTGCACTTCCACCACACATGAAAATATGATCCTTTTTGATTCTTGCACTTCCAGCACAATGCGGATGTTTTTGGATAAATTTTGGCTAGACGGGCCGGGTTTTACTAACATTTCTATAGAACCAGACAGAACCAGGAGCAACCCACCACTGTTCTGAGTGACTTACACTTAAAAAACAAAAATGATAAAAAATAAACCAGCCATTTCAGTTCTAAGAAGACAACCTCTCTTTAGCAAACAAGACCAGGGACTCAGACACCACCCTGCCCCAAGGGAGGGAAAACAACCATGTTTTCAGTGACTGTCATCAGGGTAGGAGCCATACTGATCTCTGGAGAGATGCTGTTCTGATGTACAGGCAGTCCTTGAGTTACAACCATAATTGAGCCTGGCAATTACAGTCATTAGTTGTGACAGTGGTAAAGTAGATCATCCAATTTTATGACTTTTTTTTGAAGCAGTCATTAAGCAAATGTGGAGTTATCTGCTTTACGACTGTCAAGACTTAGGACAGAGATCTTCAAACTTGGCAGCTTTAAGACTTGTGGACTTCAACTCCCAGAATTCTCCAGCCAGCATAACTGGCATAGAATAGCATAGCTGGCTGGAGAATTCTGGGAGTTGAAGTCCACAAGTCTTAAAGCTGCTAAATTTGAAGACCTCTGACTTAGGATGTAACTGCAGGGCTCAATTACAGTCATAACTTGAGGACTATCAGTACAGGATTACGCTGGAGGTCTTCTTAATACTACTATATTTTTTTTAAAAAAATCAGAATTATTTCTTAGGAATACATACCACACTGAGCATTCAGGAATTAGAATGGATTGAATCTCTGTCAGGATTACATGAGACAAGAACGGTCTCTTGTAATCCTGTCAGAACTGAAGAAGCTTCTTGGATGAGAAGTGAAACATCTTCAAGGAAAAACAAAGAAAATCCAGTTGCCTTTTGAAAAAGCACCTTTGGGACAGCCATGACCTGGATGACTGAGAATCTCCATAGAACCTCGTGTAAAAAAAGAGTTTCTTATACCATTATAACCAAATGTTGTTCTTCAACATACATCATCCATGCCCTCCTACTTATGTTCAATGCTCACATCACTAAACTAGAGATTATTTATGTGCATGCTGTTCCAGATCCTTTCAGACATCGCACTGGTTTTAATAATATATACTGTTCTAAATCATGTTAATTGACAATGTTTAATTTTAAATTTCAAATTTGGCTTGGTCTTTGCAATATAGGCTGAGAAAAACTTGGCTGAAGATTATAACAAAAAATAGAATAATTCACCGCTCAGGTTTTCACTGGCTAATCACTTTTCTTTTAATGACTTGGTATCCTATGAAAAAAGTGTCCATGGTCATAAAATACTGAAATGTGAAAGAGACAAAATATTATAAAGGAAACAAGTTTGACATTTACAAACGATGAAAAGGAAGTGTTCCCTGAGTGCATTTTTCTGCATTCAAATGGCTAATATCAATGGTCAGTTCAGTTAATCTCGACTTCTTTTCACTCCTCGCCACCCTAAATATTCTCCTGTCACTTTCCTCCTAGTAAAATCAAAATATTGGCAAGCCAACAAACTTCTTGAGGTCATGTTGTGCCCATAAGCACTTATTAATGGAAGGGATTTCACAGCCAGTGCTCATATACACACAATCATTTCTGACAGCATTTAGAATACCATTAGTAGGACGTCAGTATTAATTACTCCTGCTCAGAGTGTTTACTTGACCAAACAACATAGCAGTTATTAACAGGGGTAATGACTACTGCAATGGTAGACAACCCATGTGTGGGGTTAGTGATATGAAAATACTGCCGGTGGTAGCCATTTCGGTAACCATCAAGACTGAATTACTGCCAGTGATTTAGGAACGGAGTCATTAATTTCCATACCTGCAAACAGGTGAATTCTATTAGTTGTAATCCTAGCAATATTTCTTAGTATGCTGCACTTTCATAATTTTGTGAGGTTGCTCTCAATACCTTTGTTCCAAGCAGAATAAAGGAGTTGCAAGGGACCTTGGAGGTCTTCTAGTCCTTTACCATTTCAGACAAATGACTGTCCGATCTCTTTTTAAAAGCCTCCAGTGATGAAGCACCTACAACTTCTGAAGGCAAGCTGTTCCACTGGTTTATTGTTCTCACTGCCAGAAAATGTCTCCTTGGTTTTAGGTTGCTTCTCTCCTTTAGTTTCCATCCATTGCTTCTTGTCTTACCTTCTAGTGCTTTGGAGAATAGGTTGGACCCCTCTTCTTTATGGCAGCCCCTCAAATATTGGAACACTAGTATTATGTCACCCCTATGTCCTTCTTTTCACTAGACTAGACATACCCTATTCCTGTAACCTTTCTTCCTATGTTTTAGCCTCCAGCCCTCAAAGGATTTGAAAACATGAAATGCAGATACTAGAAAGAATTGTCCTGAAGAGTCCATCAAGGAAACCATGGTATGTTACTGGGAAATGGTTCATCTACCAGGAGTTTGTAAGGATTTAGTGACATCTAATTTAAATAAATATCATCAACATATAGCCTAAGTGCAAATCTCTATCTGATGAATCTTTTCCCATCACCCCATGTTGTCTTTTCCAGTCCAGTGCCTTCCATCATTCTTGATAAGAATTCAATATATCTGAAGGACACCAGAATAGGAAAGCTGATGTGCTATAATTCTTTACCAATACAATTTCCACTATATCACAATAGATTCTCTATCTTGCATGTTGAATTATGGCTCCCGCCATATGGAAACTACAATGGAGAACCTAAGATCTAAAGTGGCAACTCTTCCTTTCCAGATACCTCAACAGAACCTCAGTGTTAGCAACAAAAATGACAGAAAATTTTGTACAAGACCAGAATTTCAATAGTAGTAGTATTAGTCATTGAGTTACAACCATGCATTTAGTGACAGCTTGAAGTTACAAGTCACTGACTTATGACTGGCCATTGCACATAGTACTTTTTTAGGATCTCCATGGTCACATGGTGCTTGGCAACTGGCATGCGTTTACGATGGTTGCAGTGTCCCAGTGTCACATAATTACCATTTACGATCTTCCCAACTTGTTTCCAAAAGCAAAGACAATAGGGGAAGCCGAATTCACTTCACAGCTACATAATTCACTTAACTTTCTTTTAAAAAAAGTTTTTTTATTAATAATACAATTAAAAACATTAGACATGGTTTGACATTTCCGGTTTAGACTTTTCTGTCACATTTTACTTCATAACTAATACAATTCCTTTATGTTATACAAATATATACCTTGTTTCACAATTCAAACACAAACATTCTTACGTCTGTAGAACTTACATCCATAACAATTTCATTCCTATCTCTTTCAAGAAACTAACATATAGATTTCTAAACTTTCAGCTCATCAGTAATCCTTTATCCTGGCAATCTTCCTCCTCTCCAACCAATAGTATAATTTATTCCAGATTTCATAGCATTCTGTTTCGCTCTTATCTTTGAGTTCCAACGTCAACCAGTCCATCTCAGCACAAGTTAATATCTCAGCTACTACTTCTTCTGAGGGGGTTTCTTTATTTTTCCAGTTTTGTGCAAACGCCAGTCTTGCTGCCATTAGAATATGTAACATTAAGTATATTGTTTCCTTATTGTATTTATCTCTTGTAATACCTAGTAAGAAAAGTTCCGGCTTTAGTTCTATATTTTGCATTAGCATTTCCTCCAGCCATTGCTTTATTCGGTGCCACATAATTCACTTAACTTCAGTGCTTCACCTAACAACCGTGGCAAAAAAAAAAGTCACAAACTCTGGCGCAACTCACTTAACAACCACCTTGCTTAGCAAAAGAAATCCTGATCCCAATTGTGGTTGTAAATTGAGGACTATATGGCTCAAGGAGAGAGAGCACTACCCTGTTTATTGCTGACTATTAAGAAGCTCTCGGTTTCTCTGCAACAGCAGGTCTAGGGTCAGACATATCATGTAGCAGAGAGAGGCCGATTTTGCCTGTCATGAAAGAGCAGGAAATTGTTCATGATTTAATGTGTTAATCGTCCAAATTTATGGCAAGGAGAGGAGGATGTACGATTTTCTACTGCGAATACCAAAAGGAATCTTACTTTGAGTAGAAGGGGTTCTATTGCCTGCTCTAGTGCAGGCAGCCAATGTCTTAAGATATTTCCTGGAGTGAGAAACCAGATGTTACTGGGTTACAATTCCCCTTGTTAATGGGGCCAATAGTCAATAATTATGGGAGTAGTACAACAGTGAAAGTCAGTTGACTGACATAGGCTCCCACTGGAATTTAAGTAAGGGTTAAAGTTCAGGATGGTCAATCTTTTGGTGGCCAGGAGTTGCAGTTAATTGTGGACAATGTGGGGATGGTGGAGAAGCAAGAGTCAAGGTGAGACAAGCAATAAGAAAAATGGACAAAAGGATCTATCTATGATATCTACTCTACCTATCTCTATCTATCTATCATCTATCTATCTATCTATCTATCTATCTATCTATCTATCTATCTATCTATCTATCTATCTATCTATCTTCTTTCTAATCATATCCATCCATCCATCTATAACCAGCCCAACTCAACCAAGTCATCTAAGCAGCTTACAATTCCTTATATTTCTGGAGATCTGAATGCGGGTCTTTGCTTAGCCAACTATGGTAAGCCAATCTAAGGGTTACACTATAGTTCCATGATGGTGAACCTATGGGACGCGTGCCAGAGGTGGCACGCAGAGCCCTCTCTACTGGCACACGCGTTGTCGCCCCAGGTCAGATCTCCGTGGCGTTTCTTTCATGAGCTTCTGTTTCCCTGCAAACAATGAAACAGAAGCTCACGAAAGAAAAGATCTTACCTCTTGCCATGCTGCCAGTGTTGGGATGCCCTGCCTCCTGCCGGCCAGCTAGTGTTCAGGTCTCTTGCGCATGCGTGCATGTCTGCACATGCTCATGTGTGCACGTTTCAGTTTGGGCATGCGCGTGCGTGCAGTTTGGGCACTTAATGTCTAAAAGGTTCGCCATCCCTGCTATAGTTTATGTGTCTTTCCTTTCTCAGAATAGCGAGAAGCCATGGAGTTGATTTTAGGCAATTTTAGTTCGCAGTGATTATTTTCCAAGGGGGTCATTAAAAAGTGATTCAAGAATCTGTAGTTGCCTGTTGTTAACCCCACCAGGAAAAAAAAATGCTTGAAAAGAAAACAAAAATGTGTTTTTGTTTCAAGCAAAAAATAAAACATCTCATCTGGAGCAGTCCAGCCAAACATTTCAAACTGGCTATCTCTTGACAGAAAGAAACTCTGATCAGTTTGTGTGTTACACGTTTCGTTAAAACAAGGCTCAAAACATTTTGAGTATTTTGGCCATAAGAAACCATGGAAACACAGAAGAAGTATCTTGCTCCCTTCTTTTCTCTCCAGTATTACAAGAATAGATATGGTAGCAGTTCAGCCTGAGTGCAACCACCAAGCCAGCTTGCAGAAGAATTGGCAGATAAAAAGAAATAAAATATTTTTGAAAACACTCATCACAAAGGCATGTTTTTTCAGTCTCCTATATTGCTTTCCTTGAATCCAGATATATGGCTATCTTTCTTCCTTTGTCCACCGGTATACTAATTGAAAGAAATATGCAGAGAGATTACTAAACTGGTTCATGTTAAAAAAAGAGAAAGAACACAGAGAAGCTGTAATTTCTCTCACACACCTTTCAAATCAATTTCCTTCTCCAGGGCAGGAGGACATTCTGGCAGAAAATGAATTCCAGTCAGTCCATTAACCCAAACAAGATACACACACACACACGGGGTGTGTGTCTGTGTGTGTGAACATACATATACCATGTTTCCCCGAAAATAAGACCCTGTCTTATATTTTTTTTGAATCCTGAAATAAGCATTTGGCCTTATTGCCATGCACTCAAAAGCCCATTTGGGATTATTATCAGGGGATGTCTTATTTTGGGGGAAACAGGGTATATATATATATTTCACAAAACTTCATAACAGTGAAGAACTGTTTATTGCTAGAAATAGCAACAGCACTTAGACATACTGTATATACCACTTCATAGTGCTTTACAGAGTGGTTTACAGAGTCAGCATATCCTCCCAACAATCCGGGTCATCATTTTACTAGCTTCAGAAGAATCGAAGGCTGAATCAATTTTGAGCCAGTGATAATCGAACTGCTAGCAGTCAGCAGAATTAGCCTGCAATACTGCATTCTAACCACTGCGCCACCATAGCTCCAAAATGCTTTCTGGAATAACTTTTTTTAAAAAAATACATTTTTCTTAATGCACTTAAAAGGGATCATTCCTGAAGATTGCCAGTGACCCCCAAAAATAGCACTTCCTTACTTCAGCTTCTTCTAGTTACCGATGGTGGAGCACTAGGTGAAGGTTTTTCCAATACAATGCAACAGCTTGTGCCAATTCAGAGTGGAGCAGGTGGTCCTGTAGTTACCCAGATATCCTATAATGGCAGTAGAGTAAACCTCCTCTTAATCTAAGATGGATGAGTACAAACCTATCTTTGCTGATAGCAGGATCATAATCTCATTGTAATATTTAAAGTTAAAGTTCCCCTCGCACATATGTGCTAGTCATTCCCAATTCTACGGGGCGGTGCTCATCTCCATTTCAGAGGCAGAGATCCAGCGCTGTCCGAAGACGTCTCCATGGTCATGTGGCCGGCATGACTAAATGCCAGAGGCACACGGAATGCTGCTACCTTCTCACCAATGGTGGTCACTATTTTTCTACTTGCATTTTTTACGTGCTTTCGAACTGCTAAGTTGGCAGAAGCTGGAGGAAGTAATGGAAGCTCACCCTGTTACGCTGCACTAGGGATTCGAACCGCTGAACTGCCGACCTTTCGATCAACAAGCTAAGCGACTTACCCATTGAGCCACCGCATCCCCACAATATTTAAAGTCATACCTGCAAATTTAGTTGGGGGAGGGAATTCTCTCCTTTTTGGCAATTTGGTACAGGGTGGCTGCTCAAAATTAATGCAATTTCTGCCTGGTAGAAAAAGGAAGTGTCCACCCAGGGGAGAGGCCCCCTTCCAGGAAACAGAAATAAATTAAAATAACCCTCCCTATCAGGCATTTTATATCTTAAAGTAAATTACATTTTTATCCTCATCAGCATGCGGAACACAAAAGGAATCATAGGTCATGCACAAACTCTCACTCAGCAAAACAACTTCTTTATTTTTAAAGCATGTTTAGTGTTTGAGATGCATACAGGCCAAATCAACAAATCTGAACATGCCCTTGAAGCAAAATGCACCATATCAATAATATACAAGAGTGCACAGTCATTTTACTTAGTAGGCCAACTAAGTCTTTTGCACTCTGAAGGTTCCCCAGATTAAAAAAATGCACAAGAGAAAGCACAGTGCAATGATCAACAAAATCCCGAAACTCTCTCCCAAATCAAACAGAGTTACTATGTGTCTGCTTTTTCCAAACACACCCAAAATACAGAATTCCAAAAGAGTGAATGTTTAAGCAGCTGAATGAAGTCAAACAAACAAAAATGTAACATTGCTGGCTTGCTAAGCTAAAGTGTTTGCGTGCACTCTGTGCATGTCTTTGTTCTGCTGATTGTGGCAATTTCAAAGTATCTTTGAAAATGGAGACTCGCTGCATTTATGAAGCCATCTCGAACCTCAAAATCACCAGGAGCCCTGGTGCATGTATCAAATGTGGGCAGACAGACCTAAAGCCAACTTTACATTCACACATCATCTACCCTGTTTCTCCAAAAATAAGCCCTATCCCAAAAATAAGCCCTAGTATGTTTTTACATGTGCACCTAATATAAGGTGTTAGTCATCACCTTTAAAGCGCTCCATGGCTTAGAACCTGGGTACCTACGAGACCGTCTTCTGCCACCAATAGCCTCCCACCAACCAGTTCATTCTCACCGGGAGGGACTACTCAGGGTACCGTCAGTCAAATCATGCCCACTGGCGACTCCCAGGGGGAGGGCCTTCTCTGTGAGGGCTCCAACCCTTTGGAATGAACTGCCCCCGGAGATACGGAACATCCCTGATCTCCATGCTTTCCGCTATGCCCTCAAGACCCTGATGTTCCAACAGGCGGGGCTAAACATATGAACATGTGAATGATTTTTTAAAATGTTATCTAATTCTGGGTTTTATTTAATTGACCAAACTAAGTAATAATTTTAATTAGCAATTTTATGATGTTTGTATGTCTATATTCTTCTTGGCTGTACATCGCCTTGAGTCCTACAGGAGAATGGCGGTATAGAAATATAATAAATAAATAAATAAAATAATAAATAAGCCCTACCCCTCAAAATAAGCCCTACTTAAGAGCCTGTGCAGCTGTCCACCCGCCCATTCCATTTGGTTGCTTGCAGTGCTGTGGCCACGAGGTGGGCTGCCCTACATACCCTGCACTGGCTTACTTCAGGGCCCCCACAGCCAGGCCATTCATGCCCCGACACCTGCCTCATGGCAGCAGCACCAGGAGCCATGTGCAACCAGAGCCCACGTGGCCACCAACCCACATCTGCTTGCTTATGGCCACAACGGAGCAGCAGGCTGAGTGGTGTGTTGGTGCTGAAGCTGTGAGACAAGGCAGGTGTCACAGCATGGATGGCCTGGCTGCAGGGGCTTTGAGGTAAGCTGGTGTGGGGTGTGTGGGGCAGGTCCTCCACCCCTCCTGCCTTGCCTTATGGCCATGACACTGGTGGTCACTCAGCCTCCTGCTCCCCTGCAGCTGTGAGCAAGCAGAAGAAGTTGGCCAGGGGCCACGCAGGGTCCTTCTGGATCCCTTGCTAAAGCTGCTGCTGTGAGGGAAGGCAGGTGTCAGGGCATGGGTGGTCTGGCTGGGGTGCTGAGGTAAGCTGGTGTGGGGGGCACGTGGGGCAGCTCCACCCTCCCCTGCCTCACAGCGGTGGCACTGGCATGCCACGTGGCTTTTTGACCTGCCACAAGTAAGCAGAAGTGGGTTTCCTGTACGTGGGGAAAAAATAAGATACCCCCCAAAATAAGTCCTAGTGCTTATTTTGGGGCCCAAAAGAAAATAAGACCCGGTCTTATTTTCGGGGAAACACAGGTATTTTAGTTCTGAAGGCTATGTGTACAGATAGTCCTTGATCTACAATCATCCACTTAGCACCTGTTCAAAGTTACAACCACACTGAAAAAAAAAGGGATTTACAACCCGTCCTTGCACTTACGGCCATCACAGCATCCCAACAGTCACATGATTAAAATTTAGACATTTGATAACAGACATGTATTTGCATGATTGCAGGGTCCCGGGGTCATAGGATCACCATTTGCAACCTTCTCAGCTGGCTTCCAATAAGTAAAGTCAGTGGAGGAATCTGGATATTGTTAACGTCCATGTGATTCATTTATAAATTGCAGTGAGTCACTCAACAACCATGGCAAAAAAGTTGTAAAATTGGATGCAACTCACTTCACAACTACCTTGTTTAGCAATGGTAAATTCTAATCCCATTTGAAGTCATAAGTCAAAGTCTGTCTGTATACTACTACTACTACTTCTTTTAGTTCCTTTGAGATAGTTTTTGACTCCTGGTGACTATCTGGACTAGTCCCTGCAGTTTTTCTGGACAAGATTTTCAGAAGTGATTTGTCCTTGACTCTTTCCCAGGACTGAGAAGGAATGACTGGGCCAAGGTCACCCAGCTGGCTTGGTGACCAAGAAGGACTAGAACTCACAACCACCTGGTTCCTAGCCTGGCACCTTACCAACAACAAGAACACCCCACCAATTTGGATTTATTGGCTCCTTGTTGTGCCAGTCTGCCTGAATCATAATCAGAACAGAGCTGGAAGGGATCTTGGAGGTCTTCTAGTCCAGCCCCCCTGCTCAAACAGGAGACCCTATACTATTTACATATATGCTCTTTTAAAAAACCTCCAGTGATGAAGCATCCACAATGTCTGAAGGCAGGCTGTTCCACTGGTTAATTGTCCTCAATGTTAGGAAGTTTCTCCTTAATTCCAGGTTGCTTCTCTCCTTGATTAGTTTCCATCCATTGTTTCTGGTCCTACCCTCTGGTGCTTTGGAAAATAAGTTGATCCCCTCCTCTTTGTGGCAGCCTCTAAAATACTGGAATACTGCTATCATGTCCCTCCTGGTCCTTCTTTTCTCTAGACTGGCCAAACCCAAATCCTGCAGCCGTTCTTCATATGTTTTAATCTCTAGGCCTTTAATCGTCTTAGTTTTGCTCCAAAGCGCTGGTTTGCTCCAAAGCGCCACCTCTTTCAAGCTTAAGTCAATAAGGAATAGCCATTCTGCCATACAACCCCAGTTGCTCAGGCAGGAAAACTCAACTCTGTATAACACGCCAATGACAAGGAAAAAATAAGACTTCTAATGGAACCTTCAAAACCCTTCTATTGAACCAACCATGATTTCTTTCAAACAGATCAACCTATTTTGTGTTCTATTTGAATCAAGTCTTTTTTCAAATACCCACACAAACGCAGCACAAATCACTTGAAGCAGCTATTTTAAGCTCGAAACGTTTCAAATCGTTTTGCACATTTCTTTTGACTGTCGTGCTCCATGTGCTGACGGTATGCTTTTCTCTACTTTTTTCTCAACTGCTCTTCTCCAGACCACACTCAACTGATCTCATCTTCAGATTACATATCAGCAGCAAGAGATGGTCCCATAAATATTGATGTATCTGTCTAAGTTCTATTTCTCTAACCACTTTTTTAAGTGAACATGAACCCTGGGAATAATTAGAAGATGAAGGGCCATTCAGAATTTCTAATTGGAAATCAGTCTCATAATTCTCCTTAACCATTTTCTGTTTTACTGCCTGAGAAGAGATTCTTCACTCTACACAGATATTATACTAAACAATATAGGTGTTGCCTGTGAAAATTCCAGCTTGTGCAATAATTGCAATTGATTTCACCAAGCACAACGGAAGGAAGAAGGGGAAAAGAAAGAAGAATGCAAGCATGCACTGGGAAGCCAGTTGTATATCATATTCTGGAAAGAATTTGAAACAGATTTAGAATACAGAAAATGCCAGGTTGTTTTTTTTTTTAAACCTGCTCTAAACTGAATATCTATATGGCATCACATTGCTCTGAATGGAAAGGTCAACAGTTGGGATGTGCTTGTACTGAATCTGAGACAGGTCCAATAACAGAATAATGAAATAACAAGAGTTGGAAGGGACCTTGGAGGTCTTCTAGTCCAACCCATTGCCTAGGCAGGAAGCCCTATATCAATTCAGACAGATGGTTGTCCAACATCTTCTTAAAAACTTCCAGTGTTGGAGCGTTCACAACTTCTGAAGGCAAGTTGTTCCACTGATTAACTGTCCTAACTCTCAGGAAATTTCTCCTTAGTTCTAGGTTGCTTAACTCCTTCATTAGTTTCCACCCATTGCTTCTTGTCCTGCCTTCAGGTGCTTCGGAGAATAGGTTGACTTCTTCTTCTTTGTGGCAATCCCTTAGATTTTGGGACACTGCTCTACTGTGCACTCCTAGTCCTTCTTTTCTTTAAACTAATCATGCATTAAAAATTAAAGTTGGTTAACATGGATGCAAACAAGGTTTGTTTGTTTTTTGAATAGTGATATGTGCTACCGACTTCATTAACCTTATTTCAAGTAGATAAATGGGGAAGGATAAGGCTCTGAGTGATTCTCTGCTAAGAACATTTGCCCAAAATGATATCATAATGAAAGAGCAAAGGCAAGCTTGTCATCCATAAATCTCAGAATTGGCATTGGACTCAATTCAGCCAGAAAACTTCACTTTTGACACAGAGCTCAGATATGGAAAAGAAACACATTTTCATGTTGACCTGCGTCTGGAAAGCCGAAAAACATCTCCGTTTTGAGATCCGAGCTTCCCCCAGGAGTGGGGAGGGAATGGGGATTTTGCAGCATCCTGTTGCACACTTTTTCTAACATGTTTGCTTCTTGAGCTACATAAGATTGCAAGATGGTAATTTCCTTTTTGGATCTGTACTTCCTGTTTCTGTGGCTTCCTCGCTGCTTAAACCCCAATGGTTTCATTGCCTTTAACACCTGACACACAATTTATTCCTGCTGCAATTAAGTTCTTTGCTGCTAAAGCTCAAGCACAATTGCTATAAGAGGCTCAATTAGGACCATATAGCAGTGTGATCATTTTAAGGGAATACAGATCATAAAAAGAAGGAAAAAAAATACAGTATGATTGCCTTAGAAAGGATTCAAACAAAACTTCTAAGAAGTATCTTCCAGGTCACCCACTGTGTTCCAAATGCAGTACTCAGGACTCAGTAAACTTGAATCCTTGAGTGAGGAGGGGAATGGAGATTTTGCAGTAAGCTTCCCCTGCCATGCACACCAAGCCACGCCCACAGAACTGGTAGTAAAAAAAATTGAATCCAACCAGTGGGTCAATACTATGGCAAAGGATCATAGATATGGAAGGTCAAACAGAAATGGGTGTTTTCTTTCTTACACAATAATTGCAAATAACCACCATTGGTAAAGTCTCCAGTGCTGAACAAATCCAGTGCAGTATTTCTATGGACCTCTTTAAAAGTTTTTGCAAGCTTCAGCCAAGCCTGCACATATTTTTTTATTATCACACTCCCTTCTCTATATGTACACAAACTGGTTTCATCTTCCTTGCACATGTAATTTGCCAACCTCATCCCATAGTCACGTTCCTTGTCAAGAACTTCAGAGTATCCAGCAAGTTTTAAGATAGTCAGAACAGAGAAAAATGACTCCACACAACTCACTTCCCCACAGCCCTTCAACTGATCTCTGAAAGTCCTGTGGAAGAAAACTGCTGAGAGCTGAAGAGTGATCACCTGCTCAAGAGAAGACCAGATGTTTGAGGAAGTATCAGAAAAAAACAAGAGCACACATGTTCAGGAAATGGGGTGATCAGAAAGGAGGAGAGTGATGATGGTTCTATCTGAGGCCCCAACAACTCAAACAGCATTTGAGGAAATGAAGGTGAGAGCAGAAAAGTTTTTTAATATGGTTTAAAAATTCTGAGATGCATTTTCATTGTTAGGAAGGGGGAGAAGCACCCCAGGAAAAGGAGCAGCTCAGAATTCAGACTCCCAAGTTTCTAGAACAAGAGTGTCAAATTCCCATTGTCATGGCGTTGTCACGTGATGTATCACAACTTTCCCCCTCCCTTTGCTAAACTTGGTGTGGGCGTGGCCAGCACGTGATGCATCCGGCCTGTGGGCCATGAGTTTGACAGTAGTTCTAGAACTACTTCTGGGAGAAGAATGTTGAGTCAGTGGGATCATGGTTACAGAGCAGAGTTTGACATTGGTGTCAAACTGGTGGCCTGCAGGCCAAATGCATCACATACAGGCTATGCTCATCCCAACTCCACAAAGGGGAAAAAAATGTCACGAAACGTCATGTGACGGCAACGTGACACCGTGAGTTTGACACCCATGTTGTAGAGCATTTATTAACGGAATGCATGGCTTCTTAGTCTATGCCTCTGGCAGAAGGAAAGGAACTGTTGTTTTGAGAGTGGTGGGTTGAAGGATAGCAGTCTCTTGCCCCATCCATCAACTGGGAATCCAATTGTCCTGAAAACTGCATACATTGCTTCCCAGTATATTCTGGCAACAGGGAGACTAGCCCATCCCATTCACTGGCAAGATAGGGAACAATGGCTCCAGTGCTTCTTCTCATCTTCCCTCCATATCCGTTTTCCTTTTATGCCATTTCATTTATTTATTTACTAATTTAGACAAGAAGTCCTTTGTCATATGACCACAATTGAACCCAAAATTTCTGTTGCAGAGTAAGACAGTTGTTAAGTGACTTTTGCCCCATTTTAGGACCTTTCTTGCCACAGGTGTAAAGTGAATCACTGCAGTTGTTAAGTGAATGATTTGGTTATTATGCGAATCTGGCTTCCTCCATTGACTTTTATTTATTTGTTTGTTTTAGAAAATTTATATTGCTGCCTGTTCGCACATGGCAACTCAAGGCAGCTTACATGAATATAAAAACATCATATATAAAAAATAAAATAATAAAAAATAAAATAATAAAATAATAAAATAATAAAATAATAAAATAAAATAATAAAATAATAAAATAATAAAATAATAAAATAATAAAA
>WNWU01000056.1:3862476-3894403 GCA_012654045.1 Ptyas mucosa | reverse complement strand
AAAATAATAAAATAATAAAATAATAAAATAATAAAATAATAAAATAACAGCCCGTTTCCCCCCAACCCCAGCAACAACACATCAACAAGCCATTTAATGGGATCCAACCTGTTCTAGGTTCCCTAGGCCCAGTAGCAGAACCAGGTTTTCAGGGCCTTCCTGAAGAATGTTAGAGTGAGGGCCAATCTAATCTCTGGCGGAATGAAGTTCCAGAGAGAGGGAGTCATCTGTTGTAGCTCGCCAGCTGCCAGCAGAGCTGGTGGCAGACTTGGACAATAAGGAGGTTGGGGAGGAACTTGGGCCAGTCCTGGAGTCTGGGGAAGGTTCTGATGGATGTTCTGCATCAGAAGCGAAGAGAGAGCCATGGCCGTCCAACATTTCCCAGCTGCCTTTGGAGTCAGAGATAAATGGGGAAGAAGAACAGCTGGGGCCTGGTACAGATGAGCATATGCACAGCGCTGTCAGGAGAGGAGAACAATTGAGTACCAGGAGCCAACTCAGAAAGAAAGGCACACGTGGACGCTGAATGGCCCCTCCCTGGCTGGGGAATAAATAGAAGCTAAAGGGGAGTGACATCATGGGAAACAACCATTCGGGCTTATTCATTGTGATTCGTGTCTCAAAGCCTGCTTGAGAGAATTTGATTTACAGCTTTGTGACTGGAAGCTCCCAGCCTGGCAATTATCCAAGGACTGATAAGGTCTGTACTTCAGTTAACCCTTGGGAGGATTATTGCCTGGGCTTTTCTGTATGGGAATGCCATGAATTCCCAGTAGCTAAATAAAGAGGATTTTTCAGGGACAAGGGGTTCTGTTTCTTGGTTCTGCTAAGGCTGGGTCAGAACACCACCATGGAGAAGGCTCTTCTTCTGTGTCCCACCAGTGTATCTCCCTAGGGGATGGGACCTGCAAAAATCCTTTCCTCCCCGCTTTAGTTGGTCGGGTAGATGTGACCAGCAAGAGCTGGTCCCTCAGATAACTTTTCTTCAAAAGCCGGCTGGGAAGGTTACAAATTGTGATCACATGACCCCAGGACAGTGCAACGGTCATAAATACATGCCTGTTGCCAGCCATCCAAATTTTGATCATGTGCCCATGTGAAAAATGGTCATAACCCACTTTTTCCAGTGCTGTTGTAACAGTCACTAAACAAATGGTTGTAAGTCAGGGACTTATGTGCATGACTGCCTATTCTAACCGAATAACTCTGGGCAGCTAATAGACAATGAACCCGTTATCTGCTGTGCTGTTTGGAGAAATGGGACACAAAGACCAACCCTTATGGAAGCCATTGATAATGGCTATTTGTTTTGTAGTGGCTGTCCAATACTATCACAATGATTTCCCCAGCCACAAAATAACTGCAGTTTCAAATGGAATAAATGTGATACCTTCAAAACTAGGCTTGAAGCAAAAATTTGAGGTATTGTAAAGGCTTCGTCTTGATAGAAACATCCATGAAATTTTGAAGGGGGTAGACTGGCTTTAGAGTGACCTTTAAAGTTACTTTTAGTGTGCTTTTTTCATGGTGTTAATATTTCAACCATGTTTTCTGCTGTTGTGGCTTCATTGTTTTGCTTTCAGGGAAGGACCGCATTATCTTCATGGCTTTTGCAGCTGTCATGCACATAAATAGATAATCATAATGAAAAAAAAGTGTATCACGAGACAGGGAGAAGAATGGAGAGGATACACATCTCTTCCCAATACTGAAAAGACGCGGTTGCCTTTTTTGGGAAGAAATGTGTTTCGATTCCCTGTAAATTTGGAACCTCTGCAACAGTGGCAGCTGTGTCTCCATGAAGCCAAAAGTGATCATCTGGAGTCCTTGAAGCACATGGACAGATTCCCCCACCCCACCCCCAGTTTTATTGGAAATAGATCCAGATCCGTGTAGAAATACCTCTTCTGCTACCATAAATAGGAGAAAAAGAAGAGGCAGGGACTATTTTTTCTCTCAAAATGAATACCCACTGTTCAGGTAGGGAAAATGGAAGAATATGGTAAAGAACAGTGCATGAAATAAAACTACCAGTTTCTGTACTGTAAAATCTCCATTCCCACCAGAGGTGGGTTTCAGCAGGTTCTGGTAGCGAAATTTTGACTAGTTTGGAGAACCGGTAAATACCACCTCTGACTGGCACCACCCACATCTATTCTCTGCCTCCCGAGTCCCAACTGATTGGGAGGAAATGGGGATTTTGCAGTATCCTTTCCCTGGAGTGGGGTGGGAATCAGTGGTGGGTTTCAAAAATTTTTACTACTGGTTCTGTGGGTGTGGCTTGGTGGGCATGGCTTAGTGGGCATGGCAGGGGAAGGATACCGTAAAATCTCCATTCCCACCCCACTCCAGGGGAAGAATACTGTAAAATCTCCATTCCCTCCCCAATCCAGGGGAAGGTTACTACAAAATCCCCATTTCCTCCCAATCAGCTGAGACTCAGCAAGCAGAGAATAGATGGGGGTGGGGCCAGTCAGAATTTTTACTATCGGTTCTCCAAACTACTCAAAATTTCCTCTACCTGTTCTCCAGAACTGGTCAGAACCTGCTGAAACCCACCTCTGGTGGGAATGGAGATTTTACACTATCCTTCCCCTGCCGCACCCACCAAACCATGCCCACAGAACTGGTAGTGAAAAAAATTTAATCTCACCACTAAAACTAAACCCTTTCTATCATGTCCTTGGGAGCCTCCTAACACTCAGGAGTTTGAACCAGGAATAGGAAAAAAAAATCACTTTAATGTAGGATACAATAGGAAGAAATGGAAAGGAGGGATAGGCTCAAATTTCTGATCCCAGTCAGTTTCTAAAAAGCCTTGACATTGAAAGACAGAGTTTTAGCCTTGTTTATTCTCTGTCCCCACTGAGCTCTCTTCCAGGCCTTGCTGAAACATCTGCAAAATATTGCTATAAGAAAGCATTGTGCAGCACACATTCTTTAGTTAGTTCCATCACAAATGTTTGTTGGAGGTTTCCCTTTGGGCATGGATAGTCCAATAGAAGACACCCCCGTTTTGTTCGCCCACCATGGACGGGGATGAATAATGGGAATCATCTGAAAGATACTAGGTTGGGGGGGAGGGGGACACTGTTTCATACAATTTAATTTAAACGATAGCTAACTTTCATTTAATTTCTTGAAGGTATAAAAAAAAAGTTCTCCCAAATTGCTTTTGGCCTACAGGGACAATTCTAGGGAACAGTTTTTAAAGAAACTCTTTTCAAGCTTACAATAAAATGGGAAGAAAAGGAACCCAATCAGGGGTGGGCTGCTGGGGGTTTGCAGGGGTTTGGGAGAACATGTAGCTAAGATTCTGTGCAGTTCGGAGAACCCCCAAATCCCACTCCTGGCTGCCCCACCCACCCCTCCCCTCCCTTCCCAGGAGTCCCCATGCAGCCCGTTTTGGATGCAGGTAAGTGCAGGGTGTGCAGGGAGGCTCAGGGAGGGCGAAAACGGGCCTACCGGAAGTTTGGGAAGGCCGGAAATGGGCCTGTATCCAGCCTCCAGAGGGCTTCCAGAGCCTGGAGAGGCCATTTTTGCCCGCCCAGAGGCTTAAGGAAAGCCTCCAGAGCCCGGGGAAGGCACCGTGGTACAGGAGGCCAATTAGGCCACACCCACCATGGCCACGCCCACCCAGCAACCGGGCAGAAAACCCCTTGCTAAAATTTTTGAAGCCCACCCCTGAACCCAATGATGAAAAAGCTGAACAAAACTAAGACCATATGTCAAAGGAACATAAGAGTCAAACAAGAGGATGAAACTGTGTATAATTAATTTCAGGGACAGTCATGTGGAGCTGTTTCCTACTTTGGACCTCCTTTGTGCAACATGTCTAATTTCAAGCTCCAGCAACAGAATTTGCAGAGTGGCTTTGGCCACGGAGAGGCAGGGCTCAGAATTAAAAAGACAAATGTTTCCTAAATTAGAAGGCATCTTAAATATTTCCGAATCCCTCTCTTTTACAAGAACATTGTGATAGAATTAATGATCCTTTTGTAATACATTTCAGGCCTATGCAGTTGACTTCCCAAACCAGCACATCCAAAAGCCAGTTTATACTTTCTTAGCGGTTCAAATAAAATAGCTTTTTTTTTTCCTATATAAAATGAGAGAAACCCCCACTTCTGAGTTGCACTGATGAAGTTACCTAGTTTGGGTAATGAAACATCTGCAAGAAAGCAACGAAGCTCAGAGAGCACTCAGGATCCCTCATTTCAACCCAGACTTACAGATGTTCTTCTTTATTGGCAGTTTCTTCTGTCAATAAAGTTCTGAAAATGGGATCTTCAGGCTATTCATCATGGCTAGAGCATAGCAGTAGCTATAGCACTTAAACTTATGTAACGCGTCACAGTGATTTACAGCCCTCTCTAGGTGGCTTACAGAGTCAGCGTATTGCCCCCAACAATCTGGATCCTCATTTTACCGACCTCGGAAGATGGAAGGCTGAGTCAACCTTCAGCCGGTCAGGATCGAACTCCTGGCAGTGGGAATGCAGAGTCAGCCTTCGTTGCTGCATTCTAACCACTGCGCCACCATGGCTTCATTCGCAACATTCAGTATTCCCACCCGAACAGATGAGACTTAAATTCTGAAACGGTCATAAGACGAAAAGACTTACCAAAGTAGACTGGCTTTCCACAAATGGGACAGTAGGAAAGCATTGTCTAACTCCCTTTAGGCACACTCTCCAACTAACGCTTCTTGAATAAACAGACTTTTGTTCACATGAAGAGACAGGAAAAGCAGGGTTGGGTGAGCAGGGTGGTGCTACATTCCGCTTTTTCAGAGAGGATGTTGTGGTCTCTGGTAAATGTGGTGTTGTTGCAGCGTGGAATGGAAGGAAGGTATCAAGTATTTCTTATTTTAAAGCATGATTTTGTAATCTCTTTAGGTTCTGATCTGACAGTCTTGGGCCTTTCTCCCTCTGCTTATTTGTTATTTATTTAGTTTAGATTTCCTTTTATTCCTTTATTTTAAACATTACGTTATTGTTTATTAGCATCCTACCTCCTGAAGGAAACATGTTTGGGGCCTGAAACAAAACTAAATAGACAAAACCTGAAGGTAACTTTCTTAAAGCAAAAGAATTTTAAAAAGTTAAAATATGATATTTTAAAACAAAGCTCTTTTAAACAAAGCACACTATTCTGAAAGGAATTTTTCTGTCAATTCCTCCTCCTCCTCCTTTGCCACTTTTTGAGGACCCTGGTCACATAACTATGTCTTTTTAGGGGTTTTGCTGGGGGAAGTAATGTTAAATAAATCAAGATGACCACAACTAATTGAAACTCCACTTTTTTCAGGTGCATCATGTGTACAGTCACACTTTAAAAAGGAGTGACATTTTGATCAGGGGATCATGGCTGCCACCTGGACTTATTTTTAACCTATCCATCCAGCCATCCACTCACCCACCCTGCAAATGTCCCTTGCCTCTTTCTTCCTCTCCTCTTATTCTAGTGTCTTCTCCTTGTAAGGCATATTCTAAAACAAGTTCTCTTAAACTCTGCTCCAACTCAACAGGATGTCAGGCAGCATACGAGAGCAAGAAACAAGGTTTTAGCCTTAATCAGTGAAATCTGAAAATGGTGAGACCTCTCTTGACCTAGTCCTGGTTTCTCTGAAGCCACCTTGTGTTGTGTGTCCTGCTGCAGTTTATGCAAACATTCTCAGGAGCCGTGGTAGTGCAGTGGTTAGAATGCAGTATTGCAAGCTAACTCTGCCCACTGCCAGAAGTTCAATCTTGATGAGCTCAAGGTTGACTCAGACTTCCATCCTTCTGAGGTTGGTAAAATGAGGACCCAGATTGCTGGGGGCAATATGCTGAGGTTGTAAACAGATCAGTGAGTGCTGTAAAGCACTGTGGAGTGGTATATAAGTCTATTGCTATTGCTCATCTTCTAGACCACAGCTGTCCAACCTTGGCAACTGGTTGGCTGGGCAATTTTGGAAGTTGAAATCCACAAGTCTTAAAGATCCCAAACTTGGACACCCATGTTGGACCAAGGTAGGCAACTTCTAGCCCATGCAGCTCCCAAGATCTCTGGAAGAGGGTAACAAAATGCAGTGGGTTCCTATTTTTTCTTTTTTTTAATCACCTCTCTGCTATTTATGTATCTATTGGAAATCCACTTTATTTTAAAGCTCTCAGCTGTCGGCCAAACAATGTCGACTGGCGGCCCCCAGGGGGAGAGCCTTCTCTGTGGGGGCACCTACTATCTGGAATGACCTCCCCCCGGAGATTCGGAGGATCCCGGACCTACGCACCTTTCGCCGCGCTCTTAAGACCTTTTTATTTTGTCAGGCAGGCCTGGCCTGATTCCCCTTTTCTAATTAATACTATAAATTTTAATTTTTTTAAAATTATTGGGGTTTTAATATTTCTATGGCCAAATTTATTTAATTGGATTTTAGTGGGTTTTAAACGTTGTATTTATATGTTTTATTTATGGCTGTTCACCGCCCTGAGTCCTTCAGGAGGAGGGCGGTATGCAAATGAAATAAACTTCAAACTTCAAACTTCAGTATGCCTGATATACAGTTGGACCAGGGATGGGTTCTACTTACCTTTACTACCGGTTCACAATGGATTGCACGCACGCGCACGCTTCGCACACACATGCGCCTTGCTTCTGCGCATGCACATAAGCTTCTGTGCATGTGCAGATCACCGATGATGACATCCGGGGTGGTGGGTAGGGCCTCCCACTGGTTTTACTACCGGTTCTTGCAAATCGGTCTGAACCGGGGGGCAATCCACCATTGAGTTGGACTAGAAGACCTCCAAGGTCCCTTCCAGCTCTGATGATGTTCTCTTCCTGATATTGTATATTTAGCTTTAGTTTTTAGTTTTTATTATATTTATATTTATTTATTTATTTATTTCATGTATTTATATGCTGCCCTTCTCCTGAAGGACTCAGGGCGGTGAACAGCCATGATAAAACAACATACAAGACAAAATTTAAAAAGCATATTAAAACAATTCAATCCTTGGCCAAAATTAAAACTTCCAATTAAAACCATTTTAAACCACTTTTAAAACCCAATTTAAAATCATTTGAGATGAATAAAAACACCATTTACATAAGGTCACATTGTCACTGTGCTATATTCTCACCTGAAGCACACACCCAGTCATACCTCCATTCTTGAGTGGTGATGACTGTAATGTTCCCTGTCAACATCACCTAAAGCCGATATATTTACAAATTTAGCCACTGGTAAGAGCCAATGAAATATCTTCCTTCAGTGCTTACCACAGTGCATGCTTCTCTACCTCCTAAATTACCATTGTAGCTGAAAGAGACCCCCTGGAGAACCTTTCCCCATCATTGGGGGTTATGGAACCTCGGAGACTATACGATGTGGCTGATTACAGAGTCTCTTTCCAATGCATAATTGTCTTTTTTTTTATGTATGGAGGGTTTCTAAGTTAGCATAAAATGTATCAAACATTAAAGGAGCCCAATTAAAGCTTTTCTTCCTCACTGATTTTCCAGAGCGGCCTGACAACCTAGATTTCATACCCTGTCCCCATGAAGATACCCTTGTCTCGTTCCAGGCCCTGAAATTACACAGCCATATCCTGCTGTTTTCCACGCTGCAAAACACAGAGTGAAAGGAGTCAGGGCAACGCGTAATGATGCCAACAGTTCTTTTATGGTGCTACAGCGACGGCTGGGTTCCTGTAAAGTTTGCTGCCATGGAAAGATTCTTCATACGTTGCAGCAGGAACAGCCAGGTGTCTTCTAGCCTCTTAAAGGTCATTAAATCAACCATGGAATAAACTTTATGGACAGCCTAAGTTATTTTTTTATAGCAGATTCACCTGGGAGTCCAGAAATGTCATTGTACTCAATACCTAGTTTGGTAAAGAATATAATTCTCCTCCGTGCAACAGAACTCTACGCAGGTAATTCTCAATTTATGACTACAATTGGGACCAGAATTTCCATTGCTAAGCAGAGCAGTTGTTAAGTGAGTTGAACCCAGTTTTACAATCCTTTTTTTTTTTTTGGACACTGTTGTGAAACGAATCGCTGAAGTTGTTAGGTGGCCATTCAACGAACAGCTTCCCCTGTTGACTTTGTTGCTATATAATTTCCTATTTTGTCATATTTGTTTCACTTGGGCCAGTTGATGGAGTAACATGACCCCGATTCAATTGTTTATAATCTGTAAAAAATTACCTTCTGCTTTGTTTGTTTTTTCATTTTGATTATTTCTCATAAAGTATGTGTAATAATATCTGGGGATATACTCAGAAATATATTTCTGGTGATATCCTTATTAATCTCTCACTTTAGTTTTTGATTGATAGAAGTGGGTCTTCCAAATTATTCCATGCTTTTATGTTACCTCTAAATTAAGCGTTTACCCACCCACTTTAGCAGATACCAAACAGATTGATGTGAAATTGCTGGGCCAGAGGAACATTTCACACTTTATGCAAAGGCAACTTTTGATTTGTCACTGACTATACAGTTTCTAAAAAATCATCACTCAATTATAGTTTTTTGAAGGATACCTGGTGTTTTTCAAAGACATTTTTTTTCATGGAAACTAACAGTCTAATTCTAGAAGGGTGCTGTAATGCCTCCTCCCCCAAATTAATAATCCTACTAAGTCAGTTCATGGACAACATAGCCTAGTTTCTATCTTCTAGAAGTGACTATCTTAGCACCTTTAGAAAGTCACAACCAAAAAAAGAAACAAAGGGATGATGCCTGCCTGCTAGATTTAGTCCAGCATTCTGTGATACAGTGTAGGAATAAATAATCACCTTGAAGGACAGGAGGAAGAGTCAATGGTTAGATGAGCAGAGCTTGAGCCTGGGCCAAAAAAATACCTTGAGGAACCATCTCAGAGAAGTCTCTCCCTAGTTCACATTAAAATAAGAAGAAGAGGGGAAAGCACGTTTAAACTTGCAAGATTCTGTTAACTACAACTGTTTCAATAAAACTAGTTGTCAGATCCAGTTCAAGAATGACATAAAAGCTCAGTCCTTTATTTGCTCATATAGACAGAATCTTGCCAGACTAAACCTATACTTCTCTAAACCTGATGGATTTACCCTGGGAGATTCTAGGGAGTGGCCATCCTAAATCTCTTTCCTTTTTTCTGATCCAGCTGTTGTGGTCCACCAGCAGCCTCCAGAGCTGGCAGTGGAGTTGGACAGTGAGGAGGCTGGGGAGGACAATGGGCCAGTCCTGGATTCTGGGGAAGGCCCGGACGAGGGCTCTGCATCGGAGGCAGAGATAGGGCCAGGGCCATCTGGGAGTGATGTGTGGACTCTGGAGCCTCCAAAGTCGGACAGCAGAGAGGCATAGGAAAGGAGGAGCCTGTTCCTAGTGCACTCATGCGCAGAGCTGCCAGAAGGCAAGAGCAGCTAAAGCAAAAAGGACGATTCCGGAGTAAGGCCAAAGAGATGATTGGCCTCTCCCATAAGGGTTAAAAGAGCAGCAAAGGCTCTTGGGCTCTTTGTAGGAAAGCAACATTGCTAAATCTGTTTCCAGTCAGTGTCTCTTGTTTCTGAACTTCATGGGGCTTTGCCAAGAAAGGCCTTTGGCAAGATGCCAAAGAAGATAAAGGTTTGTGATAAGCCCGAAGGACTTTTTCTGAAGGACTTGTTTTGGAATTAATTTGGTCTAAGCTGGGAATGAAGTAATTCTCAGCTGTTATAATAAAATTGTTTTGTTTGGGACTAACAATTGTAATGACTAAGTGAGCCTAGGTCACAACACCAGCTCTGATTGTTTCGTCTCTTGTTTTGCCTCCTTCCTTGGAATATACTGTCTCCTTCCTGGAAAACTGCTATTTCACTGTAGTCCATTATACTAATCTTGACCTGGATGGCATCGGTTTCTTAGTCTGGTCTGCCTTGTAGGGCTGATACATAGCATTCAACCTTTGCTACTCAAATTCCCAGGAACTGTGTCTCCCAGACACACCCTGATTTGACAATGCACAGAATCTATGGCTATAATGCTCCCCATTCTCTTATAAAGTTGTGTTGTTGCTTTTCTTTCTTTCTTTTTTTCCCCTATAAGAAATATTCCAAAACTGAACAGTTATGCAACTGGTGCTTCCAGAACCCAACCAGGCAGAAGGCCTCTGCCTCTGTGGCACGTCTAGCTCTGAGCAGAGCGAGGCCAAGTCAGACCCCTGTGGGCTGGAGATCAAAGAGGAAGGTGACATTTTAGCAGGTAAATATTTTGCCAGGGAGAAACACTGAATATACATGGGCTGCCCCTAGCTTCTACCCTCCTGGGAGTTTGGCTTGATTGATGTATGCAGCTGAGCAGAAAAGGCTAATAGCCTATTGCTTCACAATTTATGGTTGCCTAGAAACCTGCCCTTTGTTGTTTTTCCTTCCTGGCAATGCTCAGCTCTAGGACTCTTGAGCAGTCTACTGGATGCATGGCTGAGGGACAACCTGACAGCCTCAGAAGTGGCCTTCTTTATTTCTGCTGGCCCCGGTTTCGGCAGCTCCAGTCTCTTGAGCAGAGGTGAAACTGGACATTTGGAGTATTGTTAAATATTTGCTTCAGCTTGTTCCAGTGGAGTATAAGGCATCTCTCTCCACTTTTGCTCCTTCCTCTTGTAAACTAAGTACCTCCTATATTAATTTTAGATGAGAGAGGTTACATTCACTTCCCTCTCAAACACCACCTCAGTATATAATTCAATTGGGCTCAAATCAGAGGCCTCTCAGGAGAATAAAACTTATGTATTGAATTTTGGAGACGTGCCAATTTCTGCTAGAGTAGAATGCATTAGGGCAGTGATGGCTAACCTTTTCTGGACCGAGTGCCCAAAATGTGCGCTTGTGCATGCAAATGTGCACACCCGCACCCAAACCCACAAAATGCAATGTGTGTGTGCAACCCTTGCGCATGTGCCCTGCCCTCTGGGCATGCGTGTGCACCCCCTGCATGCGCCTTGCCCCCCGCATGCATGTGCGCCTCTCGTATGCACCTTGCACCCAGCGCATGCACGCACATCACCCTGCACGCGCCCCGCCCCAGGCATACGTGGCAGAGGCCTGACGACCAACTGGCCGACAGGCGCACATACATGCGCAGTGGAGCTAAACTGGGGTGATGGCTCGCGTGTCCACAGAGAGGGTGCTGAGTGCCACCTGTGGCATGCGTGCTATAGGTTCGCCATCACGGCATTAGGGTGTGTCAAATTTTTCAACTTTCAATTTCCAAACATTAGGGGTGCTCAAACATTGCAACATGCCTTGGGGATTGTAAAGATATTTTGGTTACTTTAATATAGTTTAGATGTGCTTGGTAAGTAACTACATAAATATCATGATCATGTATATCATAAACATTTAACAAATGTTTACTTTAACATTTTGTTGTTCATTTGATAGATAGATAGATATAGATATAGATATAGATATAGATATAGATATAGATATAGATATAGATATAGATATAGATATAGATATAGATATAGATATAGATATAGATATATGACTTTCCCAGCAGGGAATAAATAGTTGGTCCAACAATACAAGAAGACTCTCCTTGTTTTATTTCTTCTCCCAGATCCACTCTGTGCCTTGTTTTATTCTTTGCCTAAGGGGGTTTCTAAGTACCCAAAACTAAGAAAAGAATAAGTTGTCCACTTTCTCCTCCAAGGTGAGCCTGCATGTTTCTTAAATAAATGCTTAAATAATGAATCTGCACCTATTCAGAAAAACTGATTAAAGCTGATTGGGGCTGGATTAAAGCCCAAGATGCTACAAGTCATTGCTGCAAGTTCCTGTAGTCAAGTTAAAATTTGGTGTAAACCAAGTCTCAACTTCCCATCCATCTTTCCGTGACCTATAATAATTGTTAAGAAATACTTGATTGATTTAAACAAATATCTAAACCAAAAATGTGGATTGACAATGCTGAATTGCTGAATTAATTGGAGTGGCCAACCCAACAAGAAAAAAGTGAATTCCTCTCTTTGTGTGTGTGTGTTCCCAACTGATGACCATTGGGTGGGGCATGTCTCCAAAATTCAATACACAAGTTGAAGTTTCTTCCCAACTATCCAGAACAGAAGGCACAGTGCAACATCGTGTGGGCTTTCCCCCACCCACTGGAGCAAATTTTGATGGTGCTCAGGTGTGGATTATAAGGAAGATAACTTGGCATTGTACTTCTAGATACCACCAGAATGTATTTTGAAATTTTAAATGATAACAAAAATGAGCTTTGAAGTGCCTACCTGAGATACCATCTTAATACCTTCCATTTCACCTATTGAACTTCATCACTCACCTATATCAGTTCTGATTACTCATCCTTGCAACCTTGGTGGGATCTTTATTCCTTTTGGCACCCTCCCATTTCAAAAGAATTAACCTTGCATTGGTGAACAACACAATCATACCGCATTCTCTTTTACCCCCTCATGTTAATATTTTTTCTTCTTCATAAAATAGCATAGACGTTGCAGTCTGAGAAGCATACTGGGGAAAAGATCGGGGTAGATGACTAAAGCTTTGCCAGTTATTTGAAGGGCCCACCTGTTCTATTGGGAAAAAAAACCCATAAAGAAAAAGAATTTCTTTCCCAAAGCTCATGGGCTCCAGTGCCAGTTTAACCATGCTGTGGTTAATATCAGTCTGAACAAAAAGAATAGAAAATCCCCTGCAATAAATTTATTATGACGTGAGCGCTTGAAAATAAACACTCATTTATTCAGGCAGATCTCATGAAATAGGTCCCTTGGTTGGTAATTTAAGGTTTTTTTTAAAGACATACTTTCAAGTTAGCAAGTTATTAACTCCATTCATTGACTGATCCAATGATTCAGTTTCAGCTGAGACATAGGTAAAAAGATTCTTTGATCCTCTCTTTTCCAATATGAACAATATAAAGACACAGTCACCCTTTGTGCCCAAACACAGCTCTGTAGGCAAGATGCATATGGAAAGAACTTTGCCAAGCATCCTTCTACAGCAAGTTTGCAAATTAAAAAGAAAAATGTTGAGGCAAACAATAGACTGATACTGGGAAGCTCACCCAATGGCTCCTGTGAGCAATAGTTAATCCGTTTACTGCAAGGGGTGCTGTTCTAAACCTTTCTTTTCCTTCCATGATAAATGAGCAAATAATACCCTTATACCTACAGCTACCAATATTCTCAAATCTCCCCAATCTGTTGAAGTTTGCAAGGTTCTAAAATGTTCACCAACCCTCTGCAAAAGTTCTCAATATTTTTATGTCTATATGAGTTTGCATACAAGCTGCTGAGAACATTTGGCAAGAAGGTCTCAAAGCCAGAATCACAGCATTTGGTGCAAGACAATGTCCTTGGATAATCAGATTTGTCCTTAGGGTAGACTTATGGAAGTTCCCATTCAACCCAACGTGTGTGGATCTTTAAGATGCCATAGACCTGGTACTCATTGAAAACTATGTTTGCAGAAGAGTCCATTCATTTGAGTCTAGTCTACTGCAGCTCCTTAGTGTTTATTAATGTCAGTCATGGGTACCTATTAGTTACAACTGCAGGTATATCTGGCAAGGTTTTAGTGTATAACTAGAGAACAATGTTAGGCTACTTAAATGCCCCATGAAGAAATCCAGACGAGAAATCCATATTGGAAAGGGAAAGAAACATAGGAAGAGAATTAACTGCAGAGGAATGACAAGTAAAGAAGATGGTAAATCTAAAACAGCTCTAGAGGTGATGCATTAGGCAGGTTTGACCTGGAATGTTTGGAACTCCAATATGGTCAACTTTCATCATTATGAATTTTATTCTATTCTTTCCATTAAAGACCTCCCAAAACTGGATTTAAAAATAGGATTCAAAAATGCTAGTCAATTGCAGAACAAAATAATGACAATAAAAGCAGAATGTAAAAGTGAAATCGTTTTTTCTAATAGGCCAAAAAGTAAAACCTGACTGTAACAGTGAAGAGGAAAAATTTCACATTTTGGGAATGTAAGAGGAATCTCTTTCCCAGATGGCCCACAAAGGGTCTTCTACAAGTGGTGGGACTCTGGAAGGGCCCTTCCTGCAGAGTTGAATAACCAGACACAAAATCCTAATGTTCTTATAGTACAAAATCTTCTGTTCCTGCCTCATCCATGTTAAACACAGAAATCTTTTCCACGGTTTACTAAGAAATAGGAGGACAAGCATATAAGAAGAACGTTAAGAGAAATTGAATCCAGGGATCATGGCTATTTCCTGCACTTTAGAATTGTAAGCCACCCAGAGTCCCTTGGTTGAGTTGGGCATCTATAGAAAGAGAATAAAGAAATATAAATAAAATTGTAACATCAAGGGACTTCAAAAACACTTTCAACTTGCCTACCTTAGTGAAATATTTACTCTATAGATCATCCAATGAGGCAGCTGGAGAGCTAATAAGATTTCACTTAAGGACAGAACTGTTTTCCTATTACTATTTCATTGGGGATATGGATACCTGGGCCTCCCTCACTACCACACCAAATGTGATATAAGTAAGGTCGAACTTCTCCAATATGCATCAATCAAAAAAGTAACGAGTGTTTGCAAATCATGCCTGTAATATTTATTTTAAGGAAGTTAAGGCTATTATCACCAAATATAGAAACAACAGGACAGCACAGATTGCCAGATCTCCATGAAGCTATTTTCTCACAGCATGCAGTCAAGTAAACATTCTTTTTAGCAAAAAGGTTTGAGGTTTCAAGCATGCTCGTTTACCTTCCACTGGATTCTTGGCTTTTACCATTTTTTCAGGGCAGATAACATGGATATCTTTGTCTTGTGGCATCATGGCTACAAGGGGAAAAAACATGAATTCTGTGATTTTTATATATATATAAAAATCACAGAATATATATATATATATATATATCTCCATAGTTCAGTGAAATCTCATTCACTAGTTTTTAGGCTTTATCAGACATCAAACCAGCATTTTGCTGTCTGTTAAGTCTCACAACAGACAGCAAAATGCTGGTTTGAGATATATATATATATCTCACACACACATATATACACACACACATACACACATACTCTTTCCCTGCTTAGGTTATCCACTTAATCTAATTATTGAATTAATGCAATTTAGCTCCTTCTAATAGATACATTTCCCAACAAGTAAACCATTTGGGTTCTATAGACATTTAATGTTTTTTATTTTTTTTTAATTCAAATGCCCAGGGAGATTTATTCTATTTTCCAAAGCCAGCTTTTTGGTTCCCAGTGTAACAAGAATGAACTTAAAATGGTAATAATAACAGTAACAGAGTTGGAAAGGACCTTGGAGGTCATCTAGTCCAACCCACTGCTCACGCAGGAGACCTGTACTAGGGATTCGAACCGCCGAACTGCCGAACTTTCCGATCGACAAGCTCAATGTCTTAGCCACTGATACCAGTTGTCCTCCAGTTACAGCCATTTGTTTAGCACCTGTTTGATGTTACAACAACACTGAAGCAATTGATTTATGTCCCATCTTTGCATGTACAATGGTTGCAGCATTTTCACAATCAGACAGTCAAAATTCAGCCAGCAAGTATTTACCAGGTTCATGGGATCACCATTTGTGATCCTCCCAGTTGGCTTCCGATCAGCAATGGGAGAAGCCAGATTTGCTTCATGATTGCGTGATTCTCTTAACAACTGCACTGATCTGGCCAAAAAAGGGAAAAAAAATTCCAGAATTGGGTATGACTCATTTGACAGCCAGCAATGGAAATTCTGGTCCCAATTATGATTGTAACTCATAAGGGCCTGGTGGCGCAGTGGACTAAGTGCTCTTAAAAGTAGCACTTAAGTTTCCAGCTGCCTGCAATTACTGCAAGTTCAAATCCCACCAGGTTCAAGGTGGACTTAGCCTTCCATCCTTTCTAAGGTAGGTAAAATGAGGGCCCAGATTGTGGGGGCAATAAGCTGACTTTGTATAAATATACAAAAGTATGAAGGCTATTGCTTAACGCATTGTAAGCTGCCCTGAGTCTCCGGAGAAGGGCAGCATATAAATTAAATTAAAAAAAAAAAACCAAAAACCTCAAGGACTACCTGTGTCCAAACATTTCATCCATGGAGTGTAAATGAGGAAGATGTATCAAAGGTTGTAAGTAGGACCATATGTCATTTCATTTCCCTGTTAGTTATACGGTAGCAATATATGAAACTGATAATAAATCTCTCATAATTGGTGTTATATTTTCATAAGGGCATTTCTGGTTGCCTTCATTAAATCTGAACGTGTTGCATACTGCATATGAACAACCCATGTTCCCTTCCTGTCAACAGTAAACTATAAAAAGAGCAATTGGTATCTATTTAGAATATAACCCCCTGGAATTGTTGGTAGAGGTTACTGTTATTTGTTTCTTATTTCTAGCAAGTCATAAACAGTTTATTGAATAAAGACTCAAGCACAATTGCAAATTAATCATTCCCGGTTTGTTTAGTAAATACCAAGCTGCCCAGATTGCTATTGAATTATTGCAAATGTTCCTTTAAAGATAACATTTAAACTGTGAGAATTGCCTTATTGGAAAACACCAATGTCTATCTAATCATGCAATTCTGTAAAGAATTCACAAATAGGTTTTGAGTATTAACCAGTCAAGGGATTCCCTTTCTCATAAGAAACCTGATTTTTACAGTTAAGGAGGTTTGTTGGCATGATGCAATATCCCATGAATACTATACTTGAGTTTCTGCATTTGGAGCTCTTGGTTGTTTTCTTTCTGGACATTGAATTTATCCAGCAGAATACTATTTAAAAAAAAAATACAAGAGGAAACTAATATTAGTAAGTTATTGTGAGTCACTAAAACGATTACTACTCACAATGTTAATGAAAATAGACTGCTTTCAGTTTGAGCAACACAATCCAATTCCGCTGCTCCTTTGTGCCCACCAACACTAAAGCCTTTTGTCATTAAGTCATTTTTCCCCCCACAGAGAAACATAATGCACTGAATTCAAGGCCTCCATTCCTGATGGGTCTCTCTCATTCCAAGTCTCTTTCAAGAGCGACAAAATATAAACTGTGTTTGCTAACAGTTTAGCCAGACCCTCCATTTCTAAAATGAGAAATGGAACAGAAACCACTGTGATGGCGGTAGCAGGCACACAAAGGAACCCTATTCAAATAACGTAGGCTTGCTGGACAGATGCCAAGAATTAGCTTATTATTTTTTGTTCCTTTCCGTCATGGGAGAAAACACAACATCCATAATATTTCACTGAAAAAACAACAACACATTGTCCGATGTTGTGCTGAAAAATCAGACCACTGTGGAATGAAACCTAAATAACCTCCAATGGAAATGACTGAGAGATCACTTTCATTTCACTCCCTTGCAATCCTCTTCCCTTAGTTATTTAGATCCATCTTCCCTAAACAGGTGCTCTCAATGCATTTTATTGGCTGCAAATAGTAGGAATCAGAGCGCTACACTTCTGAAGGGCATCGCCTTGGGAAAGTGATTTAAATTGTAAGTTCTTTTCAGTGGTTGAGATTGGCTTTCTTCTCTTCTTCCCTTTCTGTCCTCATAAATATTACTTTATAAAATTTCATAGACCAAAATAATTCATTTTATTGAAGCCAGATCATTTCCATACATCTTCTTAAAAACTGGTCAGGGACAAGTGGTCCATACACCCTGTGCCTGATGGAAGTCTCCAGTATTTTTCAAAGGTCAGTCAGGAATCATCCTTACCCCTGATACTGAAGACAATCCAAATTTATCTGACACCTTCCCTGCCCATAGGAGACCCCCAGCTCAATCTTGACTGTGTTCTGGAATTACTTTCCACACAACAAGGATCTAGGACCAGAATCTAAGTTATATCTCAGAAATACAACTTCAAGGGTGTTAGTGGCCTAAATAATGTTGATGGGTAACCACTTGCATGATTTGAATCTTACAAGGGGATAACAACATCAAGATGCTCCCCTGTCATTCTACTCTTTCAATTAATTGAACTATATCCTTCATTTTTTAAAAAAACATCAATACCTTGCCTTTCCTAGATGGAAAACAAAATTGCACAAAAGCTGTTCTCGGGATATGCTCCATTTGGGCTCCATTAGATACAGTGTCACTTAGCTTCAGCTTGGTTGCTGCATCAGTTCTTACTATCTGCTGTGCATTCCAAGCCTAATGATGGAAGTATGCAGTGGGGGACTCTGTTTTAGGCCCACTATTCTTCAACATCTTCATCAAAGATTTGGATGAGGGAATAGATGGGGAATTCATCAAATTTGCAAATGGCACCAAGCTGTCAGGAATAGCCAACATTCCAGAAGATAGGCTTAAGATACAGAAGGATCTTGTCAGACTTGAATATTGGGCACTACCTAAGAAAATGAAATTCAACGGTGAAAAAAGTAAGGTTCTACATTTAGGCAAGAAAAACAAAACGCACAGGTATAGTATAGATGGTACCTGGCTTAATAGTAATAACTGTGAGATGGATCTTGGAGTCCTAATAGACAATCGCTTAAATATGAGCCAGCAGTGTGCTATTGCCAAAAAAGCCAATACAGTTCTATACTGCATTAACAGAGGGAAAGAATTAAGATTGCGTGAAGTGTTAATACCATTTTATAATGCCTTGGTAAGACCACACTTGGAATACTGCATCCATTTTTGGTCGCCACAATGTAAAAAAGATGTTGAGACTCTAGAAAGAGTGCAGAGAAGAGCAACAAAGATGATTAGCGGACTAGAGGCTAAAACGTATAAAGAACGGTTGCTGGAATTGGATATGTTTAGTTTAATGAAAAGAAGGACTAGCGGTGACATTAGAGCAGTGTCTCAATATCTCAGGGGTTGCCACAAGGAAGAGGAAGTCCAGCTATTCTCCAAAGCACCTAAGGGCAGAAGCAATGGATGGAAGCTAATCAAGGAGAGAAGCAACCTAGAACTAAGGAGAAATTTCCTGACAGTTAGAACAATTAATTAGTGGAACAATTTGCCTCCAGAAATAGTGAATGGTCCAGCACTGGAAGTTTTTAAGAACAGATTGGACAACGATTTGTCTGAAATGGTATAGGGTTTCCTACCAGAACAGGAGGTTGGACTAGAAGTCCCCCAATGTCCCTTCCAACTCTGTTATTCTGTTCTGATCAAGAGCAGAGCCTAGAGTGCAAATTTTAGGGTCTTGAGAGAGAGAGAGAGAGAGAGAGGGAGAGAGAGAGAGAGAGAGAGAGAGAGAGAGAGAGAGAGAGAGAGAGAGATATTTGACGATCCAGGAGTGAAGCTCCACCTATCCACCTGGGTATCATTATTTCCTGGTTTTAACCAGGAAGTAAATGTGTTTTTTACCTTCTGCGCATGTGCAGAATGTTTTGCACATGCGCAGAAGGTCTGCACGCGCACATGATGTGTGTGCACAGTACGTGCTCTTCTGAACCAGTAAGGAACGTAAGTAGATTTCATACATCCCTGGCATACATCCATTATGTAGAGAAGAGGGGAGGAGTAAATAGATTCAATGGGTTAGTATAATCATTGAGATCATAGTAGGCATGAAACTCATTCCTGCTCTCCTGATCCACATGAAAATAGATCTCTGGGGAAAATAGTTTGCACAGTAATAGACTTCCCCATTGGGATTCCAAATTTACTTCCAACAGCTAGTAGCATCTGCAGAGATACAAAATGCAGAGGGCTGAATTTTTCACCCAATATTTATGAGAGTCCATTTAAGGTTTGGTTTAGTTTGGTTTATTTGATTTATATACCGCCCTTCTCCCCGAGGGGACTCAGGGCGGTGAACAGGCAGAGATAAAAAAACATAAATACAAAATTTAAAACCGAATTAAAACCAAATTAAACAATTGCCCAACCATTCAAACCCATTTTTTTAAAAATATATAAGTCCCAGATCTAAAAATTTGGATTATACAATTTAAAATTTTCTTATAAAAAGGGAGATACTATGTCAGGCCCGCTTGATGAAATAAAAAAGTTTTTAACTCACGGCGGAAAGTACGAAGGTCCGGGATCCGCCGAATCTCTGGGGGGAGATCGTTCCAGACAGTGGGTGCTCCCACAGAGAAGGCTCTCTTCCTGGGGGCCGCCAGTCGACATTGTTTGGCCGACGGCACCCGGAGGAGTCCCTCTCTATGGGAGCGTACCGGTCGGTGGGAGGCTATTGGAGGTAGTAGGCGGTCCTGCAAGTACCCAGGTCCTAAGCCATGGAGCGCTTTAAAGATGGTAACCAGCACCTTGAAGCGCACCCGGAAGACCACCGGAAGCCAGTGCAGCTCGCGCAAGAGCGGTGTCACATGAGAGCGCCACGTCGCTCCCATCACCACCCGCGCGGCCGCACTCTGCGCCAGCTGGAGCCTCCGGGTGCTCCTCAAGGGGAGCCCCATGTAGAGAGCATTACAGTAGTCCAGGCGGGAGGTGACAAGGGCATGAGTGACCGTGAGTAAGGAGTCCCGATCCAGAAAGGGGCGCAACTGGCGGATCAGGCGAACCTGATGAAAAATCCTCCCGGACACAGCCGTCAGATGGTCTTCTAAGGACAGCCGTGAGTCCAGGAGGACGCCTAAATTGCGCACCCTCTCTGTAGGGGCCAATGATTCGCCCCCAATAGTCAGTGATGGTACCAACTGACTATATCGGGACGTCGGTAACCACAGCCACTCGGTCTTGGATGGATTGAGTCTGAGCCTGTTCTTCCCCATCCAGATCCGCACGGCCTCCAGGCACCGGGACATTACTTCAAGGGCATCGTTGGGGTGGTCTGGGGTGGAGATGTACAGCTGGGTGTCGTCAGCGTACTGATGATATCTCACCCCAAAACCACGGATGATCTCACCCAGCGGCTTCACATAAATGTTGAACAGGAGGGGCGAGAGAACCGATCCCTGTGGCACCCCGCATATAAGGGGCCTAGGAGTCGATCTCTGCCCCCCTGCCAACACCGACTGCGACCGGTTGGAGAGAAAGGAGGAGAACCACTGTAACACAGTGCCTCCCACCCCCAACCCTTCCAACCGGTGCAGCATGATACCATGATCGATGGTATCAAAAGCCGCTGAGAGGTCTAATAGGACCAGGACAGAGGAACACCCCCTGTCCCGAGCCCTCCAGAGATCATCAACCAACGCGACCAATGCCGTTTCCGTACTGTACCCGGGTCTGAAGCCCGACTGGAACGGATCCAGATACGTTGTTTCCTCCAGGTGCTGGGAGAACTGTCGCGCAACCACACTCTCAACAACCTTCGCCAAAAAGCGAAGGTTGGAGACCGGACGATAATTTACCAACATTGCCGGGTCCAGGGAAGGCTTCTTAAGGAGAGGCCTCACCACCGCCTCTTTCAAGGCGGCGGGAAAATCACCCTCTCCCAATGAAGCATTTATAATCTCCTGGAGCCAGCCTCGCGACACCTCCCGGGAAGCCAGTACTAGCCAGGAGGGACACGGGTCCAATAAACAAGTGGTCGCGTTCAGTCTACCCAGAATCCTGTCCACATCCTCAAGGGTCACAGGATCAAACTCAATCCAGGTAACGGTCTCAAGACTTGCCTCGTCCCCTCCCCCTGGAACCACCCAGTCGGAGTCCAGATCTTCCCGAATCTGAGTGATTTTATCATACAGATATTGAACAAAATCCTCAGCTCTCCCCTCCAAGGGGTCCTCCCGCGCTTCCTGTTGGAACAGGGAGCGGGTCACCCTAAAGAGGGCGGCTGGGCGGTTATCTGATGATGCAATAAGAGCAGCAAAATAGTGACGTTTTGCTGCTTTTATCGCCACTAAGTAAGTCCTAATATGGGCTCTCACTAGTGTTCGGTCGGATTCAGAGCGACTGGCCCTCCAACTGCTCTCTAGGCGTCTTTTCCGGCGCTTCAACTCTCTCAGCTCCTCGGAAAACCAAGGGGCCAGTTGAGATCGGCGCCGGATCAGAGGCCGCAAAGGCACGACCCGATCAAGAGCTCCAGCGGCCGCCCTATCCCAGGCGGCCACTAGGTCTCCAGTCGAGGCGTGTGCCAGCGCCTCAGGAACTGGCCCAAGCTCCATCTGGAACCTATCAGGTTCCATCAGGCGCCTGGGGCGGAACCATCTTATCGGCTCCGCCTCCCTGCGGCGGGGTGCAGCGGTTTGAAAGTCCAGACGGAGGAGGGAGTGATCAGACCATGACAAGGGCTCGATGACTAAGTCCCCTATTTCAAGATCACTCTGCCATTGTCCAGAGACGAAAACCAAATCCAGCGTGTTTCCCCCCGTGTGGGTAGAGCCATGAATTAGTTGGGTCAGGCCTATGGCTGTCATGGAAGCCATAAACTCCCGAGCTACCTCCGACATCTCTCCCACAGATGGCAAATTGAAATCCCCCATGACGATAAGTCTGGGGGTATCAATCGCCACCGTGGCGATAACATCGAGGAGCTCGGGCAGGGCTGTTGCCATGCGGCAGGGAGCCAGGTACGTGATCAGCAAGCCCGACTGGACCCCATGACTCCACTTCACAAGGAGGGACTCACAGCCAGTCGTCTGAGGGACAGTGGCCTCCTTCGGTCTCAGACCTTCATTTATAATAACCGCTACTCCCCCGCCCCTGCCCTGTACCCTTGGCCGATGAAATGCAAGGAAACCTGGTGGGCACATTTCAACGAGGGGAACCCCCCCCTCCTGGCCCAACCAGGTCTCCGTAATGCCTGCCAGGTCCGCTCCCCCCTCCGAGATAAGATCACAGATGAGGGGGGCTTTGTTTACTACGGACCTGGCATTGCACAGCATCAGCCGAAGGGTCGGGCCCTGAGGGTCTGTGCAACCTGGGGAACGGGAGGAGCCTTGGGGGCCGGAGCGCACTACCGTTTGTAAACAACGGGTGCGCGCTCCCCGAACACGATATGACCCCCTGCTCCCGCCATATCTACCCCTCCCACTTACGGTAGTGATGTTGTAAATACTATCCGGACAAACCCTACCTCCCCCCTCAACCCCGGGGCCCCCGCCTCTCACACCAAGTTTCTGTAACGAGCCCGTCCCTCCCCTTTGTGGGCTAACCCCCATGCCCACTGCCCGTAATCCAAACAGACCCTCCCCCTCCCTGAAACCCCTTAAAAATTTCTTTAAAAGTTTATGTAAACAACCCCTTAATCGCATAGTTTTCGCATGCCACCTCTCAGGGTCCCAAGACCTGTCATTGAGGTGGGCCCTTGATAATATAGAGGGCCATCTCCGCGAGAGGGGGGAGTCTCGCAGCGCAAGTAGGTCGTGTGCAGTGTACATTCCTGATGCACCATGAGAATAAAGGGTGGGGACGGAGCTTAAAAACCGGGTCTCACAACGATGTCAGAGGGGCAAAGGCTGTTGGTCTATTAATCGGTCAGTGCAGTTCCGGGGGAGAAATAAAAATTGTCTCTGGCAAGTCCAATAGAGGGGGGAAAAGAAGGAGAAAGAGAAGGGGTGGGGAACAGAGAAATGAGTCCTACAATTTAAGCAGCTGGTAAGCCCATCTTGTAGAACAAGTACAGTGCAGTGCAAAGCCCGGGAGAGGGGGGAGAGCCTCATTTAGATATCTTGCGGGCCTTCGGGTCTTCTGTAATTGTCCCGTATCAGCCCCCATTCAGTCTCCTCTTCCCCCTCGTCGTCACCAAGATGTCCATATTTATAGGCGGCCGACAAGCCAGCATTCCCCCTACAACCAATCCAAGCCTGTTTAATGCCCCCTAGAGTGGGCAAGCCGAGGTCGACATATCGGGGGCGGGAAGATCTTCAAGTCCTCGCCCCTCACCCCTTCCTCGGCATCCCCCCCAGGCTCCTCAGGCGGTGCTGTTCCGGGCTCCCTCGGGCTTATCTAACTCCTCCGGCTCCTCTGGCGCTTCCAGCCTCGCCGCTCCGCAACCTTCCACAGCTGGGCACTGGTGATTTAAGCGCCCTCAAGCCCATCCGGCCCCTCCAGCTCCTCTGGCGCTTCCAGCCTCGCCGCATCTCGCCAAACGCCGGCCCCAACTTTGCCATCCAGGCCGACACAACTCCCGGCCCTCTGCGGCTCCGCGGCTCCGGCGCAAGCTCCGACGTAGTTCTGGCCTTCCGCAACCTCACACAGCCGGGTCCGCGTCCCAAGAAGCCCTGGAGCCAGTCCAGCCCGAGTCGAGCCCAGCCGAGTTGAGGGGCGAGGAAGATCTCAAAATCCTCGCCCTAAGCTCGCCCACTCAAATTAGGGGTCGCTGATGGCCGAGCGCCCCTGTGAGCATCTCCTAAAGCCCCGAAACCATCCCGTCCTCACACCGCATTCGAAAACGCCGCCACCATCTTGCGCATGCTCCTAGCGAATCCTAGGGATGGTATTTGCGCATGCTCCTAGCGAATACCTAGGGATGGTATTTGCAAGCATTACAAATGCAGATGCATCTAAAAGTCACATTGGTCTCAAGCAGCTAATGAAAATTATCACACACAGAGAAAATCACTTATTTTGAGTTTAGGAGATAGATAGACTGGGTGGCCTCACACTCATATTGCTTAGCATGTTGTGAAAAAAATTGATTGCTCAACACATGTTAGAAATCAAGTTTTTAAATTCTACAGACCTCTTCTAGGGAAGAGAAGTTCATTTAGGTGCATGTTTTTCAACCTTTGTTATTCTAATTGGAGTGCATTAGACTGCATCATGCTGCATCATGCTACCTCTTTTTCAGACTTAATCCCAAAATTGCAAACAACAGTAGTATGATTGATATTAAGGCTCGGTTAGCTAGATTTACTCTCCATTAGTGACCCATTGAACTGAACTGTGATAAGAACCATTGCCTCTTGCATATCATGGACTTTCCTACACAACTCCAAATCTTGCCCCTTCGATTCAGCATCTTAAAAGGATTGAGGATCCTATTGTTTTCACACAAAATAAAGCTGGTTCTATATCCCTTGAATAAAGGTATGGTGAGGAAAATTCAACCAACAAATGCTCTGTCCTACACATTGGCAATAAAAATCAGAACACCAAATACAAGTTAGGTGGAAATGATCTTGTAGATGACCCTCACTCTGTCAAGGACTTAGGAGTACTTATCTCAAATGATCTAAGCCTCAGAGTCACAGTAATAGCATTGCCAAAAAGACCTTAAGAGTTGTTAACCTTATTTTACGAAGCTTCTTCTCTGGTGACATTGAATTGTTAACTAGGGCATACAAAACCTTTGCCAGACCAATTCTCGAATACAGCTCATCTGCCTGGAATCCACACTATATATCAGACATTAATACAATTGAGCGGATCCAGAGATATTTCACAAGAAGAGTACTCCACTCCTCTACTCACAATAGAATCCCTTATGCCACCAGGCTTGAAATTTTGGGCTTGGACAATCTGGAACTGCGCTGCCTGCGGTCTGATCTAAGCATACTACACAAAATTGTCTGCTACAACATCTTACCTGTCAATGACTTTTTCAGCTTCAACCTCAATAATACACGGGGAAACAATTGATACACACTCAAGGTAAACCGCTCCAAACTTGATTGCAGAAAATACGACTTTAGCAACAGAGTGGTCAAAGCCTGGAATGCTCTACCCGACTCTGTTGTTACATCCTCAAACCCTCACAGCTTCAACCTTCAACTGTCTACCGTGGACCTCACCCCATTCCTAAGAGGTCCGTAAAGGGGGCGTGCATAAGCGCACCAGCGTGCCTACCATCCCTGTCTTACGGTCCCCATTTATCTGTATTTATTTCCTTTGTTCATGTTTATGTTCATACTTATACTTGCTACCTTGTACATGTTTGACAAACAAATAATAAATAAATAAATATCAGCTCTCTGATGAAAGGGCCATCAGCCAGGGAAATAAACTTCTAGTCCTCTCTAGCCACCATGTGTACCCCAACATTTTTCTGTAGAGTTGAGGGACACTTCAGATTAGGTTTTCTGTGTGAGTAGAAGTCTTGTACATCAGTAAAAGAATTATCAGTCAAGAAATATACCAAAAACTAGCACTTGGTAGAGTAGCATTGTGGTATGTCTATAATTACTAAGATCAATATAATGCAAGCACTGATATTCCCTGTGAAACTACAGAAGTGAAACTCACTTGATAGTGAGATGCGCAACATATACATTTAATAAAGAAAGAAAGTTGGACTCTGCAGAATAGGATCAAAACAGCACTGATACTTTTGAAATTTAGTGACAGAGAAGACTCCTTAGAACACTATGGACAATCAACAAAACAAACAAATGGATCGTTGACTAGATGAACCCAAAGTTCTCACTTGAGGCACAAAAGACCAGGCTCAAATTATCCTGCTTCAGGCACATAAGATCTAGCATCTTGGAGAAGACTCAAATGCTTCAAGAGGTGGAAGGAATAAGGACAACCAACAGCAAGGTAAATGGGTTCAGTTACAGTGACAATGGGTACATCATTAGAAGACCTGATTAAGTTAGGGTTAGGTCATCATGGAGAAAATATATCTATGTAATTGCTAAGAGTTGACCCACAACTCAATGGCACATAATCATTCAGATGTCTGGCACTGGGTGTTGAGTTTATTAGTTGGAAAGATTAGTTCAACAAGCACTCAGCTTAATCTGTCAATACGAATCCAAGAAAATCTGGGATTTCCCACAACACTGTTAAATGTAATGCATTGAAACCAGAACCTAAAATATACTGCATTTCCAACAATAAAGCACCTACCGGTACTTCCTGCCCGGGCTATGGAAGACACTTGTGCTGAATCTACAGGTTTAACCTCTATATTTAGTTTGAGGAAAGCAGAAAATATACTGCAGTGTGATATTTGACCGGAGGATTGAAAAGTGACAGTGAAACAATTGAAAGCTGACAGATCGTGATGAAATCAATTCACAAATTGAATTTCACATCTGTTTAACCCCCTACTTAAAATTTGCACATCTATTTTAATTGCAGGGTGCCAGGGAATGTAATAGATAGGTAGATAACAGCTACAGCTACTACTACAATAAAAAGAGTTTGCCCCAGGATTTTCTTCTTCTTCAGAAAGAACATTAAAATATATTATTTGAATAAAATAAAAGCTGCTATTGGATATTTGGTTTTTTGTTATTTATAATATAACTTTTGGTCCCCCGTTATTTTATACTTATTCCATGCAGTAACGGAGGTTGGTGTTTGAAAAGCTATAACTCTCAGAATTTACCATCAACTTGATGACTGTGGGAGGGATAGTATCAATTTGGGGAAGGCCATCCTAATACAATGTAGCATTGTTAGAGACCCCATGCACCCACTTCACTGTCTGTTTTTGTTGCTCCCCTCTGGGAGGAGGTTTCAAAGTATTTCTGGTAGGACTACCAAATTCTGTAACAGCTTTGTTCCCTATGCCATCTGTCTGGTAAACTCGCAAGATTTGTTTCTCTCGCCATGTACATGTATATATCCGAACTAGACTGTTATTTCTCTGTGTCATATAATATGTGGGTATAAGCATAATGCATAAGCATAATGTATTTATTTATTTATTTTCTCATGTTTATGTAGCGTATACTGGAGATCCTTTGAGAGCTGTATGCAACAAAATTTCATTTTAATGTATGCCGATTAGTGTACATTCAAAGTGACAATAAAGTTATTCTAAGTCAAAGTCATTAAGGTCTACAAGTTCATCTGAGTCCCACCAAGAGGAGAATCCGGCAATATGCTGAACCTGCTTTTCAGGTTTATCTGCAGGCATTTAACGCAAGGTTGCAATATCCCTGAGTTCAATTAGGTTTTGCAGAATCAGGTGTACAGCTGCATTTGAGAAGCCAACAGGGAGAATTTGGCTGACAGACTCTCTGCTACTGAAAAATAGAGCAAGAAGAACAGGTTGTGGGAAGCTGAGCAAGTCAAAGATGCTTATGTTTGGAGGCAACATAAATAGCCTGCGCAGTTCCCCTGGTAGGACCAAGAAGATAAAGAATCCATAAGAAGGTCCATGAGGCCAGATTATCAGAGCCAGTTGGCAATGGCAGTGAAGATCTATGAAGATCTTTAAAAGATTAGGGAATATTCCTCTGAAGGATTTGTCTTTTTCTCTGATTCAGATGAAATGTAAAAGTCTAAGTCTGTTAATGCAGAGCTTGCATGCTTTCAGAAGATGTTAATAAAGCAGCCTAATAAAGAAGAGAGAGTTCTGGGCATTTTATCTGATACAATATATATTTTGCCTTTGCCCTACTGAATTGCCCAGAAAGAGAAACCTGGTATACCTGTAGATTGAGTTAAATTATATATTATATAATATTTAATTATGTCTAATTTTAAGAAAATGAAACTACAGAGATGGAAAGCAAAGCTGCAAGATCAAGGGGAATTTATGCATGGGGGACCATCAAGACTAATGGATGGTTGGTTTGTTTTGAGCTGGAAAATCATGAAAGAAGTATAACTATGTCATTTTGGACCATAACAGACAAGACATAGCTAGGAAAGGATTGCTCCCATTCCAAGAGTTACAGGTGAGGCTGCAGTTGATCAAATACGTTCCAAATCAACAGAGTGAAACTCAAAGATTTCCTATTTCACTCAATTCCTTTGCTTCTTCTGAAGTGCCAGGAAATGTCACAATTTAAGGAATTGCAGTGTGAAACAGGGATAGGTCCTGAAGAGGCTGGTATGATTCTCGCCTTTTCTCGCTCTATGTTGCATTGACTACTGTAATGCACTTCACTTGGGTTTACCCTTGATCAAAGAGTCCAGAAGTTGCAATTGGTGCAAAAGTAACAGTTTTTCAGTACAAGGTACAAGAATCATTTAATACAATACTTGACTTGGTTTTTCTACTCCCACTCTCAGTAGTAAAAAAATATGTAAGTACACATTAATTTCACCATTCCTGGCTTTAATATTCCATTTTAATATTAACTGGTTTTGGTTTCTGCTGTTTCTAAACATGTTGCTAACAGCTTTTTGAGTACTTGCTAAATGAAGCAAAGGAATAAATGACCAAGATCTTCCTAACCAGCTCTTAGAAGAAGCCAGTTAATAAACTCTCTAAATTCCAACTTTGTAAAAAGGATTGCATTTATCAAATCTTGGCTATTCCATACTTATTCAGTTGGATTGGGACATCTGGCTTTTAACCAGAGAATTACAAGAAGTGTTTGGTTCATGTGGTGCAGTTTCCTTGACTTTGCTTTTCATAGCAACCTTTGATCCCTAGAGATGAGCACAGAAGGCTGAAACGGGAGGCAAAATTAGTAGAAGTCTGTGCCAGTTTGATGAGGAGAAGTATGGTGTCTGCTCGAAGAACAAACCTTGGCTTAATTTGTTTTGCAGGTACCTAGTAACTAACATAGGTGTTTCTAACATTTTCAGGCCACAGAACGTATTAGAAAAAAAAATGGAGTCTCTCTGCTTGCCTGATGCATGTTGATTGATGAGTAGTCATGAGCATAAATGTCTCCAAGGGGTTGGATCATGCTTTGGATCTTCTTGCCAGGCACTCATAGGAAGTCAAGATGATGGTTATGACTGCATGGATGAAGCTCCATTTCTTTTGTATGTGTGCCTATATTACTTGGATTAAAAATTGGTGGGTCTTTGTCAGGCATGATTGCAACCACCAACCTATCTTTCTGATGCAAAGGTGCTTTTTAAAAGAGGCAACCAGACTTTCTGTTTTTTCTTTGAAGATGTTTCTCATCCAAGAAGCTTCTTCAGATCTGGCCGGATGGTGGGGAATGGAGCTGAAGAAACTCCTTGGATGAGAAGCTAAACATCTTCAAAGAAAAACCAGAAAGTCCGGTTGTCTCTTAAAGAAGCACCTTTGGGACAACCATGACTTGGACGACTGAGATTCTCCATAGACGTCCATCTTTCTGACCATTCCCCCAGAGTTATCTTGGGAAATAATAGGTTACAAAATAGGAAGTTCTACCAACAGAAATCCATCAGAGAAGATAAGGGCCTGGCCTTCTTTTTTTTAAAAAAAAGAAATTGATTTATATGCCGCCCTTCTCCGGAGACTCAGGGCGGCTTACAATGTGTTAAGCAATAGCCTTCATACTTTTGTATATTTTATACAAAGTCAGCTTATTGCCCCCACAATCTGGGTCCTCATTTTACCTACCTTAGAAAGGATGGAAGGCTGAGTCAGCCTTGAGCCTGGTGGGATTTGAACTTGCAGTAATTGCAGGCAGCTGATCTTAATAACAGTTAATGACACTGCTTTAGTCTGCTGAGCCACCAGAGCTCCTTCTATGATAAAGAACTTTACAGTTTGGACACATCTTAAGGATCGGCATTTTCTCCTATCTTCTACTCACAACTCTGCTATGCCACAATGTTATTTTCCCCCAAAGACATTTCTATATACATTTGAGATACAAACTGCACCACAGCATTTCAAGAGGTATACTGTAGATTTAAACATATAACTATGTTCTGTCTCACATGTATGGGAGGAAATTAGAATATGGTCATTTTGCATTTACTAAGAGATGAGTTGGTCTACTGGTTAAGGCACCGGGCTAGAAATTGATAGATTAATTCTAGTTCTGCCTTAGACATGAAGCTAGCTGGATGATTTGGGGCCAATCATTCACTCTCAGCCCCAGGAAGGATGCAAGGGCATGTCCAAAATCTTGCCAAGAAAAGTGCAGGAACTTGTCCAGGCAGTCACCAAGAATCAAGACTGACTCAAAGGAACCAAAATAATTAAATACAATAAAAATACAGTTGATTTAAGCATGTAGCTCCATTCTGGCTCACATAATATGTGGTAGAAGTAAGAATATGATCACTTTGCATTGACTAAAGGAACAATGGATACAAATAACAAGGAAGCAATTTTTTACACATCAGGAAGAATTTCCTAATGCTAAAAAGCATCCAACAATTGAAGAGATGGTCTCAGGAAGTGAGAGACTCTTTTTTTGGGGGGAGGCATTGAAATCAAAATAGGATCGCCATCTGTTGAGGATACTGTAATTGTAGATTCCTGCTCTGGCCAGAAGGTTGAACCAGATTATCTCCACAATCCCTTCCAGTCCATACATTCTTCCAAAGATCCTGACAGCATTCACTCTGATGATGTTCAGGAAGCTATTAAAGAATTGGCTATTCTCTCAGGGTCAAGAAAATTGAGTCCCTATTGGTTATATGCAGTGGTGGGCTGCTGCCGGTTTGGACCAGTTTGGGCGAACCGGTAGTTCTGATGATCAGCTGGCCCCACCCACCTGCCCCTGCTCTATCCTGTCCTATATTTCCTTCTTTCTGGCTCAGCTGATTCGTGCGGCACAGCTGATTTCCGTGCCTCAAGGCTGCCTTAGAAGGTAAGGAGCTGAGCTTCAAATTGCTGTACTTTGAACGCTGCATGCAAGCGTGTTAGGCCCGCAACCCACAACATGCAAGCGAGAAGCCCACGTGCATGCGCAAAGCATGCACTCACAGAACCAGTTGTTAAACTGGATGCAGCCCACCACTGTTTATATGTTGTTTTTAGGGACATTCGTGATTTTGTGTGTGTGTGTGTGTGTTTTGTACTTTTACTTTAAACATTTAATTATAAACCTCCCAAAGTAGTTTGGAATTGGGTGGCCTGTAAATTGGACACAAAAATAATATAATTTCACTAATTCTACAGTTATGTGAATCCCCACACACTCCATACTTGAAGAAGACACAGAGCATTTGACAAGGGTCTTGTGTGAAAGATCTATACACAACAACTGCTGGCCATCTTTCCAACCCCCATCTCAAATGTCATTCAAATGTGGGGTGACAGTCAACTGGACTGAACTGGATATTCTGAATCCTTAGTGATAAGACCAGCTGGTACTATTTAAAACCAAGAAGCACTATGAATAGAAACTATAGCTTAATCTATACTAAAAGAGGTGTAAGTTAAAAGTGTGTTAACTAAAGGATCACCTTCTGAAAGATCGTGCAGCTAAAGATATATATATATATATATATATATATATATATATATATATATATAT
>WNWU01000056.1:3845818-3858081 GCA_012654045.1 Ptyas mucosa | reverse complement strand
TATTCATTGCTCTCAACGTTTCCTTGTGCAGTTACTCTGCTGGTTGGCAAAACAACATCAATATCCTTAACATGTTTTTACTGTTTTTAATATTTGTTTTGAGCCTATATCTCAGAAAAATAAGTATGATTTTGGGTTCTGTGAAATTATGATACAAAATGAAACCTTTATGTCCATATCATTTTGCTTTATTCTCTGATGCAACTGGGTGGCCACCGTAGGATTAGCTTCCTCCTGAATGGAAATCAAACCTGCACAATTCTATACCAAATAGACATTTCTGGAAGTAAAGAAAGAAGGTTCATCTCATCCCTTCCAATTGGCTGGTGGACAATGTCTATATAACCTGCAAAATGCGAAATCGTGCCTATAAGACAAGAAAGCTACTAATGAAAAGAAATGAAATACAGAGCCAATTTGGTCTAGTGGTTAAAGCACCAGGCTAGAAAACAAGAGACGATGAGTTCAAATCCCTTCTTAGCCATGAAAACCAGCTGGAGGACCCTTATAGGGTTGTTGTTGTGGTGGGGAAAATAGGAAGAGCAAGGTGTGTTGGATACGTTCATTGCCTTGAGTTATGTGCAAAAATAATAGAGGTGGGATATAAACAAATAAATAAAATTAGTTTGTGCTGGGACAGATAAAAGCTGGTTTGTAAGTATGTTGGGTGGAGAAGCGGTCAAAAGAGATGAGAGTTTGATCTTGTATATCCAAAATCTCTTCTGGTAATTCCTGAGGGCTATTGGTTCCCCTATCCTATTTTCAGGGGTGGACGTCAAAAATTTTAGCAAAGGGTTCTCTGCCCGGTTGCTGGGTGGGCGTGGCCATGGTGGGTGTGGCCTAGTCAGCCTCCTGCACCATGGTGTGTGGGGAGGCGTTTTTGCCCTCCCCGGGCTCCAGAGGTTTTCTTCAGGCCTCTGCGAGGGCAAAACCGGCCTCCCCAGGCTCTGGAGTTCCTCTGGAGGCTGGACATGGGCCCATTTCCAGCCTTCCCGAACTTCCAGTAGGCCCGTTTTTCACCCTACCTGAGCCTCCACTTGCGCCCTGCATTTACCTGCATCCAAAACAGGCTGCGTGGGGACTCCTGGGAGTGGCAGGACAAGGTAGGCAGGGCCAATCAGGAGTGGAATTTGAGGGTTCTCCGAACTGCACAGAATCTTAGCTAGAGGTTCTCCCAAACCCCTGTGAACCCCCAACAGCCCACCCCTTCCTATTTTCCTCTTTCCACCATTTGAGAGCTGCTCATTACACAATCTTGGGAAGGGTTACTGAGATCTGGTCTCTCCTGTTCTGGGCTTATTTCTCAGCTCTTGGAGGGGAAGATCCAAATTGTGGTATGACCCTTGCACCTGTCACATCCTTGCAGAACCTATAGGATCGCATGCTACATTTTTCACTTTAAAACTTCTTATTTCTGGCATAAGTTTTGCCTTGCAGTCAAGTGTCCTTGTAAAATAGGATGATGAATACTCACCTTTAGCGATCCTAAAGCAAAAAGTTTGATTCTGCTGCTTTTGCTATAGAAATGGACATATAAAAAATATGGATCTGTCTATTTAGGAAACTTATCAAATGACTGAAATATAATTTATAGGGATTCAGATTCCATTAAATAAGCTGAACATGTACAAAATGAGCCAGGCTATTCAGGTTGGAAACTCATGATTTAAATATATATAAACACATTTTAAATCCCATCAAACCAGGAGTCTGGGAGATTAATGTTGAACAACCGGTTTGCAAGGCAATATAAATAAATGTATTTAAAATCCATGTTTTTATGACATTGCCGGGGCTGACATTTGAGTGAATAAACCGAACAATCACTTCTTTTGCCTTTGCAATTTCTCCACTGGCATTTTTCAAATGAATATTAAAAGCAAAGACTTGGTGACAAAGAAGTTGCAGCTGAAGAGACGGCTCAAGTACAGAAACAACATTATGGATTTTAAGATTTTTCCTTGTGAACACTTGCAGTGACATTTGCACTGAATCTTTTTTTTTTAAAAAAAAATGCACTGAAAATGCATTGAAGGGTAAATAGATTTGATTCTTTGCATTTTATGGATGTTGCCATTGTGAGACGAATGAGACTGTTCTTAAATAGATTTGGCCTGAAGTATTACATACCGGTATGTATTAATTTAATTCAGATACAGGTAGTCCTCAACTTACAACAATTCATTTAGCGATCATTCAAAGTTACGATAGCACTAAAAAAAGTGATTTACAACCAGTCCTTGCATTTAACAACCATTGCGGATCCTCACTGTTGAATGATAAAAAAATTGGGTATTTGGCAACTGGCATGTATTTATGAAGGCAGTGACCCAAGGTCATGTGATTCACTTAACTACAGTGTTGCAGTTGCTTTTCATATGTAAAGGGGTGTCAGAGGAGCCAAGGTGGCACAATGGTTAGAGTGCAGTACTGCAGCTACTTCAGCTGACTGCTAGTTCAACAGATCAGCGGATCAAATCTCACCGGCTCAAGGTTGACTCAGCCTTCCATCCTTCCGAGGTGGGTAAAATGAGGACCCAGATTGTTGGGGGCAATATGCTATTTAGTATACTGTCTTTGGTGTAAGCTGCCCAGAGTCCTCAGAGAGTGAGTGGCATAGAAATATGAATAATAAATAATAAATTAGATTTCTTTGAGGGCTGGATCAACATTGTAGTTCTCCTCCACAGGCCGGCTGGGGTGGGGGGGGGGGTGGGGAAACGGGACAGATGCCTCCTGCAGCACCCTGCTGCAGGGGTGAAATTCAGCAGGTTCTGACAGGTTCTGGAGAACCGGTAGAAGAAATTTTGAGCAGTTCAGAGAACCAGTAGCAGAAATTTTGAGTACCATCTCTGGCTGGCCCCAGAGTGGGGTGGGAATGGAGATTTTGCAGTACCCTTCCCCTGCCACGCTCACCAAGCCACGCCCACAGAACCAGTAGCTAAAAAAAATTGGATTTCACCACTGCCTTGCCGGCCATAACAGGGCATGGGGGGGAGGGCACAGGATGCCCCCTCCCCGTGCCCAATTCTCAGCCTGTGTGGCCTCCTGCAGCATTTTGCCGGCCAAAATGGGTTGCCAGAGGCACCTCAGGTGGATCCTTTGCTATTTCCAGGCTGGCCCCACAGGCCAGATCTAAGCACCCCGTGAGCTGGATCTGGCCCACGGGTCTTGAGTTTGACACCCCTGGCCTAGTACATAGCTTGCAACAGTGGATGCCCCCTAATGCTCCCAAATGTATGGTACTGTAATTCTCATTATCCCTAGCCAAGGGCAAATTGTGATCATACATCACGAGCCCACCAAGATGAGAAAGGCTATGAGATAACAATCACTAATACCCAACTTTCATTAAATTTAATAGAAATAAATATAACGAGTAAAGGATGTTTCTCAAAAGAGATCGGGAGGGGGGGGAGAGATTTAGTGGTATCACGATACAAATTTCATCAAGGCAGACGTCACCTTTGTGTCCAGCATAGCTTTGTTTACATGAAAATATAAATAAATAAACATTGGCCTTTGAACATCAAAGGAGAAAGAATCAAAACATCTTTTTAATACAGATGCTAGACTCATGCTTTGATTAAAAAAAAACACATTGTTACATGAAGTGCCCAGTATAAAACACAGAACGAGTTATAGACCTTCTCAATGAATGCAGTGAACCAGATTAAAGGGTAAGAATCTCAGCTATACTCACATCAAAATAAATATTAGATTCAGAGCTTGAATGGCACAATTACCAAAACTACATGAAAGAACTGTGCTGTGTTGGATGGAAGCACAGCAGGTCAAATTTGATTGCTCCCCAGTTTAAGAAAAACTCCCCAACTTCAGAAAACCATTGTGCCAATGCAGAGGCTGGGTATAACTGTCCCTTACATAATAGTGTAATTTGTATTATTTTAACTGTTGGTTTTTATCCTTTCCTTCTTAAGAGCATAAAGTGGAATATGTAGTAGCTCTACCTCTGTTTTTTCCCCAAACAAGACCACCTGGGTAGTGGTGAAATCCTATTTTTTTTTACTACCGGTTCTGTGGGCATGGCTTGGTGGGTGTGGCAGGGGAAGGATACTGCAAAATCTCCATTCCCACCCCACTCCTGGGAGAAGGATACTGCAAAATTTCCATTCCCACCCCACTCTGGAGCCAGCCAGAAGTGGTATTTGCCGGTTCTCCAAACTACTCAAAATTTCCGCTACCGGTTCTCCGAATTGCTCAAAATTTCCACTACCGGTTCTCCAGAACCTGTCAGAACCTGCTGGATTTCACCCCTGAACCTGGGTTAATTTGGACTGACAGAGACTGAAGGGTGATGGCCTTACATATTTCTAGTGAAAGAAAACTTCACCCCTTCTATCCAGTTTGTTGCATAGCTAAACTGCTCATCACCTAAGCTTCCATAAAAGTCCTAGCTATATGTATTAACATCTGGGTAAGGACTCTTAGATGAGGCAACATTGAACATGAAATGACCCATCTCCTGACTGAAAATGGGAAGATTTTTAAATATGCTTTAGCTGGGAATAGGATATATAGTTCCATTTACACACTTCACACATAAAGGCCAAAACACAAGGACAGAAAGTACTGCTTGCAAGGGCCTCTGAAGTTAATACATTGAGAGTGAATGCCTAAAGGAGAATAATTGTCTATAGGGGGAGTCCTTCCCAAGCTTTGAATACTCAATGCGTAAGCATCAGGAGTGGGACTATATTAGCCATGTGACGTGGTTACAATACAGCTTCTATTCTCTTTTCCACTCATTGACCTTCTTCATGTGTGTCAAATGGAAATAAAATTATTGATTCAATCAATAATCAGAACATGTGTATAAAATGTAACAGAAGCATCTTTATTTACTTTTTGAACGGAGTAATCATGGGCACGTGATCTAACTATTTAATGATGCCCAGTTTGCTGTGATAAAAGAAAGGGAAGCATATGTTTCTACTTCAACCCATCAAGTACCTTCTGCTTGTGGCTTTGAGTGACGAAGCTCACAAAGGATAGGAACAGTTTCATTCAACTGAAGCAAGTGTCCTGCTGTTTTTGAGAAGGTAAGAATTTTGTCTGATGACCATTTGATCAGAATAAATTATCCTAGATGCATGTTTTTCTGACTTAATCTTCAAGAGAATATTCTGATCAACAGTCAGCTTTGGAATAAAGCAAATGGGAATCCCTTTTTCTTAAACATTTTAATCATTTTCTTGCATAATTAAATGAGTAGAAAAAGAAATCTGGATTAGAAACTGATTCTGAGATTTCCAATTTCTTTAGCTTGGTTGTGGTTACCACAGTATTGCCCAATCTTTTACAACGTGTAAGCGGTAAATGCACTTTTTAAAACATTACTAAAATCATATTAGCATACCCTTGCATGCCTACATGCAATTTTATCCTCGCAGCAGCCTCTTCCAATTGATTCAATTAAGAGGTAGCAATAGATCTAGATCACCTCGTGATCTTCATGGTTGGCTGGGGACTTCCAGAGACTTCCACAGTTGTAGTCCAGAACCTTTGCAGTGTATCACAATGATGCAAAAGCAGGAGAATTGCATTGCTACATCAGATTGACTCTGAAAACTCTAAGGAAGTGATGTAAAGTCTTGATCAATCAATTTTCTTAATACTCTTCAGCATTTGATAGGAATGTATTCTTTTAGATTTGACTGATCCCCATTTGTGACTTCCATAGACTTTAAGTTTGCATTCGATTTAATCCCCAGAATCAAATCGTGGTGTGAAATTAATGACAGTTGATAAATGTCTGCTCCTAGTCCTATATTTAAAATGTATGAGGACCCAAGAGTAAAAGTGAGAGGTAATGTTTAAGGACATTTAACTGAAGAAATACCAGAGAGTAAATGTAAGACAATCTATGTGCTAGCTCCGAAACTGTTTAATTCTTAAATAAATACACTGGTGCCCAATTTAAGCAGCCTAAATTTCCATCCTCCTAACCATATTCATTCACTTTTATACATTGATAACATGATACCCCGCTGGCTCCTTTAGGCCTTAAAAGAGCTTTGTGTGCCCTTTTATTTCATTGTAATTATATCAAAGACTTCATTGCAAACTATTCTAAGATCCTTGTAGTTTCCAAACATCCCAAGCTATAGAAGTGGCAAATAGAAGGTCGTATCATCAAACAAATTAAGACTTTTAAATATTTAGGAGGGGGGGGGTTCAAGGCGTTGGAGCCTGAAATACACATTGGGACTATGTATCTCAAAGGGCACAGTGATCAGCCTCAGCTGTACAAGCTTTCTATTTTAATCAAGACACACAGTTCATTTCAGCCGGTGTTGTAATGTATAGCTAAAGCTTTCTCATTTATTGTATGGGTCCCAATTAGGCCTCGGTAGCAAATTGGCAATATTAAAGAAAGTTCTTTGTTTCTTGAGCAATATTTTCCAGGTCCCTATCTGTGTCCCAAATAAAGGCGCTTCAGCAAGAAGCTGGAATCGTTAGAGCTCAAGAAGCTGACCTTTGGATTATTATCTTTCATTTTTGGTCGCAATTATTACATAGCTGATCTGGCCCCTTTAATTAGGAGATCATTTTGATTCCTCTTAGAAAACAACAACAATCAGTTTCTAATAATTTAAGTTAGTCAGTTACCGGAACAAAAGCACTATTTTGGAATTCAGAACAGCCTCATCCTGGCCCATTGAAATGCTCTTCCCATGGAAGCATTGAAAATAAAATATAGGAACATCCTGTCAGGGTTCCAAGTAATAGATCCATTGTAGACAAAAACTCCAAGGCAGGTGAATTCCTCAAAGAACAGCTTTATTGGAAATATCAAATTGGCACATATCTGGTGAAAATCAACTCTGAAGGGCCCCTTGGTTTTCACCTAATTAAAAATAAACACTTTTTCCCCTCAATCCCAAACAATCAGTCACATGGCCCAATCAAAGCAGCATCTGCTGGTCTGGTGACATCACTCCTTCTTCCTTTGGTCAGGTCTGAGAACATCTTTGGTTCCCAGGGGAAAGTATTTTATTTTGACAACCCCAGCTATCTCTAATCTGCCCTCCCTATCCCTTGCTCCAGTGTGGCAACACTGAAGCTCCAAGATGGCTTCAGCCAGCTTCAGTGTTGACACTCCATCCCCACTTTTGCAAAATGATGGTGTCCCTGTGATGCAGACGTGATAGACATTCACAGCTGGTTCTAAAGGGACACTCATTTGCAGATTATTTCTTTCTCCTTTCTGAATTTCCAAGGCATTCTGTCTTATTTTATGTACATTATTTATTGGATAGCAAAGACAATTCTGTATCCTTAAAGTTGCCAAGTTCTGTTTCACTGCATGTAAATTCCATCTCACCATCACTAACAATTACGTTATACGTTCCTTCTACACATTTTAAAAAGCTGTTTAGCTTGGGGAGCATCAGCACATCTTTTGAATCCACCAAATTATATGCCATGTAAAAGATGACTTCATATTGCCTGCCCTGAATGTTTCTAATGATCATATGCATTAAAATCGCTGAATCCTTCCTAGTGTTATCTACCAAGCCAGAGGTGCACAATCTATTTTCAGCAAAGGGCCACCCTTGGACTTTCAAAGTCCTGTTCCAAAAAATAGTCAATACAACAAGATGCAACCTAAGCTTGATTTCATTTTCATTTTCATTGCAATTAAATAGTTATTATGTTTCCTCCCCAATCATACATTTTATAATTTACCTTCCTATTACACTATGGTAATGGAAAAGTATGGTAAGTTAAAACAATTTTTTAGGAATTTCAGAGTTGTGCTTAAATTATACTTATATACAGTCCCATGTCTCAGCTGTGCATTGATGTAATAGGTACCTAAGCAAAGTACAACATCTACAACCTTCACAGTTGTGAAGGTCATGAGATATTCGGCAGCTGTGAATGATGGGGCAATCCAGCTTATTTCCATCCATCCCTCCTTGGGAAATGCTAGATAAAAGCAGTAAAGGTTTCTGAAGAAGTTAGATAGGAAATGAAGCAATTATCCCAACCAATTTAGAGGTTTGTACATGGAGTCCAATCAGAGCTGGCATTGACTTACTCCTTTCATTGGAATTTGACTTTAGCCTGTTCCTTTCCATTATTTTGTCCTGAATACCTTGGTTCAATTTACCTCACACTGTTGACAAGAATCTGAGGTAATTTGTCAGCTAGCCACAAAGCCATTTTCCTGCTTTGTATATATGCATGACAATCAAATCTATTTTTAAGGCATTGCTTTTAGAGCTCATTCCAGACATAAGGGAATACGAGTGATGTCAACTTCTTCTTTTACTACTTCAAAATAGCCCGGATTCGTTTTAGTTGAATGAATTTAATGTAGATGCTGAGTGAGTGATTTGTAATGTTTATAAGGGGGCGTTTCTATAGTCACTGACCTGTCTTCAGGTGCTCTATAATCCAAGCAAAGGAACAATGTGCCACACTGAAATAGAGAAGTTATTTCATGCCAGCAGAGCACCCACCATACAGTTTTGGCTCAATCAACAGAATTTAACATTTTTAAAAGCTGACAACTGTACAGAAACCAAACTCACAATATCAGCAGCTGATTCTCTGTCACTCAGTCCTAATAGTGAAAACACAGATAACAGCTACAGACTTTGCTTTGTCTCTTAGAAGCCATCCGGGCTGGTATCTATTCTGGCATCTTGGGACCAGCTACTAAGATCTTACTACCTGACCTTGAGCTTTTGCTAATGGTTTCCCTGAGCTGCCTTAATGTTTATCTTCTCAGCTCTAAGATGATCTCAGCCATTGTGCCTAGCTCAGGGCTGTCACAGGCCATGGGCCAGATGCGTCACACACTGGCCACACCTACACCCTGTTTAGCAAAAGGGAAAAAAGTTGTGATACGTAATGTTTGACATCCTTGGCCTAACTGCTAAGACTAGTTTCTCATAAGATTCCCAATAAGACAATGCTAGAGATTAAAATGGTGGCATGATTCCAGATCAGATGTTATTTTGGAGCATACCTGTCCACTACCAGGTAAGGTGCCGGAGTGACCCATAGGAGAGAGAGAGTCCAGTAAGTCCCCTCCTAAGAAAGTCCATAACAATCAAGATTTCATCTATATAATTCTCTCTTTGTTGGGGGATATTAACTAGTAGATCTGAGTTGTTTTATGTTATCCCCCCCATTTCTTCTTCTCTGTTCAGCATCATTACAGGTGGGTTGCCAGTGACAGCCTTGCTAATTAAAATCTTGGCACAGCATATCAAATAGGGAGCTCTCTGGTAAGGTTAGGAAAATGCAGCAATTGGGGAAAAAATTAATCTGATTTATCCTGAACAATGGATCAAAGAGAGCTTTCAAGAAAAACAAAGCAAAGAAGAAGGAGATGCGCCTGCTGGAGACCAGGTTAAAATGTACTAGCTGCTCTCTGATCTATTTATCAGAAAAGTGCCCTTGCAAAAAAAAAAAAAAATTGTGTCAGCCCAATTAAAAAGGATGTGTCTGACTTGTCCCTCTCCCAAGCCGTTCGACCCGCTTTGCATTTAAAGCTGCAGAGTCCTCATAGAGAAATTGCCTGCCTCTTTGAACCTCGGTTCTGTTACCCCCCCCTTTTTTTTGCTAACGTGATGAATCCCTTCTAACGTTTCAGCCAGAGAAACCAATTTAAATATGGTGGATGCATAATGAAATTCAGGATTATTCCACCGATGACCCCAGCTTTCCACTTGTTCACCATCACATCTTCCCTTTGGGGGGGGGGTCTTCTTTCTGGAGAAGCATGGCACTTTTGTATCAGGCTACAAAGACAGAATCCATGATGGAGTAGCTACCCAACAGCCTGGTGACAATCTAGGGAGAGCGCCAATCAAGCCAAGGGTCCTTCGGTATTTATTCTTGTTATTAATAATTTGACCATTCATTTGCAGTTAACGCTGAGAATGTGCAGTAATAGGAAGACACCATCTGATTACTTCACTAAATAAATACCCCTATAGTATAATTTTGCCAATTAAATGTTGTTCAGTCACTAAGTCATGTCCAACTTTTTGCAACCCCATGGACCGTAGCACACCTTGTCTCCACTATCTTCTGGAGTGTGCCCAAAGTCATGTTCATTGCATCAATGGCACTAACTAATCATTTCATCCTCTGCTGCTGTCCTCTTTTTTTTTTTTTGCCTTCAAGCTTTCCCAGCTTCAGGGTCTTTTCCAATAAGTCATTATTGCTTCTCATTCGGCAACCAAAGTATTTGAGCTTCAGCTTCAGTTTCTGCAGAGATGGGTTTCAGCAGGTTCTGACCAGTTCTGGAGAACCGGTAGCGGAAATTTTGAGCAGTTCGGAGAACCAGTAAATACCACCTCTGGCTGGCTCCGTCCCCTCTATTCTCTGCCTCCCGAGTCCCAGCTGATCAGGAGGGAATGGGGATTTTGCAGTAACCATCCCCTGGAGTCGGGAGGGAATGGAGATTTTACAATATCCTTCCCCTGCCATGCTCACCAAGCCATCCCCACCAAGCCATGCCACACCCACCAAGCCATGCCACGCCCACCAAGCCACACCTACCGAACCGGTAGTAAAAAATTTCAAATCCCACCACTGGTGCCATTGTAACTTCGAACATCACTAAACAAATAGTTTAAGTCAAGGACTACCGTGTTTCCCTGAAAATAAGACCCTGACTTACATTTTTCTGAACCTCGAAATAACCACTTAGTTTTATTGCCATGTGCTCAAAAGCCACTGGGTTTATTATCAGGGGATGTCTTATTTTGGGGGAAACAGGGTACCTGTAGTTATTTTAAAAAAAAATCCCAGAGGAAGGTAATTATAATCCCCTCCCCCATATTGTGTAGACCAGAAAGCTACATCGTTGAGCCCATAAGGCCATCAATGTCATCTTGAAGGACATTTGATCCATATGTTTGTTTAACAATCCAGATTAAATCTGGCTACATCTGAGGCAGATTTTTTCAAATATATCTTGGGCAGAAGATCATTGAGTGAGGAAAGAGTTAATGTCCTTTTTCTGCCCAGCAGTTTTCCCTTATAAATGATTTTCCCACATTAGAACTTAACTCTCTCTTTTTATATCAGCTTGGAAGCCATCTGCTTGCCTGGAATAGCCACAGCAATATTACTATTGGGAACGGTGCAGATGAGCCATAAGGGCACAAAGGCCAACACAGTGGCAGTTTGTGTCAGTGAGTGTGCATTTGATGTATTAGTGAGTTAGGATGTATTTTTCCCTATTGCCTGCCCCAATAGTTTGCTGGAGGAAAGAAAACCAGCAATTTTTTTTTTAAAAAAAGGCATCCTAAACTTTTCCCACATACAAAATAAAATCAGAATAGGTGTTTTGATTTATCTGCCGGAGAAACCAGAAATAAATCAGAGTTAAAACTCAGGCATCTAATTTAAATTAAGTTTCAACAATGCTAATCAAACGGAGCGGCTAAATCATATTTATGATTTCTTCTTGAAGCACAAATTTTAACAAGAATAAAAATTCTTTCTTTCTACGCTATAATTTTTCACCATGCTGAGCCAACCGATCCCCCCCCCCCACGCTTTCCCCTTCATTTGCAGAATTAGTCCTGTAGCACCACTGCAGCCATATTCATTCACGCACCATCAAATAAGGTGTTAATTTTAAAAATACCACCAAGGAGTAGATTTAAGCACCGGTGCTGTGAATTTCATTTTGTGCACTATAAGACTTGTTGCCAGACATTGATAATGAGTTCGGGGCTTGTATGATTACATCCACAGAGTGAAATATTTGCTGCAGGTACGGCTGCTGTAAAGTAAGAACCACACTGTCCTTCCAAGAGGCAGCAGCCAAGCCACAGGATTTGCTTCTCCTCAGCCTCCCTCTCAGGGTAGGCAGAGAAACAGACACCCGCCCACCCGCCCACCCCCACCCCCACGAAAGCAGGATTTGGAGCTCCATATGGCAAGATAAGCAAGGGAAGATTTACAACTTCTTTGAAGTAAGAAAAGTGATCCAAAACATCATCTATAGCAGGGGTGTCAAACTCAATTTCATTGAGGGCCGCATCAGGGTTGGGTTTGACCTTAATGTGGGGGGTAGACATGGCCGGGGTCGATGTGGCCAGGGGGGGGGTATGGCCAGACATCACTTGTGTCGGGGGCACCTGTGGTGACCAAGTGCTAAGGCAGGACTTCCCTCAGACCCTCTCTCACTCTCATTATAATCTCCTTCCTTCCTTCCTTCCTTCCTTCCTTCCTTCCTTCCTTCCTTCCTTCCTTCCTTCCTT
>WNWU01000056.1:3817236-3845808 GCA_012654045.1 Ptyas mucosa | reverse complement strand
CTTCCTTCCTTCCTTCCTTCCTTCCTTCCTTCCTTCCTTCCTTCCTTTTCTTCTTTCCCTCTTCATTCTTCTTTCTTCTTCCTTCCCACTTTCCTTATTTTTCCTTCCTTGCTATCTTCCCATCTTTCCTCCTTTTTTGTTGTCTTTCCTCTTTCCCTTTCTCCTTTCCTGTCTTTTCTTGCATGCTGAAATGCAAAAGAGGAAACATTTCTCCTTTTGTTTTGTTTTTAGTTTGTTTTGCTAGTCCTCTGCCAGCAAAAATGGAGCTTGGGGGTGGGGGGGGGTGGGGCATGCACAGCCTTCTCTGGTCCCATTTTCAGCCATGATGGCCTCCTGCAGCCCTCTGCCAGAGAAAACAGGCCCCATTTTTTCTGGAAGAGGGCTACAGGAGGCTGTCACAGCTGAAAACGGGGCCCAGGAAAGCCGTATGCAGCCTTCCCAAGCTCCGTTTTCGCTGACAGAGGCACATGGGCCGGTCCTTTGCTGTTTCCAGGGTGGCCCCGTGGGTCAGATCTAAGCACCCTGCAAGCCGAGTCTAGGCCTTGAGTTTGACACCTTGATCTATAGGAAGAGAGCTTTACCATATGAATTCCCTAGCTAAAATGATTTAGCTGCATCAATTGCCATCAAGAGTGCTCACTAGCAAACTGAATAAGGACTGGGAATTACAGTCTTTACACCCCAAAGATAAAACACCCAGTCATAAACTGAGCAACGTGATATATGCAGTACAATACAGTGAGCCATGTGCAGATCTGTACATTGGGGAAACAAAACAACCACTTCATAAGCGCATGGCACAACATAGGAGAACAAACCCATCAGGACTAGATTCAGCAGTCCATCTGCATTTAAAAGACAAAGGCCACTCTTATGAAGACAGCAAAGTCCACATTTTGGATAGAGAGGGCTGCTGGTTTGAAAGAGGGATCAAAGAGGCCATCTATGTCAAAATTGAACAGCCCTCTCTCAACAGAGGGGGAGGGATATGATATCATTCATCTCCCGTCTACAATACAGTCCTTTCAACAGTTCCAAGAAACCTCCACACTCATTTCCACTACTCAGGTGCCCCTGAGGACACAGATAAACCTCCAGATGATTCACTAAAAGAATGCAAATGACCAGCTGTCTGCAAGGAGTATAAATCCTTCCATTCCCCACCATCCAGTCAGAGCTGAAGAAGCTTCTTAGAGGAAAAACGAAATGTCTTCAAAGAAAAAAAAACCCAGAAAGTCCAGTTGCCTCTTGAAAAAAGCACCTTTGGGACACCCTGGATGATTGAGAATCTCCATAGGCATTTACAGTTTTTACAATTTACAGTTTACAGGGCAAGTGGTGGCCATGTGTTGGATTACAATGTCCATCTACTCCGACCTCACTACTTCTACTGGGAGAGACTGAGTGGAGCTTGAATCCCACCCAACTGGAAGGTCACTTGTTCCCCACCTCTGACATAAAGTTTTTCATTAAATGGCAGAATGCTGAGAATTCCATATTAGAATTTAGAATGTCTTATTTTTGGAATTGTTTACTCAAAATTCTGATTGGAGAATCCCATAGCCTGAAACTAGGTTTTTAAACATGATGTGGTATATGTGTATTTACAGTAACTCAGTGTGTTACATAAGTATAGCCATCATGGTTTATAAACCATAGTTTATGACATAGCATATTGGACAAACCCCACCAAATGTGGCTTGTTGGATTAATAATGATTAAAGAAATGATGGCTTAATGCAATGTCAAATCAGCTGCATGGCATGTTATGTAACAGCCCCACTAATTAAATAGGTGTCTGCATATGCTTTCAACCCTTTAATACTTTTGTTATGAGAGGCAAGTTTATTATCATAAGTGTGTGATAAATAACAATTTGTCTTTTGAACTTTTACTCTTTTGCAGCTAAGCCAGGGGTGAAATCTAAAATTTATTACTACCGGTTCTGTGGGCGTGGCTTGGTGGGGGGGGTTAATGTGATTGGGTGGGCGTGGCCAATTTTTGTTTTACTTTTAAAACCATTTTTTACATGTAAAACCATGTTAAAAAATGCTTTCAAAAAGCTCTGACGATCCCAGCTGAGTTGCCTGATCGGCAAGCAACTCAGCTGGGATCGTCAGAGCTTGGATTGTCAGAGCCATTTAAAAGAAAAAAAAGGCTCTGATGATCGCGCAGCTCAGCTTGGCATGGGCAGGGATTTTTGCTACTGGTTCTCCGAACTTCCCGCCGCCATTGCTACCTATTCGCCCGAGCCGGTCTAAACCAGGAGCATTTCACCCCTGAGCTAAGCAGCTAATAGAGGAATACCTTGCCTTCAAGTAATTGTGGATGGTCCAAAACTGGAAGTTTTTAAGGCTGGACAACTATTTGTCTGAAATGGTATAGGGACTCCTGCTTGAGAAGGGGGCTGGACTAGAAGATCTCCAAGGTCCTTTTCAGCTCTATTCTGATTGATTGAAAGTAATCAGCAGGGTTAGGCTAGAGGATAAGGACTGGGCATTTCACACCATCTCTAAGATCATTAGCACTCTCCATTTTCAAAAGGCTTCTAGCTAATTAAATTCAAGTGACAGCATTGTGATAGCAATCCTAGTTCAAGCATTACCATTTTTGCTTAAAGTTTGCCTATAGTGGCCATTCTGGACCACCATTAAACTTTACACCAATTTTCTCAAAATCGATAATGGTACCATTCAGATATGCCATGATTTATCTACATATGTGGAGGATGCACGTATGTAGAGAAATCCTTTCCCCCTTCTTTCTCCCCACCCCTACGCCCACATTTGGAAGCATAAATACTGTATTTCCCCAAAAATAAGACCCTGTCTTATATTTTTTTGAACCCTGAAATAACCCTTATTTTTGAGGAGGTCTTATTATTTTGGGGTGCATGTAGCAAGACGGGACTCCTCTTGCCATCTTACCTGATTTCCAGCTCTGTCTCCCTAACCCTAACCAGAGGAAATGGCGAGGACTGGCTGCGCATGCGTTTCAATATTTTCGGGGAGAGCTTATTTTTGGGGGAGGGCTTATTTTTAGGGAGTTTAGAGTTAGAGTTTAGAGTTTATTTGATTTATATATCAAATAATTTATATAGGGAGGGTTTATTTTCAGGGGAAGTCTTATTTTTGGGAAAACACGGTATATCCACATATTGGCAACATTTTTAAGCTTTTACCCTTGTCCACAAATCTAAACAGGGTACAGACAAGAGAATCATGAGCTCAAAAAGTATGAAGAGATTCAATTTTTCATTTTTCAAAAACAGATTTAATGGAATACCAATGAGCAGTGGTGATGCAGTGCTTAGAATGCAGTATTGCAGGCTAATTCTGCCGACTGCCAGCAGTTCAATTCTCACCAGCTCAAGGTTGACTCAGCCTTCCATCCATTGAGGTCGGTAAAATGAGGAGCCAGATTGTAGGGGGCAATAGGCTGACATTGTAAACCGCTTTAAGGGGGCTGTAAGGCACTAATGAAGTGGTATATAAGCAGTGGTGGGATTCAAGTAATTTAACAACCGGTTCTCTGCTGTAATGATTTCTTCCAACAACCAGTTTGCCAAACTGATTAGAAAGTTAACAACTGATTCTCCTGAAGTGGTGCGAACTGGCTGAATCCCACCACTGTATATAAGTCTAAGTGCCATTGCTATTGCTATAATCAGCCATGTTCAGATTGTTAAATTAGATTACACCCTCTTTTTCTTTGTCCACTAACTCATCATAATCATAAGTTTATTTGTCAAGCATATATAAGATAACAGGTAAAAGTTTAAACATAATTTGAATATATGAAAAAAGTAAGTAAAAAGGAATATTAGGACAGGGACGGTAGACACGCTGAACTCCATGGAAGTAAACTTCATCTCAATGGCCACATCTTTCTAAGGAACTAATAGAAGAAATTTGAGGTTTAAGAAAGTTCTGACATCGTGAAATGGAACCATTTGTCCCTGTCCTTGCTACCTCACAAGCACCTCTGCATCCTTGCTTCAACATGTCCAAGGTGAACAGGAGGAGGATTCTAACTTGCTACATCTAGTTTGGGTGCCGTAACCAGAAGGCATTGATTGCTCGAGTCTTAACAGGTTGAATAGTTAAGCAGCAGGAAGAAAAAAGCACCCATAAGAACAGGATTCCTTTCGCATTCTCCTAATTAAATTTCACACTGAAAAGCCTAGAATGTGACTTTCACTCTAAACTTGAAAATTAGTCTGACAATGGCTTGGTCTACGCATGCAGGAGTGTAAGTGAGGTGCGATGAGTCTTGGAAGAGCAGAATGGGAGCTTTATTTATTTATTTTTGGCTTCCTGATCTACTTATCTAACTAGTGAAGATTGCAAGTTCAGAATAATAACCCTGAGAGCTCCCCTTAATTCTTACTGTTGTTTAAACTTTCAGAAAGTGGAAGAGAGTGACTAATAAGCAGGTTGACTAAAGGTTTCTGGCTTTCCCATTTTTATATTTCAATTACAGGATTCCCCCCCCCCCCCCCCCCCCACACATTCCTGTGTGCCCTTACAAATGCGACCATCTTTACTATTATTCTTCCTTACTAGTATCTATCTCTTCCCACTTATTACTATAACCATGTTTCTAATACGATTTGATAGCTTATTAGTAACCTTGACTATCACTAAGTGTTGAATCTTTTTATTCTTGAAGAATGTATTTTATTCTCCTTATGTACACTGAGAGCATATACACCAAAGACAAATTCCTTGAGTGTCCAATCACACTTGGCCAATAAAGAATTCTATTCTATTCTATTCTATTCTATTCTATTCTATTCTATTCTATTCTATTCTATTCTATTCTATTCTATTCTATTCCATTCCATTCCATTCCATTCCATTCCATTCCATTCCATTCCATTCCACTCCACTCCACTCCACTCCACTCCACTCCACTCCACTCCACTCCATTCTATTCTATCTTTTCTGTTGCCTCATTATACTTGGGAGTTAGACCAGCCCCCTCTCTCCAATGTTCAGAAAACTGCCCATTTGAGCTACAGACTGACCACCAAAAAGATTATTGTTTAGCAGAATATAAATGCCATCACATCTCAACTATAATAACTGTTCCGAGCTTGTAATCAATCCAGTATTAAATTCATTGCTTATGTATATTGTTTCATTATTGTTTATAAACTGATGTGTATTATTGTTTTAATTATCTTTTACAAAAGTACCTGTCCTCTTTTTAATACATTTGCAAGTATGTTTGAATGTAATTAATAAATCTACAATTAAAACTCATTTTTTCCAACAAGCCGGGCTGGCTTAAGAAGAAATTTTAAATATTTTAATTGGTTTGTTAGTTTTAAATTCTGTAGCCAAAATTTATATATATTTTAATTGTCTTAGTATTTATATTTCATGTTTTTATTTCTGGCTGTACACCGCCCTGAGTCCTCAGGGAGAAGGGCGGTATAGAAATTGGAAATAAAATAAAATAAATAAAATAAATGATGACATTGTTGATTTATGTGTCCATGTGTAGGTGAGGGGGCCCATATTAGTCTTGTTCCAGCACTTAATAATCCTCTCGGCGGCCCTGAAAGATATGTGTGGTTTATTAATTCCCTTTATTTTATTAATTAAGGAACTAAATAAGCAAACTTTCCTAGGCTTTCCATGAAATGGGTGTGCGTTGGCCTGCCCTGTTGGACACAGCCACAAGTGTTGCCATCTGAGAAAAACATAGCCGGCAACAAGGTCTGCATCCATCCGAAAGTTCCAACTATATTCATGGAAAACTGTAAAGATATAAATCTATCACTGGTGCAGCCAGTACAAAAATACATGTCAGCCCAGCACCTGCCTCTTGGCAGCCTTTTCAACATTCCCATCCAACCTCTCTTCGGAATGTGCGTTAGAAGGCAGCCACAGAAATAGAGTAGGAGAAAAGTCAGATATCAGCTTGCTCATGGGCTTAGCAAGAGCAGCTGGCCAGGAAGAAGAGCAATAAAAACTGATCTGTTCTTTCTTCTATTTGCATATTTCCAGTGATGAAATCCAATTTTTTTTATTACTGGTTCTGTGGGCATGGCTTGGTGGGTGTGGTGTGGCCTGGTGGGCGTGGCTTGGTGGGCGTGGCAGGGGAAGGATACTGCAAAATCTCCATTCCCACCCCACTCTGGGGCCAGCCAGAGATGGTATTTGCCAGTTCTCCGAACTACTCAAAATCTCCACTGCGGGTTCTCTGAACTGCTCAAAATTTCCACTACTGGTTTTCCAGAACCTGTCAGAACCTGCTGGATTTCACCCCTGCATGTTTCCCTCTCTCACATCACTTGCAAGCATACATTATTATTTATTATTCTTTTTTATTATTATTTATTACATTTTTATACCGTCCTTCTCCCGAAGGACTCAGGGTGGTGTACAGCCATATTAAAACAACATATATCCACAAAAGTTAAAAAACAATTTAAAATATATTAAAAATTTGGCACTTATATTAAAAACCACAAACACCCAATTAAAATCATTTTCTAAGCCAGCCCGGCCTGTTGGAACAAAAGAGTCTTAAGGGCACGGTGAAAGGTATGTAGGTCAGGGATCATGCGAATCTCCAGGGGCAGCTCATTCCAGAGGGCAGGTGCCCCCACAGAGAAGGCTCTCCCCCTGGGTGTCGCCAGTCGACATTGTCTGGCCAACAGCACCCCGAGGAGTCCTTCTCTGTGGGAGCGTATTGGCCGGTGGGAGGCTATCGGTGGCAGAAGGCGATCTCGTACATAGTATACATGCACAAATGTGACTTGTCCACCCATCCACAAGGTGAGAAAAGGCATTTCCATCTAGCATCTTTGCACCATTCCAGAATCAGCTTTAGTCTCAGGTGATTTCACTTCATAATCTGGGAATTGGGGATGTCTAGTTTAATGAAAAGAAGGACTAGCGGTGACATGAGAGCAGTGTCCCAATATCTCAGGGGTTACCACAAAGAAGAGGGAGTCGAGCTATTTTCCAAAGCACCTGAAGGCAGGATAAGAAGCAATGGATGGAAACTAATCAAGGAAAGAAGCAACATAGAACTCAGGAGGAATTTCCTGACAGGTTTAGAACAATTAGTCACTCAAATGTTTTGCCTTCAGAAACTGTGGGTGCTCCAACACTAGAAGTTTTTAAGATTGGACAACCATTTGCCTGAAATGATCTCCTGCTTGAGCAGGGGATTGGACTAAAAGCCTTCCAAGGTCCCTTCCAATTCTATTCTATTATTCTGACACTACTTTAATGTCATGCATTAATCTTAAATGCAATAGAGGAATGATGGTATCTGTTTCCTTAGATTATTATTATTATTATTTTGCAGACCACAAGCTACATGGACTAAACATATAAATGGAAGAGGCACCAATTGGTGCCATTTCTTGCCCTTTCCCATTGGGCAGCTGATGGGATCCTTGACTGGCTCTTGTGCATACTCAGCAGTTCTACATTAACAGTAATAATTGCAAGTCAGCTTCTTCATGCTTCAGGACTGAGGAGCAGAAAATGTCATGGTGTAGAACAATCCCATAGCATAAGTCTTCTCTACAGCAGGGCTGAGCAATCTTGTGTGTAGCTCCAGGACATGAGAATATGGGGGGTGGAGGGGGAGGGAAATGGAAAATAGAAAGCTCATGTTCTGATATTCTATAGTGTAAGTCCACTTTAGGGATTTACACATAGATAAAATAGAGACACGGGACTTTATTATTGGAAGATAATGTTAAATGTGAACTATGTATCACTTAAAAAACACCCTGAGAAGTGCAAATGAAAAAAAGTATGCATGTGCAAGAGGGCATGGAGAATTTTCTAAGCAATTGTTTGAATTGTTAAATATAAGCCAACAGTGTGCAGCAGCAGCCAAAAAAGGCAATGCAATCCTACGCTGCATTAATAGAGGGATAGAATCAAGATCACGTGAAGTATTAGTAGCATTTTACAAAGCCTTAGTACAGCCACATTTGGAATACTGCATCTAGTTCTGGTCACCACAATATAAAAAAGTTGCTGTCCAGAGTGCAGAGAAGAGCAACAAGAATGATTAGGAGGCTGGAGACCAAAATATACCAAGAATAGTATACCAACAGGAATTGGTATGTCTAGAGTAGTCTAATGAAAAGAAGGACCAGGGGGGAGATGACATGATAGCACTGTTCCAATATTTGAAGAGCTCCTACAAAGACAAGGGAGGGTCAACCTGTTTTCCAAAGCACCAAAAGGCAAGGCAAGACACAATGGATGCAAATTAACCAAGGAGAAAAGCAACTTAGAACTAAGGAGAAATTTCCTAAAGGTGAGAATTATCAACCAATAGAATAGATTGCCTTCAGAAGTTGTGGATGCTCCATCACTGGAGGCTTTCAAAAAGAGCCTGGACAACCATTTGTCTGAAATGATATAGGGTCTCCTGCTCGACCAGGGAGTTGGACTAGAAGACCTCTGAAATCCCTTCCAACAACTTTATTCTATGTTCCATTTTTGTATAGCAATCAAACAATGCCATTTTCATTCTTAGTAGTTTGGCTTTAATACACTCCCTTTCTAGCCTACTTTCATCTGTATTAAGTACATTTTTGTCAAGATGCTGTGCATTCTTTGGCACCCAACATATAAGAAATTCCACTGGGCATGTTTTACTATTAGGTGTTATAGACCGCAATAGAAATATAGACTCTGATGCACAGATTCTGCTCTGCCATAGCAGATGCAAAATCTATACTACACTTGACACATTGGATCTCTGCTACAAGGAAAATGCGGCTATTGACATTTCATTTAGTGACCATTGCAGGGTTTTTTTAAAAAAAATCTATCATCTTTATGATTGCTACCCATCATTTGACCGCAATCAAATTCAACCCAGATAAAAACTGCTGGGGTCCCAATTGCGTAGCACTGAACTGAAATCAGTGACATTTTCTAGATTGTATTTCAGGGCATGGCATTAGATTGTGGGACACAACTGTCCTCCCCAGTATATTGCTCAAAAGGAGTAGCCAGCAGATGTTGTGGAGTTAAGGCAGACTTCTCAGCCATGAATTGGAGTAACTTGAAGAGCCTACAGAAACATCAAGCGATTAAAATTGAATTAGGAAAGGAGAACATATTTGTGGGCCCCATCCCCATCATTGTGTCTTCTTCATCCAGTTTTCCAGCCTTTTGTGCATGGGGAAAAGAGGTTCTACAGCAGGAATGTGTTCCATGATAAATTAGACCATAGATTGCCCATATAATTCCAAACTTTGAATAATTAGAGCCTTAATCTGTCCAGGAAGTGTTTCCATGTAGAACAGATTTCCTCCTGTGATTATAATCCTACTTTCCCATATTAAGGGAAGCAGTTCATTTCTGCTCTTCTTCCCCACTATATATCTGAACAAGGGAACTGTACATTGCAGCAAAATAGTTTGTGCTCTCCCACAATAAGAGCCCTGCATCAAATTCATTCCCCCAGGTAGAGAAAGTTTTACCATAAACCAGATGTAGATGTTATAGGGCAATGCAAGTGGTTCACATACACACATTCTAGACATGATAGCAGTGTTCCAATATTTCAGGAGCTACCACAAAGAAGAGGCAGTCAACCTACTTTACAAAACATCAGAAGGTGAGACAAGAAACAATGGATGGAAAGGAAACTAATCAAAGAGAGATCCAACCTAGAAATAAGGAGAAATTTCCTAACGGTTAGAACAATCAACCCGCGGAACAGCTTGCCTTCAGAAGTTGTGGGTGCTCCATCACTCCAACTCTGATATTCTATCTTCTATGTTTGAGTGTCTTTCAGAACCATCACCAGGTGTCACTCTGGTTGGCCACATACAGCCAAGACATTTATTGCTCCAAGAAATATTCATCTGGGATAAGTGAATAAATACCTTTTAAGTGCTGAATTTTCAATTGTCAGATTTTTATGATTGCTTTGCCACCCAGAGTCATAAATCTGTAAGAGGGCAACTGTATAAATATTTATTTATTTATTGTATTCAAACTTTATTATTTTCAGAAACAATCCAAGGTTATATGAACATATCCAACACATCTTCCTCCTCCTATTTTCCCCACAAAAAACAACCCTGTGGGGCAGTGGTGGGTTTCAAATTTTTTTACTACCGGGTCGGTAGGTGTGGCTTGGTGGGCGTGGCTTGGTGGGCGTGGCAGGGGAAGGATACTGTAAAGTCTCCATTCCCTCCCCAATCCAGGGAAAGGTTACTGCAAAATCCCTATTTCCTCCCGATCAGCTGGGACTTGGGAGGCAGAGAATAGATGGGGGCGGGGCCAGTCAGAATTTTTACTACCGGTTCTCCTAGCTACTCAAAATTTCCACTACCGGTTCTCCAGAACTAGTCAGAACCTGCTGAAACCCACCTCTGCTGTGAGGTGGGTTGGCTGAATATGATAAATAAATTTAATAAACATGATAAATAAGGCATTATATTAGGTATGCAGGTGAAAAGGATATGGTTTCTAATGTTTCACACATTTAGAGCTGGACCAGGAGAAAGCTACTTAAAATTCCCTGACCAAATGTCTTCTTTTCTATCAGAACTCTAAGAATTCCTAGTTATCAGTCATGCTGTCTAGGAAAGCTGCAAAGTGCATCTAGAAATCATCAGGCTAGGGAAGGCTTAGTTAATTTCTTACTTATCCCAGTCCCACCCTTAATTCCCAGCACACTTCTGCAGATTTCTCACTGGTATTCCTTTTCAGGTTAACATCTGTAGCGGTATAGCTTAGCTATTTTTTTTTTAAAAAAATAAGCGTCCTAAGAGTCATACCTAATGTTCTGCAATTTTTCTCCACTGATGCGGGATAAAAATATTCATGAATGGCAACAGTCAATCAATTCATTAGTTAGAATACTTGATTAAACCTTTTGATCTGTTGAAAGGTTAATTGGTCAGCTGATTTAAAATAGATATTTTTAACTTAAGTGTTCATTAAAAAGGAGAAATGAAAGGGGTTACATTTTCATTTTACCCACCAAGTTTCTTATCTAAAACATCATCTAGTGATATCCATGCATAATTTCAAAACCATTTTCTTTAATAATATGAATATAATTGATAAATTAAAAGACATTTAATGGTTGTTCCTTCCCTGTTCTTTGGATCTAGTATTGAGAAATAGACTGTTTTCTCTATCAGTAATTTCCCATTTCGTTTTCATAATAATTCAATGAAAATATAAATCTCTTCTGATATACCTGGGGGATATTAGATTTTTGGGAAACACGGCAATGCTGAAGATTGTAGTACTCTGAGTGGCCAAGTGACTCCACAGCAGGGGTGGTATTCACTTACCTTCTCTACCGGTTCGCAAATGTGATCGGGCACGCGCACGCCTAGCTTCGCTCACACACGCCACCTCCACGCATGTGTAGGGCCTTCCACGCATGCGTAGAGCGTTAAAAATGTGGATAAATGGGACGTGATTACATCTGGGTGGGTAGGCGGAGCCTCCCGCAGCTGCCGCTACCAGTTTGCCCAAACCGGATAGAACCAGCTGAATACCACCACTGCTCCACAGATGAAACAATCTTGTGCATCTTATATGCAATCAAAGGGGAGAGTAGGAAGGAATTATATAATAGGATCTTGCAGAGGATTGTAAGCCTACATGTTTGCATGAGAGCCCTTTTCTCCATGACAGATTATTTATTTAAAACATTGCATTTTACAGCATTGCAGAACATGACCACAAAGTTGGTTAAATTATTTGATGAAAATGCAATGCTAAAAATTGGGACTTAGAAGGCGAGATGTCACCAAGTGAAACTGAATAGTTTTAGGACGGGGGGGGGGAGGAGTACATTACATAGCATATAATTAACTTTTAGAACTTAACAGCCTCAAGATATTATGCCCACTTGTTCAGAGGTTTGTATAGATTCATGAGGGGTGCAATCAACTGCAATTTGTATTGCTAGTTAACTGAAGCCTGAATTACAGAGGCAGTACTCGAACACAGGAAGCGATAACAGGAAAATAAACAACAATAAAAGGCTTTCTTGTCCTGATTTCAAGATTCTTGGAGAGAAAGTTATCTTTCTCTTCTATCTTGGATGGAAATAAAATGCTGAATTGAGTGAGCCCTTAATATAATGTACTAAGGCTCTCTTGAACCAGCTAGCAATTATATTTCTCTGTAAGATCTCATACTGTTGTGTGTCTTTGTGTGTCTTTGTGCATGTATTGTGTGTGTGTGTGTATTTTTTATAGGATTTCCTCCTGTAATCCTTTCTTTCACGGTAGAGTCAGGATGACTGAATGGAGCTGAGAGTTTACTGGCCAGATGTCCTTCCTGATGCCTAAGCAGAGTTTTTCTCTTTATGCTCTAAACAACTGTCACTGCCTAGGATTGAACTCTCAACCGCCCAAGTGTGAGGCAAGTGTCTTTACATTTAGACAACCAGCCCACTTCAGAGGATTCCTGAGGTGGGGAAAATAGGAAGAAAGAATATTATGTATGTTCATAAAACCTGTGCCTCTGCCTTCGCATGCTGTTGGTGCCGCTGCCACAAGGCGAGGCAGGTGGCATGGTAGGGGTGGCACCATGCCCTGGCCCCTGCATGGTCAGCCACCATCCAACCTTGTCCTCCAGCTCTACTGCACACACGGGATGAGTCTCTGCCGCTGCTCTACCCGCAATGGCCCTGGCAAACAGGAAGGGTGGGAAGCCCCCATTCTAAGAGGCAGTCAGGACCCCCATAGGTGCCCCTCAACAGGAGTGATGTCAAGCTACCCCCCTCCCCCCTCCCCAAGGGCAACCACAATGCTGGCAATCTTAATGGTCTTATTTGGGGGGTAGGGTTTATATTTCAAGCATCCTGAAAAATCATGATAGGGCTTATTTTCTGGTTGGATCTTATTTTCAGGGAAACACAGTGCATACAAGGGTAAGGAATGAGAGAGGGTGAAATAGATATTTATAATCACATTTACAGAATCTGGCCACTAGGGATGGCCACTATAATAGGTAATAATAATTAAAGAATTCTCAAATGGTTGCTGAGTGACTATACTAGTGATGGCTAACCTTTTTACCATCGCGTGCCAGGAGAGGGGGGGAAGGTTCGTGCGTGCACGTGCCCACACCCATAATTCTATGCGCCCTGCCTTGAGCATGCATGCGCAACCCCCCCTCCCCCTCCAGCCTCTCTAGGAGTCTCTGGAGGCTGGGGACAGCAAAAAAGTCACTTCCTGTCCCACTGGAAGTTGGGAAATGGGCCCTTTCAGGCGTCCGGAGGGCCTCTGAGGGTGTGGGAAAGGCTGTTTTCACCCTCCGCAGATGCATAGAGAGGATCTGGAGCCAGGTAAGAAAGAAAAAAAGGCCTCCCTCCCCCCCACCAGGCCCTCCGGAGGCAGGAAACAGCCTGTTTCCCTACTTCTGGTGGGCCCAGAAAGCCTGAAAATCAGCTGGCCAGCATGCGCATGAGCGCCAGAGCTGAGCTAGCATGCTCACTGATATGGCTACACATGCCACCTGTGGCACGCGTGCCATAGGTTCACCATCACGGGACTATACTTTTGATACTTTTAGAAGTAAAAAAAGCCTTACATTTTTCTTACATGAAATGGAGCCATCAAAGCATAGTTAGAGAAAAATAGACTGGCTTTGGTTATTGATGTAATTTTTTGACTACTGGATAGGGAATCAGGGGTAAAAATATGAGTATTTGTATCAGTTTGATAGGGCATAAATCTGCACAGCCAATAATGGTTTATAAATATTCCCCCTGGATGGGTCTTGGAGTGAAGACAATCAGGTAAATTGTGTTCCTTTTCACCAGTTCACTGTGGAAGTTCTCAATTACAATACATCCAATCAAGGATCTTGTTCCAAATATCTATGCAAATGTGTTCCTGAAGTAAGATAAAAATGGTAAGGTACTTCTTTTTTTTTTAATGTTACAGTTAACTATAGGGAGAATGCAGCTGCAGACTAGCTACCCTTTTTTTCCCCATTAGGAAAAAAGAAATTACCCATCTCCAATCTATGTGCGCATAATTTAATTTTCTCTCTTCAATTTTCCTCTTAAGAAATCTTTTCCTCTGCCATGCCAGGAACATCTCAAGAAATCCAATACGAAACTCAAAAAGACAGGCCATGTTCCCAAGCACCCCACTGCATTCAGTTTCTTTTCAAATGCCAGCTTTTTCTCTGTCTCTCACTTCTGAAGAGCTCTCATTCTTCTTCAGTGTCACTAGTGCTTGGAGCCTGTAGGAAATCTATCTCCCTTTAAATTACTATCAGATGGCGCAAAAGCATGAATGGATAATTATATGTGAAAGCCATCAGGTGTTTGGGAGGTTCACATGTTCTTCTGATGTTCCAAAGAAGAACAAGAAAGAGGCTGCTGAAAAGTTCTGAATTTCTGGGATGTGAGGTTTTTATCTGCACCTATAGTATATACAGTCCAACCATATAACCACCTTGAATCCTGAACAGAATTCACAGCATGAACATTATAACTATGAAGGAATGTAGACCTTGAGAAGAGGGAAGGAAGAATGCACTGTTAAGGCGGACTTCCAGGAAAAATTATTCAGTCCTGAGGAGAAAAAACCTAAACCTGCCTTGACTTTTATTGGTATAAATTGGAGGAAGGAAGAGAGGGCCAACTTATTTACCAAAGCACCAGAAGGCAAGACAAGAAACAATGGATAGAAAGTAAGGAGAGAAGCAACCTAGACCTAAGGGGAAAATTCCAAACAATGAGAACAATTAACCAGTGGAACAAATTACCTTCAGAAGTTGTGGGTGCCCCATCACTGGAGGCTTTTAAGAAGAGATTGGATAGCCATTTATCAGAAATAGAATAGGTCTCCTGCGAGGTTGGACTAGATAACCTCCAAGGTCCCTTCCAACTCTGTTACTGTTACTGTTAAGGCTTTTGAGATTGTTATTACTGTTGTGAGAGTGTCGCTTTGGATAGCGAGATGAATTCAATATATAGCCTCATATAAATTTAATAATAAATCAATTAATTCCTGGAATCCCAGCAGGGCCTATAGCTTGATGTTGAGCAGATCTAAAGGATGGAAAATAAGTTAGCTGTTCCTATCAACTTTCTTTTTTTATATAAAAAAGGTTTTTTTTTAAACAAACAAACACATAATACATCAATCCTTCCATGTGTCTTGTCGGTGTTTCTTCCGTGACTTCTTCTTTTTATTACTCCTCCTATCTTCATTTCTCCTTGATAGTTTCCATTTCTCTGTTGCGATATTTTCCCCAAATTACAATACATTTAATATAACATTCTCCTTATTTAATTATCACAATCTTTATCTGAATCTCTTTTTTTTACCAATCATAAAATTTCCCCCATATCTTATAGTAGTCCATATCCTCTCTCTCTTTAATCATCAAAGTTAATCTGTTCATTTCTGCACAATCTAAGATTTTTTTAATTACTTCCCCTCTATCAACTTTCTAAGGAAGCTCAGATTAGATTAAGATAAGGATGGGCCACAGTTTTGCAAATGGGAGATGGCACTTCTATTTATTTAAAGTACACAACGAATGTGACCACTCCCTCATGCAAAGATTTTAGGCAGTGCACTACAAGTAATAAAAATAAGATATAAACACCACCCCCCTCCCACCCCCCAGGCACCAGACCAACAGCCTCCCAGCTCAAAATCTCTTCCAAAATGTGCAAGGGACATGGAGGGATGCTGCAACATTTCCTGTGACAAAGGGGATACAGCTGAGATGTTTAATTCTGTCTTTGCTCAGAGAAGGCACTCTTCAAGATACCACAACTTGGCACTGCTTTCCTTATGGGACCTGGCGTGAGCTAATACTGCCAGTTTTTATCAGTTGAGGTAAAACAAGCAGAGAGAGATAGTCCTGTATCTTCGCTTGTTTAATGAAAAGACCAGCTGAGGAGTCTGTGCAGCTTCTATTCCTCCTTGAATCAATCTAGCTCTCACTATACTTCAATAAGCTGCTACTCTTTCAGTTCTTAGCAGGCACTGTCTCAGGAGAATGACGACTGATGGCCATTAGCTAGGAACAATATAGCTGGATAAGACCTTCAAGTCATCCTCAATGGCATATGCTGTGTGTGTGTGAGGGGATCTAAAATCATAGAATCATAGGGTTGATGGGACCTTGGAGGTCTCCTAGTCCAACCTCCAAATTGTGTATGTGTGTGTAAACAAACGTACCCTTCTCTCTATGTCGGTGGTAAGTGTCTTCCCTAATCACAACTCCCTTATCAGAAGCCTGGGAATTTGAGGGTTCTGTGCTGAAGTTGTTCCTGATATCTCTTGATTCCAGTTCAGGAATCACAGTCCTGAATGCTCCTTCCACTCCTTCCACAACTGGGAGCACTTTGGCCTATATCAGGGGTGTCAAACTGTGTTGTCACGGCAGCATCACATGACGTTTCTTGACTTTTCGCCCCTTTGCTAAACTGGGCGTGGGCATGGCCAGCACGTGACGCATCCAGCCCGCGGACCGCAAGTTTGACAGCTCTGGCCTATACTTTCCACATCCTTTCTTCTTCTCCATCTTCTCATAATTCTTCTTGGTGATGATCCAATTACATGGTACTGCTACATCTATCACCACCACTGTCTTCTGGTCCCAGTCTGCTACCACAAATCTGGTTAACTGGCCTGTATCTGCCTGTCCGTTTGGATCTGGAAGTCCCTCAGGATCTCACCCCTGTTATTCCCCATAGACTTCTGTGGAATATCTGTCTCTAAGGAGGATGAGAACCGCTAGGCCCCAAACCATCTGGCTTGGGCACCCAATCCATTTCTAGGAACCGGAGAGACATTTTTCTGGAGGGCTGTAGAAGGAGCAGTTTATTTATTACACTTCTCGCACGCAATAAAGGAACAATCTCTGGGACTGGATGCAATGTGGGTGGGAGGGAAGGTAACAAAGCAGGAACCAAATGGATGGGCCATCTGCTGTGCAGCCTTTCAGCTCCTATCTTTCTCCACACATACATGAGAGCCTGCAGCTGTCTCACTGCCTCCTTGGTTCCCCAGAGGTATACGTATAGGCGGATGGTTTTTTTTTTTTCTTCCAGGCCAGGATGCTGCAAAATTAAGCATATTAATCATTGTAACATGAACACACATGACCTGAGAAGGGGGACAGAGAAGCAAAGCTCTTTAGGGCAGAAAATGCTGAGTCAGGCCATGGTGCGGCTGCTGGAGCCAGCAGGAGCTGCTCTTATTCAGCTGATGGAGCAGGACAGCTTCCAAAAGTTCCCCACAGAGCTCTTGCTAGGGGTTTTTCTCTACAGCAAAGAAAAACAGCCTCAGCAAAAGATAGGAGGATTTGCTTTCAACCTCAAAGCCCAGCCTTTGTTCACCTGAAGCCTTGTTCAAGTAAGATTTTCAATCTAATGGGGGGAACCGACCAAGTTTGTTGAAAAAGCCATTTGGGAGAAAAAGCCAGTTTGGTTTAAACATCAGCCTAGAAACTAGAGGCGTGAGTTCTAGTCCTGCCTTAAGGATGAAGCAGTGGTGGGTTTCAAAATTTTTTACTACCAGTTCTGTGGGTGTGGCTTGGTGGGCATGGCATGGCTTGGTGGGTGTGGCTTGGTGGGCATGGCAGGGGAAGGATACTGTAAAATCTCCATTTCCTCCTGATCAGCTGGGACTCGGGAGGCAGAGAATAGATGGGGGAGGGGCCACTCAGAATTTTTACTACCGGTTCTCCGAACTACTCAAAATTTCTGCTACTGGTTCTCCAGAACTGGCCAGAACCTGTTGAAACCCACCTCTGGCACGAAGCCATCTGGGTGTGACCTTGGGCCGTCCCCCGATTCTCAGCCCTAGAAGGAAGGCAATGGCGACCCATCTCTGAAAATATTGCCAAAAAAACTGGAGGGATATATCCAGGCAGTTGCTGGGAATCAAGACTGGCTCAAAGGCATCCTCATCCCCATGACAAAAATGGAAAATTAGGGTTATTTCCAGACCATGCCACCTCCAATGATCACCAGTGAGACTAATGAAGTGAGCTAAAGCACATTTACACAGCCCAAGCTTTCATTTGCATAGCAATTCACACACACAAATACATATATACAAGATACTCTGCAGCAGTGGTGAAATCCAAATTTTTTTACTACCGGTTCTGTGGGCATGGCTTGGTGGGCGTGGTGTGGCTTGGTGGGCGTGGCTTGGTAGGCATGGCAAGGGAAGGATACTGCAAAATCCCCATTCCCTCCCCATTCCAGGGGGAAGGATACTACAAAATCCCCATTCCTACCCCACTCCAGGGGAAGGATACTGCAAAATCCCCATTCCCTCCCCACTCCAGGGGGAAGGATATTGCAATATCTCCATTCCCACCCACTTTGGGGCCAGCCAGAGGTGGTATTTGCCAGTTCTCCAAATTCCGCTACCGGTTCTCCGAACTGCTCAAAATTTCCGCTACCGGTTCTCCAGAACCTGTCAGAACCTGCTGGATTTCACCCCTGCTCTGCAGCTGGTATAATAGATGAAATGTCAGGAAATCTGTTGACATGCGGGGGAAGGGTAACAAAAGGAGGGAACAGGAACCAGGGATTAAATATAGGGACCAACAGATCACCCTTGCCATGCAATTCAACAGCAGGCCAACAAAACAGTTTCTAGGTCCTTGCGTCATCTTTTGTGTCCAGCTGCTACTGTCCCCCACAATGTTGTTGTTGCTGCTCTCCTGCTGCTTCAAGTTTCAATTAAAATTCCCTCCCAGTGTTGGAGACAATTTCACATTTAATACAGCATGTGCTTGCTTTAAAAAAAAAGAAGAAGAAGAAGCTGAAGCAAGCAGCAGCTATATTAGTGTGGATACGGCTCAGCCTTCATCTGCGAGCAAATGTCTATTAATTGATACACAAACAGGCTCCGTACGTACAGAATATGACAACCAGCTGCATGCGGCAACTGTTGAATGGTAACGGATTTCCTCCTGTGACTGCTTTCTATTCAGCTGGGGGATGAGGCAATTCATGCCTGAATGGTGTGTCTTTCTGGCTGTAGTAAAGAGTTCATTCTTTACTCTCTCTTTTTTTTTTAAAGGTTGAGAGGGAAGCAAGCTTTTTTGTATGACTCTTTCTCCTGAAAAAAAATGGGGAGGGAAAACTCAGGGAAGGAGCTCAGACTGATTTAACTAGGGTTGCTCAAGGGTAAGAAACTCAACAGAGAAACAGAGTTGGAAGGGACCTTGAAGGTCTTCTAATCCAATGGCCCTAAACGTTTTGGGCATCAGGGACCTGAGGAGGCCACGCAAACAAGCAAAGGCCCATCTTGGGATGCAGGCAGCAGGCAAAACCACACCTCCTCAGGTCCACGGAAAAACCTCTGTCCACGGAACTGGTCCCTGATGCCCAAAAGGTTTAGGGCCATTGGATTAGAAGAACTTCAAGGTCTGATATGTTTCAGAACATAGCTCAATGAACTGTTTTTAACTTACATGGTTTGGCTCCCAGGAATCCTCAGGACTTTCTACATCAAACTGACTCAGACTATCCAGTTCATTCTTCTCAAGAAGGAATATTTAAAATACCCACGGTTGTGTTTGCCATTGCTCTTCCTTTCCTTTGAAATTAGAGGGTTGGTTGACTTCCATCCTGATGGCAATCAGGAAGACTGTAAAATTGACATGTTTCATCAAGCATCTGATATTTAATTGTCATCATTAGGTTTAAGTTGTACACCAGGGGCTATTAGTAGCATGTTGTTTTTATTAATTAATAGGCATATGCTTACTGTTTTATTATTTTATGTTTCAGCTGTAAATCACTGGGATATCTATTAAAATATGATAGTATATAAAAGCCTTCAATAAATGAATAACTTGGCCATTGCTTTTCCAACATTTACATGGGATAACGTAAGAACATGATATTGTTCTCCAAACTGGTTCCTTCTAGATATGATTCACTAGAAAACCAATCCTTTTCAGTCATGTGCCACCACTGGTGATGAAGGGTGTGAATTCTCATCCAAGATACATGGGAAGAACAGGCTAGTAGAATGTGCAGCACAAGGCAAATACAAATTACTCAAGAAAACATACTGCTTCTCACTCAGAATCCCATCAGGCAGCTGAGAACCAATTGGCTTGTGGCCTGAATCTAAACTTCATCCTATCCATCTCATTATTCTACTATAAAATTGTCAATAAATTTGCAATTGGGCTCTGGGAAGTTGAGGGGGAAAGCCTTCTATCTCAGATATCTGGAAAACTGATGATGTGCTGGAACTGCACTAATTTTTAAAAAAAATTGTCAAGAGGAAATCCAGAAAGAAAAGCAATAATTAAAAAATAAAAGTTCCCACTGGGATTCAAACCAGCAATGTTTACATTACAATACCTTATCTAACTATACTATAATACTATACTTACTATGCTATAATAATGGAGCAAATGTAGGAGTAAGAAAGGACTTTGTTAAAATAAAAAATTTGTTGTGCCTGTATTTGATGCTTTAACCTTGTACATATAAATGTCATTGAACTTTGTATATATAAATCAGACAGACAGACAGACAGAGATATAAAGGGATAGATGATGGATGGATACAGTAGATAAAGAGAGAGAGAAAGCGATACAGTAGACAGATAGATACAGTAGTTCAATAGATACAGTAGAGATGGATAGATAGATAGATAGATAGATAGATAGATAGATAGATAGATAATAGACAGACAGACAGATATTTTATGTGTTATACATACAGAAATATGTATGCACAAGAAGGTCCTCCCTTCCCAAAAGAAAGTGATTGTCCATTGTTTTTTTGGGGGGGACAGGAAGATGGGACGGTGCAGGAAAAGGACTTGTCCAATGAGAGGATGTGATAACCAGAACTCAAGACTGAATATAACGTACCAGTTGTTGCAAAAATCTCTCTGTCCAAACAAGATTTTCTTAAACCGACTTGAACTCAAGTAAGCATGACCACAGGACAGGAACAGCTGAATAGTATGTCCTAAGAATATGGTTAAATTAACCTGAATTATTAAAGCCTGAAATATTATGCCCCAAATATAAAGTGTGAATTTGGCTCTGTATGTATCTAAGTTAATTTCTGAGAAAGTTGTGGGGAATTTGGGGGCAGCATTTCGCACAACAGGAAGATTCACAGAATGCTTTATATGGATAATTCTTATAATCAGGGGTGCACTTCAAAAATTTTAGCAAGGAGTTCTCTGCCTGGTTGCTGGGTGGGCGTGGCCATAGTGGGCATGGTCTAGTCAGCCTCCTGCACCATGGTGAGGGAGGGCTTTTTGCCTCCCGGGCTCTGGAGGCCTTCCTTGATCCTCCAGGAGGGCAAAAATGGCCTCCCCAGGCTCTGGAGGCCCTCTGGAGGCTGGAAACAGGCCTGTTTCTGACATTCCCAAACTTCCATAGGCCCGTTTTTTGCCCCCTCCCCCCGAGCCTCCACACATGCCCTGCACTTACCTACATCCAAAACGGGCTTCCTGGGGACTCCTGGAAGGGGCGTGAGGGCGTGGGTGGGGACAGCCAGGAGTGGGATTTGAGGGTTCTCTGAACTGCACAAAATCTTAGCTAGAGGTTCTCCCGAACCCCTGTGAACCCCCAGCAGCCCACCCCTGCTTATGATTCAGTAGGTACCATTGAAATCACACGTCGACAGTCACCTTGCTTTTTACTATATTTGCATTTTGAACTTCTCTGGATAAGGATGCTATAAAAGTTAGAATAATAGTGAATTTATACATGTAATATTTTATATTATGCCCCTGTTAATTAGTATTATTAATGGCTTTCTTTATGTATTAAAATGTATGTTAGGCAGCACATGAGAATTTAATGATATTTATGTTCCTGCAGCTTGGTCCATGGAGACCAGAGAAGAAAAGATCACAACATAAATAGCATTTTTTATTTTAACAGCAATAAAAAGCCGTACTTTTTTCTGAGGTCGGGAGAGTGGATGGAGTCCAAGTTCTGTGTTTTATTTAAGATTATTTAATTCTACTTGCTCGTTATACAATAATACCATAAACCCTTCTGCTGAGCTACCCACTGGGCCGTGAGAATGGAACTATTCCCATGCTTGCTTTGCTTTTCTCCTGCCATTCTTCCCCCCCCCTCCCTTATTAAATCACGTCCAAAAGATGATTGTCAGAAAGTAATTAGTGCCTTATCTTCTAAAAGCGTAGAATACATTAGGAGAAGTCAAAGCAGGCGTATGAGCTGAGGAGGATAGCGGCCCTAGCTTGTTCAGGCTGAATGTTACAAAATGATATTGGTCAAATGTCTGAGTTTTCTAGGACAATGTTAGGTGAACAAAACAAACAGATTAATTGCTATGTGTCTGCTGCTTAGAATGGTTAGTGCAGATCTGGAAAACAAGATACTGCTGAGGCCCCAGTCAGCATAACCATTATATAGGTATCATGTAGAGAAGCACATTTAACTTACTTCAAGAATTTAACTTGATTTTAGGCCGGGATTTCCTATTCACTTATCCTGGCAACATCTAAGCACATTGGGGTGACTTGTGCAAAATTACTGGCTTTTTAAAATTATCATTTTGGTGTCTCTGTTTTACTGAAATAGATAGATCCATATCTGTCCAGGTAAGATGTATGTCAGAAATGTGACTTTTTGTGGGTACATATCAGTGGTGGGTTGCCCCCGGTTTGGACCGGTTCGCAAGAACTGGTAGTAAAACCGGCGGGAGGACCCACCCACCGCCCTGGATGTCGTCATCGGCGATCTGCACACGCTAAGAAGTTTCCCATTGCAAACTGGTAGTAAAGGTAAGTAGAACCCACCCCTGGTACATATCCACTTTTTTTTTTTCAAAGTCTAAAAATTCAAAAATTAAGAGGGGAAAAAACTCATTTCTTCCTTAGGTTGCTGTTTTCTTTTGTTAGTTGAATACTCTCATCCACTGAAATAATATCAGCTTTGATGAAAATTAATGTCAGCCGTAACCTCAGCAGATGGCAGCATCTGGCTAAGCTTACTTGGGCTCTGAAGCTAATACTAAATATTTTGATGCAAGACTACTGGGACCACCAGAGTTGTATAGGCTAGAGCTAGACTAAGAAGTTGAAAAATTATCTCACAAAAAGGCAGGGTCAAGTATTTTTGAACTGTGACCAAAGAAACTGCAAGGACACATCTGTGAAGACTCCAGAAGTTGAACTTAATATCAACTCCCGCCCCCTTCAACTCCCTTTTAATAGTTATAAGCGATGTTAACATTTTCATTTAGAAGAAGGCTCTATTTACTTCAAGGGTATTACTTATTTAGAAGCATGTACGTAGTCTTAAATACCCAAAAGATTCTCTCAGAACTGTGACAGAGCGTTCTTGTCACCAGTAAGCAAAAACTGAGCATTACATCCATCCATCCTCTCTGGATGGTTATGTAGCAAGGCGGGTCACAGAATGCATATTAAAGCAATATACTCAAGCAGTATTTTCAGACTTGGCAGCTTTATGATGTGTGGACTTCAACTCCCAGAATTCCCCAGCTGGCCGGAGAATTCTGAGAATTGAAGTCCACCCATCTTAAAATTGTCAAGTTTGACAAATGCTGCTCTAGAGGCATTAGCCGCACATAAAACTCCTGATTTATCATTACTGGCATATTTTTTCATTACATGCAAGCCTACATCAGAATGTCTATAAACAACTAAAAGTTCTTACTTAGATGGGCATTAAGTTATCTTTAAGAGCTTTGGAATAAAGAGCTAGAATATCCCATTCTTAGGGAGTTAATAAGAAAGCTTCTTAAAAAGATTAAGTCTATCTCCTACTCATAATCTTATGAGAAGACTATTCAGTGAAAGTTCAATTTCCATGTTTAGAGAGAGTCCTTGGTATCTTGAAATATGGAGGGGAAAACCTCCTATGATATAATACTATTCAGTTAATATTCCAGTTTGCTTTGATATTGAAAACATTGTTACATTATCTTACAGAGATTACAGTTGTTTAAGGATGTGAATATGATTTTGAATCTAATTTTTAATTTTAGTACTATGTTATGATATGAAGTGTTTTGCGTGGGGGTGGCAATTATATCCATTGTGAAAAGTTACTCTGGATTATTGTCCTCTGCTCATTTTGCATTTTTGTACATTTTTCTATCAACTCAATGGGAAGGCTAATAAATAATACTTTAAGCTGACTAGTTTCAATGATTTATTTAAAAAGAAACCATTTATTTTTAACTCATAATTTAAAAAAACAAACAAACCAGCAGCTAAAATTCTCTTGGCAGTTTACAATAAAACACACTAAAAATTCAATTTGAATAAAAATGCGTTATGATAAAAGTAAATCAAACGCTGGATAAAATCCTGGGTAAACTAGGCAGCAGCCTGGTGCTTGTTCAAAAAAGAAAGAAAAGGGAATTAAAAGACAATTAAAAGCCTGGGAAAGTAGAAAAGTCTTCATCTTCTGCTGAAATGATGCTAACATGGCACCAGTTGAGTTTCGGGGGAAGGGAAATTCCAGGAATGGGTGAAGATAAAGAACCTCATTAGATGATCTTAAATCCGGATAGATAAATACAGAAGAAGGTACTTTTTTAAAGTAACTATTCCTAAGCCATTAGGGCTTTAAAGCACTTTGCCCTGGATCCAGACATGGACCAGCAACCAGGGTAGAGAGGCAAAAAACTAGTGTAGTATAGCCTAGTGGGCAGTGGTGAAATCCAAATTTTTTTACTACTGGTTCTGTGGGTGTGGATTGGTGGGCATGGCAGGGGAACGACACTGCAAAATCTCCATTCCCACCCCACTCCTGGGGGAAGGATATTGAAAAATCTCCATTCCCACTCCAACCCTAGTAATGGATTTTGGAGCATCCCCCATACTTAGGATGTGTACATGCCCCTCTAGAACAAGCAAGGTACAATTCAGATGGACAAGATGCAGCACCTACAACTAATGTCTCTATTTTATTTGGATCAAGTCTCAGTTTTTTTGGCCCTCAAGCTGGCAGGACACCAACTTGCCTCACCTGTGTTAGATGAAAGGGATAGGTAAAATGGGATGCAATCAGGATATTGTCAGCCTCCATTCCTGCATAACCTCTTCCAGCAAAATCAAACTAAATGATGCTTTGGATGTACAACATTAATAGAGTTTTGTATATATATATATATTTAATGTATTTTTTTGTTTTGTATATAAAAGTAAATAATGTCAAAAATACCCAGTTAGGAATACTAAATCTAGATACAGAAATCTAGATGACCACAGGATGGGCAGCAAATATATCCTGAAAATTATTTCTCTACCGCTACGTAATGGTTATCCAGCATTTTGTAATACAGGTCTGACCCCTGCTCTCATTTTTCCTCACTTCGGGTATTATAAATATCCAAAACTTTGTTGGTTAATGATGACTTTAACCCACGGGTGGGAGGGTTATGTCTTTGTTTTTGTTGTGATAGTTGCTTTTGTTTTGGTTCTGGTTTTGCATGAAACAATTGTACATTCCTTGCCATGTTTATTTATCTCCAACTTTCTTCCATAGTGGAACTCAAGTATGTTATCAGGCACAAACAACCAGACCCACATGTGCAGAGTTTGAGCTAACTACTTTATTATGTTCTGCCTATAATACAGGAATCTCCCCAGTCTGGCAGCTTCAGTCAGGCAGCTTTCCCTTGAGAACAAATAGATAAGGCTCCAAGGAATTTGGGGATGGACAGTTCTGGCTCTTTTACAGTTACACAGCGACTCTAGATTAGCTCTGTGCTTGATCCGTCCTCCCTTCCAGGCTGGGTGCTTCCTAACAATGGACTACATAATAAAATGTTTTCCTATTTGGAACTAACCAGGTTCACACTTATTTAACTTCACTGTGATGTCTCAGTCCCTGTCTTAGGATCACTTGACAAGGATGCAAGAAATCCCTAGTTAAGGTTGGTTACGAGACCCTCATGAGTATGTGCTCTTGATTGGGTTAAACATATTCTATCAACCCATGTACCACAATTTGTAAACATTACTCATGGCTTAGCTTGATGTCTGTCAGTCTAGCCCATTGACACTCATTCAACAAAAGCATGATGAAGCAAACCATGACCTGATGCAACATGTAAATCTAACCCATGGGAGCTTTACTTATTCTACACCAGGGGTGTCAAACTGGTGGCCCACGGGCCACAGGCCATGCCCACCCCAGCTCCGCAAATGGGAAAAATGTCGTGAAACGTCACATGATGGCAACATGACATGGTGAGTTTGACACCATGTTCTACACTCTTCCGGTTTCTGACCTAAGTCTTCAGTCCCATTTTTAGTTAATGAAAGCAAAATCCCCCGAATAGATGAGGTCTGTTGATTATACACAGTAGGCTGATTAGAGGTTAATTGTCCAGGTTAACCTTAACACTTTTCCTGTGTATTGGAGTTACTACAGAGTTCTTCGGTTCTCTAGGAACTTGCAGGGCATTATAAATATGGGTGAATAGGGAGGCCAAAATATTGACCCACCATTTGGGATTTAGCTTCAACAGCTTGGTTAGCTAAACTTCTAGTATAATAGTATACAGTCAGTTTTGCAATCACTTGAAAATCATTCATATCGCTTACACCTTTGTGCAAAGCATCACTGAGGTCTTCGCATGGACCCACTCTTCGAGAAATCAGGATTTGGGCTTTAAGCATTTCTGCACTGAACTGTTAAAGTCCTGGAGAGTATCTAGAGCAGTTGGTGTCTCCTTCATATTGTTCCCTTTTAACTATAAAGCTTTGTATGTAGGTAAGAATCGAGACCATGCACCTATGGGCTTAGTATACAAATATTTCTTAGACATCACATCTTCTGAGTTATCAGAGATCACTGTAAAAATTACACTGCAATTGCAGGAAGAAATTAAAAGAATGTATACAATCTCCTTATAGTTATATGCTGACAATGCTGCTGTCCTCTTTGCATCCAAAGTGTTTTGCAATTAGGGGTTGGTGAATCAGACTGATAAAAACCAACCTTACCAAGGCCAGAGCGTTTGCATTTATTAGATTTCATATCAGTCACTTCGTACCTGGAAAATAAATATAACAGTTGTAACGGTAACAGAGTTGGAAGGGATCTTGGAGGTCATCTAGTCCAACCCCCTGCTCATGCAGGAGATCTGTACTAGGGATTTGAACTGCTGAATTGCCGACCTTTCTGATTTTAGCCACTGAGCCACTATCATCCAAACTAAGGAAGTGAAAGCCTTCAAGTTGCCAGGCACTTTTTTCAATTTCTAGAAATTTCAACTTTTAGAGGTAACTTGCACTGATAGACATTTTTCCCTGTGGAAGCACCAACTTATGTCTGATCAGGATGACTGAGAATTTACTCTAAAATCCATATATTTGCTGTGTTTAGAAATAGCCTGGGTTGAAGTCAAGCAGAGTGCAACGGGATAGATAACCTGATACCTTGCATCTCTGTTGCAATGAGCTTATATAATATATATATATCCCATTCTTGCCGCTTTCAAACCCTTCTAGCACATTTTTGTGCTTGCACACAGAACAGTCTTCTACTAACAAGCCTACATATGCCCTGCCCTCGATGGTGTTGATAGGGGGATTCAATCATATTCCACACCAACATTGTTGTGCATGTCTCAAATATCAAAAATGCATCAGTTGCCCATGTACTTTGGAATTAACTCATCTATCCTTGATCCTAAAGAATGGAATTAATCTGTCTCATAACAAACCATTTGATTAGAGGCAACTGAACAATCTGTATTCCAAAGTCTCTAGAAACTCTCTACTCTCTAGCTAATTTTTCTGCTCTAGCAACTGCTCTCAAAAGTCACTGAATAAAATATAATTCTGCTTAGTTTCTATTATCAACAGGTTTTGGAGTTTTTTGCTGCATGGATTGTACTTTAAGCACATGTCTAATCTATGATGATGCATACATTAAAAAGGTGCATAAATTTAAAACGTATATATTTATAATTATAATAGTGCAAACATGTTAAAATCATGAGTTAAATCATGGCTCTGCAACCTCCCGTGAAGAGTGCAGAGGACCACACCGCTGTTGGGCCAGCTGGGGCCTAAAGAGCCCTCCTTTCACTTTTTAACTAATTTTAGTAGCTACTGAAAGAGAATATTTGTAGCTCTGGGAAGGTTCTTGGTGCTCTCTAAGCTGGGTGGTTTTCTTGTAGGCATTTCATTGCCAAACTAGGTAACATCATCAGCTGGTAGGAAGTGGGGTATGCTTGGTAGGGAATGGAGTTTACTATTAGCACTGATAATATTATCTAGAAACCAGAAGTAGGTGATACATATTCACTCAATATCCATCCTTCTGAAACTATTAGGCAGCTCCAAACCACAGGCAGCCAGGAGATGCAGAGGGAGGTCAAAAAAAGTCAAAATGGTGGTTGCCACATGATTAAAACCCCACCTGTTTAATCTTGTCACAACACATTTTAAAGGGGCAAGCTTTCAGTTGGGCAGTAACATATTTGAAGAATAGAAAAGAGTAGAGTAGAGTAGAGTAGAGTAGAGTAGGGTAGGGTAGGGTAGAGTAGAGTAGAGTAGAATAGAATAGAATAGAATAGAATAGAATAGAATAGAATAGAATA
>WNWU01000056.1:3737823-3804366 GCA_012654045.1 Ptyas mucosa | reverse complement strand
TTCTTCTTCTTCTTCTTCTTCTTCTTTTCTTCTTCTTCACATATGGGAGGAACCAGGGGTGAAATCCTCCCGGTTTGGACTGCATCAGCCAATCCGGTAGCGATGGCGGCGGATGGTTCAGTAGCAAAAACCCCTGGCCTCCCCCACCCACGCCCACCCAATCTCCTGCTTGCCCGCTTGCCCGCTTGCCCGCTTGCCCGCTTGCCCGCTTGCCCGCTTGCCCGCTTGCCGCTTCTTTTAAAAAATGCTTTTAAAAGGTAAAAAAAAGAGACTCTGACGATCACAGCTGAGCCGCGTGATCGTCAGAGACTTTTTTTATTTCTAAAAGCATTCAGCCGAATAGGTTGTAAAAAAATTCTTTTAAAAGGTTAAAAAAGGGCTCTGACAATCCTAGCTGAGCTGCCTGATAGTCAGAGCCTCTTTTTTTTACTTTTAAAAGCATTTTTTTACAACCTATTTGGCCGAATAGGTTGTAAAAAAAATGCTTTTAAAAGTAAAAAAATAGATTGCGCGCCACAGCTGATCACACACACACGCCATGTGCTGTTCTACTTACCCCATGCCTCCTTTTGGCATGCACTGCGCCCACGCGTGCACCTCGCATGTGGTGCGCACTGCATGTGCACGTGTGCAGCATGCATGCACAGCCAGCGAACCGGTAGTGAACCGGTTCAGATTTCACCACTGGGAGGAATCAAATTTTTAAAATGCTAACTTACAGTCTGCACTCTGCAGTAAAAAAGAGAAAACAGAGATAATGTTCTCATTTTGGAGGTGGATATTGGGGGAAAATAGTGTTTCTGCCTGAAAATTCAGAGCTGCTAGATTTGGCAGGTCTTCTTGATCCTGGTTATGTTTTAGAGTTCTTTAGGATTCCTTAGAGAAATCTTCACTTCTTGGATAAAATGAGTAAGATTCCTTGAAATGCTGCTGATTCTTCGTTGTTGAAGGGCACTGATTTGTGGCCACAGGAGAGCCTTGGCTAGCGATATCGACACGTTTTTGCTTACAGATCTTGGATGCAGCGTATTAATACAAGAAAAATGTTAATTACTAGGAATAAAAGAATCTAAATCACCTTGGTAAATAAAAGGGGAAAGGTACCTATCTAACTGCATTGCTATACTTGACAAAATCAGCTCCAACCTGACTGAAATCACATGAAGTGTTGGGCTCTATGTTTAGAAAGATGCTGATTGATTGATTGATTGAATTTGACTTAGTATGTTGCATTAACCAGAAGTAACTGTTGCAAACTTTGTATTTATTCCATGGTTTAGAGGTATCTAACCAATCTCATGGCATTTGAAAAGGCTGATTAAAAATAACTTTTTCTAAAAGAAGCACCAGTAATCCCTACCCGCCTCCACCCCTGAAATGTATGAGTTCACGCAAAATATTAAGTCAAAACCAAAATCAATCACATTATGGCTAATTGTGATGCATCAGTTCTATCCATTTCAGAATTCTGAATTACTATCGCTCTTAGAATAGCATTGACCATGGGACAAGTCAAGGATTGCAGATGGACGATTAAAGCATTCCACGTGCTTCTGTGAGTAATTCTGAGAGCAGGAGCCTAATGTGAGCAAGGCATAGTCAATCCTTCTTATTATGGTCAGTTGCAAACCCTCAGCTCCATTCAGTCGCCCTGACTCCACCCCAAATAAAAGGGATTAAAAGATCTTAAAAAGAAAAGGATCAGTTGCCCAGTCAGCCAAATGTTTAAACTGGATCTGACATTTTTATCTACCTATTAAAAGTCTGTAGAGATTCTCAGTCATCCAGGTCATGGTTGTCCCAAAGGTGCTTTTCAGGAGGCAACTGGACTTTCTTGTTTTCTCTTTGTGGATGTTTCACTTCTCATCCAAGAAGCTTTAACAGTAACAGAGTTGGAAGGGTTCTTGGAGATCATCTAGTCCAGCCCCCTGCTCATGCAGGAGACCTGTACTAGGGATTCGAACCGCCGAACTGCCAACAGTTTTGATCGACAAGCTCAGTGTCTTAGCCACTGAACCACCTAGTCAGGCTTACAAGCTTCTTCAGCTCTGACAGGATAGTGAGGAATTTGCATCCTTTTAGAGGGTCGTTGAAGCACTTGGAGGTTTACCTGTATCTTGTGACCCTGAGGACACAGATAAACCTCCAAGTGCTTCAATGATCCTCTAAAAGGATGCAAATGACCAGCTGTTTGCAAGGAATATAAATCCTTCCATTCCTCACTATCCTGTCAGAGCTGAAGAAGCTACTTGGATGAGAAGCGAAATGTCTTCAAAGAAAAAACAAGGAAGTCCAGTTGCTGCCTGAAAAAGCAGCTTTGGAATGTAGCAATAGCACTTAGATTTGCTGTATATACTGCTTTACAGTACTTTAGAGCCCTCTCTAAGCGGTTTACAGAGTCAGCATATTGCCCCCAACAATTTGGGTTCTCATTTTATCCACCTCGGAAGGATCAACCTTGAGCCTAGTGAGATTTGAACTGCCAATTTTTTATTTTTTAAAAAATTTGATTTATATGCCGCCCTTCTCCGGAGACTCAGGGCGGCTTACAATACGCTAAGCAATAGCCTTCATACTTTTGTATATTTATACAAAGTCAGCTTATTGCCCCCACAAACTGGGTCCTCAATTTACCTACCTTAGAAAGGATGGAAGGCTGAGTCAACCTTGCCCCTTGGTGAGATTCGAACCTGCAATAATTGCAGGCAGCTGGTGTTAATAACAGGGTGCTTTAGACCACTGTACTATCCAAGGCTCTTGCAGGAAGCCAGCAGTCAGCAGACGTAGCCTGCAGTACTGCACTCCAACCACTGCGCTACCACGGCTCATGTACCTCATACCATGGAATATACCTATTAAGTCCTTCCCAAGGAGCTGGGATAGGCAGATACGGTTGATTGATTGTGTTAATTGACTAAAGATGATTTTGACTAAAGATGCCGATGGTATTCAAGAAGTGCTCCAGTTGTTTTGGGATTGCACTAAGTTGCCTATTACTATTGATAATATCTTACAGTTCTATTTCTATTTGCAGATCTTTGTATTTTGTGTGTGTGTGTGTGTGTGAGGGTTCTACTTCTTTCTCTTCTATTCTGCTGTCTCCAGGAACTGTCAGGTCCACTATCCAGACTTTTTTGTCTTTCTTAACAACAGTTGTTAAGTCTGGGGTGTTATGTGGCAGGTGCCTCTCTGTGTGAATTCTAAAATCTCAGAGCATTATAGCTTCTTCATTTCCTATGACTTTGTCTATCTTGTATTCCCACCACTCCTTGCTTGCAGGCGAATGGTATTTCTTACAGATATTTCAATGCACCGTTGTTGCTATTTTGTCACGCCATTGTTTGTAGTCAGTCTGTGCAATCTTCTGGCAGCAGCTGTTATTATTTGTGAAATATACCAATTATACCAATAATAAAATATACTAGGAATTTTACAATAAAAGAAAGTTCTGTAAACAAAAAGGAACAGGAAAAAGGAACAGAAATAAACTACAAGTGAATAAGCAAGGGTGTTATTGCAAATATCATGGAAGTTTTCATTTTCTAGTGTCTCTTTAGTTAAAATTGTTTTTAACTTCTAAACAAAGAATGAATACCAGTAATCATGACCAAATAGTATAAAATACTGACTGAGCTTATAAACTATAATAGAAGCTAGGCATATACTGTAACTCCATGTTTTTTCTGATTTTGAAATCCTATAAAATGTACATAGCATCTCTAACGTTTAGAGATGTTGGTTATGTGTTAAAATGTAGTTTAGGATTATTCCCATTTTGAGTTTAAACTCTGCATCAGATCTAGACATCAAAGCATGCTCCCACAATGTAGTTAGCCATTCTTCCAACGTGGGTGGATCAAATGCCTTTTCCAATAAAAAGCAGATGATATCTTTGCAGCAGTTAGCATGTACAAAGCTATACTTTGAGGGGATATATAGTTTGGCAAACTTCAATTTTGAAAAATTGCATTTGATGTGCAAATTCAACTACTGAACTGATATGCAAATTCCATTTTTAAATTTTGTTTCATTCTGCTAAGAATCATTGCTAGAAACGATTATTATAAGAAAAAGAAGGTGTATTCACCGGAAATACATTCTGGGGATAGGCAAAGCCATAGTACCTTGTTAATTACATCTTTACAGGAGAAAAGTCAACGAACATGTGATCTGTGTGCCTGAGAAGAAAGACAAAAGGAAATGGCCTTGGTTTAGCAACCATTTAGGTCAGGCCTGTCAAATTGGCGGCCCACAGACCAGATGCATCACGCACAGGCCATGTCCACCCCGGCTCCAAAAAGGCAAAAAACGTCACGATACGTCATGATATGTCATGCGATGTGATCTCGTTTGAAACCTGTGATTTAGGCAAAGATCTGGCAGAGTAACAAAAAACAGAGTTAATTCTTCACTCTCTTTCTACGCTTCATTGCCTCCTGGTGGTTAGTAGGTCATGAGATGTTGAAGGGTTCATACCTCAGGGTTTGGACCTTCAAAAAGCCTTTCCTATATAACAACAAGCCAACTAAGCAGTGATTTATTCAGGATTTTGATACCTATTGGCCTGTCTGCATGATATGCTTAAATAGATTAAGGGGAGGGTTAGCTTTTCACATCAACCTGAAAACCTAGTCAGCATTGTTAGAAAATATTGATTTCAATCAAGAAGAACTCTAGATTGTTCATTTAACCTCCACCGTTCCATCCTATTCTGTGAACACAACGGAAGATTTAGAAGTTAACCCTCTCCTGTGGTTGGGCAAAGAGATGAAAGCATTAGAATGCTTCCTTAAAACAGGGCTTCTGTTTTACTTATTTCTGTCTAATGGTTTATTTTATTTTCACATACCCCTGGGATTTGATTTAAATTAGCCAAGGGAAATCACGGAATTCTTAGATTTAGTCAATCCTGTCCCCCCCCCCATAAATAATTTTACCCATAGGGTTAGATATGAACCCATCCATGCAGCTATGATCAGACCCCTGCAAGGATTTGTTTGATGGATTTAGAAAGCCTGATTAAATGTTCTTAATAGTTGATAAAACTATTAAGTTGATAAATAGGGTGATAAAACTGTTGCCATTTCTGTTGTTAGGGAAAGTACAATAAATTGATCCAGAATGTCTTCAAAATACAGAATGGTAAGAACAAATTTGCTAAATATGATCCATATCCTTCTGCTAGCTGAAAAGCGGGACTAAAAGAGAAGTCTAAACAGATACAAGAGAACAGAAGCTGCTGGTAGAACATCCAGCGGTACACAAAGCAGTTATGATTGCTGAAAAACTAATATTAGTCAATGAAATGCAATCTGTAAACTGCTGCCCTAAGATATCCAGGAAGGCATGAGCTATTTCCAGTTTTTGAACCCCAGCCATAACAAAAATTAAAAAATGAGAATATATGAAAATAAAGAGGCAGGTCTACCAAGCAGGGAAGAAGAATTAAGGATTAGATTCTTCTAATGTGATTTAGAATCATTGAATCATAGCGCTGGCAGGGACCTTGGAAGTCTTCTAATCAACCCCCTGCCCAAGACAGATGTCCTTATACCATCCTGCACAAATAGTTATCCAGTCTCTTCTTGAAAACCTCCAGCAATGGAGCACCCATGACTCTGGAAGGCAAGCTGTTCCATTGATTAATCTTTCTCACTGTTATGAAATTCTTCCTTAGTTCCAGGTTGGATCTCCCTTGGACAAGCTTCCACCAGAGGTGGGTTTCAGCAGGTTCTGACCAGTTCTAGAGAACCGGTAGTGGAAATTTTGAGTAGTTCGGAGAACCGGTAGTAAAAACTCTGACTGGCCCCGCCCCCATCTATTCTCTGCCTCCCAAGTCCCAGCTGATCGGGAGGAAATGGGGATTTTGCAGTAACCTTCCCCTGCCACGCCCACCAAGCCACGCCCACCAAGCCTGCCACGCCCACCAAGCCACGCCCACAGAACTGGTAGTAAAAAAAATTGAAACCCACCACTGGCTTCCACCCATTGCTTCTTATCTTCCCCTCAGGTGCTTTGGAGAATACATTGATTCCCTCTTCTGTATAACAGTCCTTGAAGTATTGGAAGATGGCTGTCATGTCACCCCTAAGCCTTCTTTTCATTAGGCTAAAACATATGTAGTTCCCTTAGCTGTTCATCATACAATTTAGCCTCAAGATCCCCTTATCAACTTTGTTGCTCTTCTCTCTACTTTCTAGGTCCTCCACATCTTTTTTGTATCATTTTGTTGTGACCAAAACGGATTCAGTTTTTCAAGTAGTTAGTACAGTGATGTGTGGTCTTACTAGTATTATCACTTCCCATGGTTCCCCCTGCTAACTTGATGCTATCGCTCTGTTGATGCAGTCTAGGAAAGCATTGGCTTTTTGGCAGCTGCAGCACACTGGCTCATACTTAAGTGGTGGTCTATTAGGATCCCTATATACAGTGGTGAGATTCAAATTTTTTTACTACTGGTTCTGTGAGTGTGGTTTGGTGGGCATGGCAGAGGAAGGATACTGTAAAATCTCCATTCCCTTCCCACTCCAGGGGAAGGATACTACCAAATCCCCATTTCCTCCCGATCAGCTGGGACTCAGGAGCAGAGAACAGAGGGGGTGGGACCAGTCAGAGGTGGTATTTACTGGTTCTCTGAACTACTCAAAATTTCTGCTACCGGTTCTCCAGAACTGGTCAGAACCCACTGAATATCACCTCTGCTTATATCTCTCTCAGAGGCGCTACTGTTGAGCCAGGTACTGCCTTCCTGTTTTTTTATTTTTATTTTTAAAAAAGGAAGTGTTAATCTGAGACCCACTTTGACCTTGAGAACCTGACCAAATGACTCACTTATTCCCCATTCATCTGTCTATTTATAGATAGGAAGACAAAGAAAATAACCTGGTTAGTGTTGCCCTTAGAAATCACTTCTTGAAAAAAAATGAGTTGGATGCAGTTTTATATTTCCTGAAATGGATTGTATTAGGAAAAGCGTTAGATTCAGAATCCAGAGATAATATATAGGCTGGGTGGATTGATTTTGGGGCTCCAACAGGAAAAATAATGAACCAAAATGAACTTGCAAGCTCAGAGTTCAATTTGGTACTTCTAAACTCCCCCCAAACAAGGAAAAGATGAATCAGAAACAACATCTGCAGAAGTGTGTGATTTAGATTTTATGTCTCTGTAAAGTCCAGGAGGGAGGGAGGGAAGAGCAATGCTAAAGCATCATCAAGGATTTTGTTGGTGGAGAAAGTTGTATTATCCATTGCCTGCAAATGTATTTTAATTCTGTCCCCAAATAATGACATTATGATCTTATTGCTTTTGGGGGGGGAAATTGAAAGCAAAAGTAAAGTCGCTTGGTTCCAAATCCTCAGACTTTCTTTCTCTGAGACTGAACAAGTTTAATTGTCTTGTACGATCTTCTTGTGCCTGCAAATACCATTTGGCCATCAAGGCAAGTTGGTTATTAACTAGTCAACCGCTATTTGTGTTTTCCTTTTTTTGATTTCATGAGATAAATGATTTTCACTTTTGATTGGTCATCTGATGAAAAATGTGTAATCGCTGATATGGTCCAAATAGGACTGAGGTTCCTATGATGGAAACAGAATGGATAAAAATTTCTGAATAGAAGAACAGCAGTAACAGAAGGAGTATACCCAACCAACAGATTTCACAGGTATTTATTTAAAGGACAAAGAATCAAAGAAAAGAATCTTAAAGGCCACATTGTAAGATAAAGTTTGTTAAAATTCTGAAGCCATGAGAAGATTCAAATGTATAATTTTTATCTTTATCTAATTTCAGTTTCCTTGGAAGGAGTGCAATGAGGGATTGGGTATTTTATAAAATAAGGGCTTATTTACAAATATAAACAAACTTCGCTCAAAAGATTCCACCTTTACATGAAGTCATTAGGGAAAGACATGGCATTGTTTTCTAATTACGTCCAGAATCCTCAAACTGTGTCTCACAGGGGTTTCCTTCCTCCATCTTCTACTTCACAAACTGCAGTTTACATTCTTCTATTTCCTCCATGGCCACTCCTAGCTCAGGCAGATGAGTATGGCAATGATAGCCAGACACACAGAGAGACAATATTTGCTAAATTTGCCCAGACTATTCAAAGGGACTCCAGCAGTAATTCTACCTCCATTAAAACTATGTCTCAGTTTTACAATGTCAAAGACCCCATATTCCACCAGCTGACAACCATAGCCATTATTCTTCCTGGCTCCAAACAGGACAAATTTGATTCCTTTGCTCCCTGGCCAGAGGCAACAAGAAATTTTCGAAAGTATGAGTGTGGAGGGCAAAAGAAATTCAGCCTTGCTTCAAAGAATCAGGTTAGTGTCAAGGTTCCAAGTAACAGACCCAAGGCAATCAAGATTCCGAGTTCTGATGGTTCCTCAAAGTATCGATTTATTAGAACTGTCATATTGGCACATCTGGGGAAAAACCGACTCTGAAGGGCCCAAGGTTTTCCCCACCCAAATCAAAACCCAAAGTTCTTGCCCTCATTTCACATGTCCATCACATGGTCCAATCAGGTCACAGTCCCATCTTCAGTGGCCTTTGGTCCACACCTCTCCAACACCTGGTGGAGCATCCTTGGCTCCCATGGGAAAGAATTTTATTTTGGAAGGAGGAGGAGGAGGACGAGGAGGAGGAGCAGGAGAAGGAGAAGAAGAAGGAGCAGGAGGAGAAGGAGAAGGAGAAGGAGGAGGAGGAGGAGGAGGAGGAGAAGAAGAAGAAGAAGGAGAAGGAGAAGGAGAAGGAGAAGAAGAAGAAGAAGAAGAAGAAGAAGAAGAAGAAGAAGAAGAAGAAGAAGAAGAAGAAGAAGAAGAAGAAGAAGAAGAAGAAGAAGAAGACTCCCACCAACTCTGGCAGAGCAAGTCAATTAACAGAGTATATAAACAGAGAGCAAACCCCACTTTCTTCTAGCACTGATGATGTTACTTAGTTGGTTAATGAATCATCTGCAGGAAAACCATGAACCCCAGAGAGCTCCAAGGACTCCACAAAACTATCTTTGTAGCATTTCCTCTGTTGATGCTGTAGCTAGGAAGCTTACAGAGCAAGTTCCTATATCATTCTTCCTGTGGTGAAGCTGTCACCATCTCTGTTGGTCTCCTTCAAACAAGATTCTGTCAACTAGCTTTGGCATCGTGTGATAGCCAGCTAGATGGCTATATGATTGTTAGTTGAATGTGCTTTTATGAATATTTTCTGTCACTTTGTAAACTTGCTTTAAAAAAAAACCTCTTATTTTTATGTTTCTTAATTTAAATTGATTTTGAATGGGTTTTTTGAATGTATTCTTTCTGTTTTATTATGTACACTGCTCAGAGTCATGGTGTGAGATGGACAGCTGTGCAGATGTGACAAATAGATAAATGATACCCAAGGTTTTTATTAACAGTTGACTATTTCAGTGATGCTACATGCATTTTTTTGACACATTAGTGAAAATATGTTTTGAACTCTATGGGAATTAGATGTAGCTCAAATTAAAAAGATACCGATGTTGCCACGGAAGGGTGAAGCTATTCATGGGTCTTCCATCCTATGCCATCCAATAATGGTTCCAGAGAAGAATGTGGTCAGCTTCCTATTTTGCTTGTTTTCTTCTGCAAGCACTCCTAATTCTTCTCTACTCATTCCCCCTGCTCTTACTTTTTTTTTTCTTTCAAGAATGCCCCTTGGCTGTTTCAGCATTTTCTCCTATCCAGACTCCTACCTGAGTATTTTCAAGGTAGGATGTGACAGAAAAATACAGCTGTTTCCCAACCCAGCCCTTCTTCTCTGCAATTGTCCCCTTATTCTGCATTTGTGTTATCTTGGAAATGTGGGTTAGAGAATGAGTTTTGCCAAGATGTCATTCTGCACTATTTTGTATTAGTGAATTGGAGATAATTGCCTGGGCAGTATTATTGGACTCGGCAGTTATTTTTAGATATACCCTTCAGGGAATGGCTGCAGCCCAAGAGAACCTTGTCTGCTGAGCTCAAGGATAGCCATTTTATACATTCTTCTGTTAGCACACAGACAGGTCTATTTAATTTCCAAAGAACCCAAATCTTTGGGGAACCCAGTGCATTTTGATCCCCAAAGATCCTCAGGCAACAGCTATAAATTAATTCAATTAAGTAGTCCAGATTGTTAAACTCATTCCATTAAATGTAAATGTGTGATTCAAACTACTATGCACATTTCGATTCTTCTTAAAGAAAATGCCCTTCTCTTCCAGCATTTCGCAGTAACTGTCTCCCTCTCTGTCTCTCTTGGATTTGTCCTTTTTCTCGCCTGCGTCCTAAAAACAAGCAATCTCTTCCTTTTTGTTATTTAGAAGGTTACACACATTTGGATATCCTGCCCGTGTAGGAATGTTCCTGTGGAACAACTCACTCTCTCACCAAACACCCATTCTGAATTCTTTCTCCGTACACTTATTTATCTTTGATGCCGTCAGCAGTGCTTACTCTTATGCATGCATTAAACATTGTCCATAAATATTGAAAGTATAATATATTTCGATGGGGGGGGGGAAGAGATCAACATCACATCTTTGTAAGAAGTATTACCCAATAGTAATTTGGAAGAAGGGGAGCTACAGTCCTTCCACAGACCATTTTTAACTGTTAATTGTCTTCTTTCGGTTGCTAGGTAACATTCTCTCCACCTCTGGGGAACCCAAATAGTAGAAGCATGTGAAATATTTTGTGGTTGAAAGATGCCAACCCAAAACCTTTGAAATACTGCAGTGGAAGGATTCAAATGTTCAGCCTTATTACAAATAGTCCAGTCTTGAAAAGGGCTGTTAGAACATTTGGGCTACAAAACATTATGCAAAGTTCGGGCGTGTGGTTTGAACATCAGAGTTCCGTTTGGGCATTCTATTGAATGCGTCGAGAGTTCAGCGTGGAGTAAGAATGGATTAATTCAGCCCAGATCTCCTTCAGATCCCCTCTCTGGATGGGTGAGGGCAGGGGTGAAATCCAGCAGGTTCTGGAGAACCGGTAGTGGAAATGTTGAGTAGTTCGTCGAACCAGCAAATACCACCTCTGGCTGGCCGCAGAGTGGGGTGGGAATGGAGATTTTGCAGTATCCTTCCTTGTCACGCTCACCAAGCCCACTAAGCCACGCCCACAGAACCGGTAGTAAAAAAAAAATTGGATTTCACCACTGCTCTGAACCCAAGAGTGATCATTGCACAGAATTGAAGGACTAGCTTCAGAAGATGAATGATACCAAAGGAATGGCCTCCCTGCTTCTTTTCTCCCCCTGCTCCTCATCTAGACAGAAGAGCCTCAACTCTCTGCTGCCAAGGCAAAATTGAGGGCAGAAACGCAGTCAACACATTTTTAGGATGGCAAATGTTTCCACCAGCTCCTGTGTTGTATAACAGGACACGAGTGTTACTATATGGATGAGCACAGAGATAGGTAACCATGGTGTGTTTGATATGTCTCATTGAGCATATTTCTCCAATATTGCTTTTACCATAATATCACTTGATTGGGTTTGTTGACCCTTCTGAGAAAATGCTATGAAGAGTTCCCTGCCCTCAGCCAGCCTTGTTACAGTTTCCTTTATAAGGTCGGGATCATTTCAGATTGACAGGAAAATTACTAAAAAATAAAACTTCATATTTTATACACCGAGAATGGAGTTTGCAACACGTGCCTCAAGCAGTTCTCCTCCAAAGATGGGTTAAGTTTAAACTTTTAAAAAAATTGAACCCTAACTTTCTCTTATATCTACCGAATATTTTTGGGGGGGGGCGCCCTGACTTAGTCCCGTTCTCACCCAGACAAAAGGTAATGCAATCCTTACTGAGAAGTTTGCAAGGAGGTATGACATGGAGGCGAGGAAACATCTCTCTTTAAGAAATTATTTCTAGATTAAGTTCCACAAAAAGGGTTAATGGACATGTAGTCAGACATGCTGCTCTTCTCCTGTTTCCTAACCCCACCTACACCCTCACTCAGTGGTGAAATCCAAATTTTTTTACTACCGGTTCTGTGGGCGTAGCTTGGTGGGCGTGGTGTGAACAGGTCAGAACCTGCTGGATTTCACCCCTGGTTCAGAGGAATGGAAGCAAAGGACCTTCCTTCCCCATTTGTTTCTTCAATGGGTAGGAGAAGCAGTGGGGAGAGGAGATCTGGTTATGCCCCTTCTCAGCTATCACTTCTCCTGACATGGCTGGTAGGAGATGCAAGAGGGAAAAGGAGAGGAAGCAACTCTTCTGCTGTCAGTTCTCTAACTCAAGAGAAGCTGATCTTCTTTGCTTCTTCCATGCACAGTTCTCTCCTTCCTGCTTCTCCTACCTTTGGTAGGAGCGTTAGAGAACCTGGCCATCCCTTCTCTCCCCCACTTCCGCTGAATAGAAAGAAGAGTCACTTTCCCTAATCCCTTTCCCGCAGGGTAAGGGAAGTAGGGGAGGGGAGAAGATGTTCTTCAGGGGAACTATCAGACTTTGTTGCAGAAATTAAATCCAGAAAGCACACACAAATAAACTGATTCAGCAGGATTCATAAACTTCTTTATATACATAATAACAGATGAAGTAAATTTTACAATACCAATAGTTGATTCTTCCAACGTGGTAGAAGTTACAGGCAGAGGAGGAAATTGAGATGAATTTTAGTTCAGAGCAGACAAGCCCAGACTTGTTTCAGTTTCAATTCTCAGCACAGACTCAGTCTTGTTTCAGCTCCCATTGGCTGACTTAGTTGCTATACCTATTCATTGGCTGACCTTGTTACTCTATGTTTCCCAGTCATGAATATTCTAACAGGAACTGCTTGACTGTGGGAGTCCTGGTTGAAGGAAAAAAAAAACATTCCCACCCATCCAAAGCCACAGGGGAACCTTTTACATAAGGGCCCAACTGTCTTCTGGAAGCCAGATAGATATGTGTTAACCCCACCTCCCATCACATGGACTAACCAGAAAGAAATGACTCTACAGCAGGCACTTTATACCATGGGAGGGCCCCTTGCACCCACTTTGATTGTGGGAAGTAGGGAAAGCAACTTTTCAGCCAACATTCCTGGTGGGGGGGGAGGGATGTGGTATCAAACAAGCTTTCTTCCCCTACTTCTCTTCCCATTTCCCATGAAAAGCAGGGACTAAAGAGCAGGAATTTCCTCTGCCCACAGCAGCCTAAAGGGTCTCTTAGGAGCATATCAGCCACCTCCCAAATTTATTTCTGCATGATGGACTTGAGCCAGGCCAGAAACTGGAAAATACCACTTGAGAGATAAGGCTGGAAAAGCCAAACCCAGGTTGTCTTCTTAGCAGACGAGGGCTGAACTGAGCATGCCATCATTTGTTTATTCTTCTCTAAACAAACAATTTGCTGAGTTAATCTCCATTCCAGTTAGCAGGTTGTGTAGACGAGCACTTTCACACCTACATGAGAGACTATCAAAACCACAGTGGAAAGAGCATCAGATACAGTGCATTTATGCGAGTGGTGTGGGAGAGACTATAGTTATGAATTTTGCCTGGATATTTAAAATGGCAAGTCCCATAATCACCTACTGCAGCCAATGCTGGCTGAAGCTGGTGGGAATTTTAGGTGAACAACATCAGGCCTGCATCGGGGAAGCCTGTTTCATTTGTTCGTTTAAGAGGCTTCTATTGCTGCCCATCTTACGAACCATAAATCTAAGCGCTGTATATTACAATGAATGTCAGAAGTCTGAATATCTACAATGGCTGATGGCAACTGCCAAACTTCCTTGTCTCATTCAGCTAGTTTTTGGCATTTATCCCACTATATATTATTTATTTATTTTGTCAAGCATGTATAAGATAACAGATATAAGTATAAACATGATTATGAATACAGGATAAGGATACGAATAAATAGGGACAGTAGGACAGGGACAGTAGACATGTTGGTGCGCTTATGCACGCCCCTTACAGATCTCTTAGGAATGGGATGAGGTCAACAGTAGACAGTCTAAGGTTAAAGTTGTGGGAGCTGGGGAAGAAATCACAGAGTCTGGTAGTGCATTCCAGGCATTGACCACTCTGTTGCTGAAGTCGTATTTTCTACAATCGAGTTTGGAGCGGTTTACCTTGAGTTTGTATCTATTGTGTGCTCATATAATGTTGTGGTTGAAGCTGAAGTAGTCATTGACAGGTAGGACATTGTAGCAGATAATTTTATGTACTACGCTTAGGTCAGACTGAAGACGGCATAGTTCTAAGTTGTCTAAGCCCAAGATTTCAAGCCTGGTGGCATAAGGTATTCTATTGCGAAAAGAGGAGTGGAGGACTCTTCCCATGAAATATCTCTGGACTCGCTCAATTGTATTAATGTCCGATATACAGTGTGGGTTCCAGACAGATGAGCTGTATTCAAGAATTGGTCTAGCAAATGTTTTGTATGCTCTAGTTAGCAGTACAATATTACCATTGCATATTATTATTGCATATTAATATTATTGCATGGAAATAACAACCAATGAGATGTGAATGTTTATCAAACTCACTTGTTAGAGATTAAGAAAAGAAAAATCTTTCCTACCCATAGATGCTTCTTTCCCAAGGCTTCCCCAACAGAAAAATAATCACAGTAACTACTATGCCAACATATCCTCGCTTGTCTTACTATAATGTTCTAGCAATCCCCATTTTATTCTTTATTATGCTTTATAAAGCCTTAGTAAGGCCACACTTAGAATACTGCATCCAGTTTTGGTCACCATATTATAAAAAAAATGTAGAGTCTCTGGAAAGAATGCAGAAAAATTCAACAAAGATGATTAGATGGGTGGAGACTAAAACATATGAAGAAAAGTTGCAGGAATTGGGTATCTCTAGTCTAGTGAAAAGAAGGACTAGGAGTGATATCAGGGGTGAAATCCAGAAGGTTCTGACAAGTTCTGGAGAACTGGTAGCGGAAATTTTGAGTAGTTTGGAAAACCAGCAAATACCACCTCTGGCTGGCCCCAGAGTGGAGTAGGAATGCAGATTTTGCAATATCCTTCCCCCAGGAGTAGGGAGGGAATGGGAATTTTGCAGTATCCTTCCCCTGGAGTGGGGAGGGAATGGAGATTTTGCAGTATCCTTCCCTTGCCACACTCACCAAGCCACGCCCACCAAGCCATACCATGCCCACCAAGCCATATCACGCCCACCAAGCCATGCCCACAGAACCAGTAGTAAAAAAACCCTGAATTTTACCACTGGGTGACATGATAACAATGTTCCAGTGTTTGAGGGGCTACTCCAAAGAAGAGGGGGTGGTATCAACCTATTTTCCAAAGCAGCAGAAGGCAAGACGAGAAACAATGGATGGAAACTAACCAAGGAGAGAAGCAACCTAAAACTAAGGAGAAATTTCCTAACAGCGAGAACAGTTAATCAGTGGAATGGCTTGCCTTCAGAAATTGTGGGTGCTCCATCACTGGAGGCCTTTAAAAAAGAGACCAGACAGCTACTTGCCTTGAATGGCATAGGGTCTCCTGTTGAATAAGGGGTTGGACTAGAAGACCTCCAAGGTCCCTTCCAACTCTGTTATTCTGTTGCTCCCCTCTAGGAAAAAGCTGATCTTTCTATCCAAAAAGTAGAGATAAGTCACTTAGGAAAAACTGTTAAAACCATTGACTGTTGCCACAGCTCATTACACAATAATCTACTCTCTAATGTCAGAGGCCGAATTAGAATATCAGAAAAATGTGAGGGTAACTGAATCTACCTTCTGAAAATTCCCACACCTGACTAAAGAAAACAAAATGACAGTTATATCTAAATAAGCTATTGGCTGTCAAAGCTTATTACTAGGAAGTATATTGGACAGAAAAGATGAGCTAAAGCCCACATGAAATTCCCAGAGGAGGCCTGCCTAATCAGCTGATGTTCTATGGGATATTATTGATCCATATCAAAATACAGGGTATTTACTTTTTTGATGTTTCTGTTCACAAGCGCATGTCACAGTTTGCTGATATTTGCTTTGAGATTATTCAGATCTTTAAATGTCAACATTCTCCAAATTTCCTGGCATTGTTTTTTATATATATGAAAGGTTAGGGGGATAATTTAAAACCTTGCCACCACTCTTCTACCAAGAGCTTTGCAATGAAAAATCATTACTATTGGCTGCCCCCCAGCCTCCTGCTATATCCTAATCTTTAGCCAGGGAGTTCTTAGCACTTTTGCCAAGGCTTTCTGCTTTTAGTCTACTATTGTTGTAGTCCACCAGCAGCCTGCAGAGTCAGACAGTGAGGAGGCTGGGGAGGAACATGGGCCAGTCCTGGAGACTGGGGAAGGCCCAGACGAGGGCTCTGCATCGGACGCAGAGATGGGGCCAGGGCCATCTGGGAGTGATGCGCGGACTCTGGAACCCCCAGAGTCAGACAGCAGAGAAGCAGAGGAACAGGAGGAGCCTGTTCCTAGTGCACGCATGTGCAGAGCTGCCAGAAGGCAAGAGCAGCTAAAGTAAAAGGGACAACTCGGGAGTAGGGCTAGGAGATGGTTGGCCCCTCCCATAAGGCTTAAAAGAGAAACAAAGGAACTTGGGGCCTTTTGCAGGAAAGCAATGTTGCTAACTCTGTTTCCAGTCAGCATCTCTTGTTTGTTTCTGAACTCCGTGGGGCTTTGCCAAGTAAGGCCTTTGGTAGGCTGTCAAAGAAGATAAAGGTTGGTGATTATCCCGAAGGACTTCTTCCGAAAGACTTGTTTTGCAACTAATTGGGACTCAGCTGGGAATGAATGTAATTCTCAGCTGTTACAATAAAATAGGTTTGTTTGGGACTAATTGTGTCTTGTAATGACTCAGTAAGCCTAGGTCACAACAACTATTAGGAAAAGTACAAAATACGGTGCTTTGCATCTTCCTGCGCAAAGCCCAGAAAAGCATAAATTAACAAAACCCTGTAAACTTCCTGAAAATAAGAAAGAATACCAACACAACCTCACAGTGTCACTCAATAAAGAGTATTATTGAGAAATGCCCTTTTTCAACCGATGAAGCCAAATGCACATCGGAACACGGGGGCTGACTGGGAAAGGAGAAATAAAAGAAAGACAAGAGATTCAACCATCATAATCCATATAATATTGAACGCAGTTGACTTCCTTACAGAAGATCATAGGTTTCAACAGATCTTCAGCAGAAGATAATAGGTTCTAACATTCAACGCGTTCAACGATCAACATTTTCTGCAGAGAAAATGACTAAAGAAAGATCATCTGAGAAATGTGATTAAATGTTGCAAGGCAGGCCCTCCTTGGTTTTCCCTCTGGAGTGCTGTCAGGCTTCACACCGGGGCTTTGGCTGTAAATCATCAATTTCCCAAGCAGTTGCCCATTTTTATGACTCAGCTGGATTAGAATCTATTACAAACAAAGAACAAAGAAATAGGGCATTGCAGGGAGTCCTTGCCTTGCGACCACAATTGAGTCCAGCATTTCCATTGCTAAGCAAGACAGTTAAGTGAGCTTTGCTTTATGGCCTCGCTTGCCCACAGTTGTTATGTGAATTGTTGCAGTTTTTTTAAAGTCAGTAACGTGGCTGTTAAGTGGCTTACCCATTATTTGTCTGAATTTTGATCACATGACCACAGGGATACTACAATGGTTGTAGGTGTGAAAAACAATCATACATCACTTTTTTCACCACCGTTGTAACTTTGAACGGTCACTAACAAACTCTTGTATGTTGAAAACTGCCTGTATTGTTTCAGAGTTTTTTTGAATATCATTGAGTATCTCAGGATACTCCAGAATTTCTTGCCCACTGAAAACATATTTGGAGATGAAAAGGAAAGGATAAAAGCTAATTTGAATTACCATGTTTTCCCGAAAATAAGACCCTGTCTTATATTTTTTTGAACCCTGAAATAAGTGCTTGGCCTTATTGCCATGCATTCAAAAGCCCAATTGGGCTTATTATCAGGGGATGTCTTATTTTGGGGAAAACATGGTAGTAGTTAAGGCCCCAGACTAGAAACCAGGAGACTGTGAGTTCTAGTCCCACTTGAGGCATGAAAGCTGGCTTCGTGATTTTGGGCCTGTCACTTTCTCTCACCCAACTCACCTCACAGGATTGTTGTTGTATAGAACCAGAAGGAGTATTAAGTACATTACCCGCCTTAAGTTAGTTATACAAAGTAATAAAGGTGGGATAAAAATAAGCAAAATAAAAGCATTGTCCCTAAATTATACCAGTGGGAACCATGATACATGAAAATCTTGATGGATCTTCTGAATATTGGGACATGATGAGTAGCATGGAGAGTTGCAAGAGCCAGTATTGGATGCACTAGAGAAAGAAGGAAAGTGGGAAAAGTACTAATGAACTGAAATTAAGCAAGTAGAGAATTTTAGAAAGAAAACTGAATGTTAAATGTGATAAAGAAAGAAGAAAGGGGGGGAAAGTGAAATAGCACTGTAAAGTGGAAAAAAAGTGGAAAGAGGCAGTGATTGCAGAAAAGCTGGGAGACACCAGAATAAAGATTGTGAATGGGGAAAATCTGTAGATTTATGGATAGGGAATTTATAGTGCAGAGAATGAAGAAGGAGGTAGCACAGAGGAGAAAGGGGGGATGAAATTAGGAAATTGCTGGTGTGAAGCCTCAGTTTGCAGGGCGAAAGGAGTGAAAATTGCAGAGATGTGCAATCTGTGTTGCTATACTGTTGTGTCGAAGGACAGAGAAAGAGCTGGTTGGTGCCTTTGTTGTCATTATTGCCTCCAAAGCTTCATGCTGCCACTGCTGGAGGTAAAATGGCCTCATAGGAATAGATAGAATTGGAAGTATGGAGGGAACAGAGAGAAATGGAGAGGAAAGAAATGGAGGAGGTCTCCCACATGTAGAGAGGAAGGGAGGGAAACCTTAGACCCCAGTAGGAGAAGGCTCACTAGAGAGTGGATGGGATTGTTGTGCATGGACAGCTCCAAAAGAGATGATTGGAACAACATCTGGCACTCATCCGAGTTTATAGACTGAGGAAGTGGGTAGGGTTCTTTGTAATATGAGTTTTGTGACCTGAGAATTTGATCTGTGCCCTACTTTGCTTCTTCAAAAAGGTAATTGGGGATGTGTGCAGCTGGATCCCAGAGATGATTGATGGTTTTTTTGAAGACAGGAGATTATACTTTCTGACTTGATGGGGGTATAGGTGGACATCCCCCCTCCCGAAGAAGCTTGATTTCTGTGTATTTGACAATCATCACACAGAGTATAACCTTTGCAGTCTAGGAAAAGCCTTGGAAGAAAAAATAATGGTTGTGTGGTTCCCTGAAACAAACACATAGGATTGCTGCCAGGTTCCAGGCAGAAGCCCAGGAAGAGCAGTTGGCATGGTCAGGACCAATCTAGCTAAATAGCATCCCTGCCACTAGAACTAACTTCTTGGCATATACATGCCCAGGTCAGTACTTATGTGTATTGTACAGTACCTTGGGATTGTACTATATTCATGCAAGGTTAGACACTGGATTAAATGATATGTATCAATGGCTGAGAACAGAGACCCAGTCTATACTTTAGAGCAAGTTTTATTTATGTTGTTATTTAAGACATTTTATGGTTGCCCCACCTGAGAAATGCAATGCTGGGTGGCATACAATAAATGCAAAATGGAAATACCCAAGACAAATAAACAAAACCAGTTTAAAAAACATAAAGAATAGGCAACTGGGTACTTAAATTTATTGCACTCTTCCAGATAGAAAGAATCATCCTGCCCCGAATGCCCAAGGAAAGAGTCAAGTTTTCACTACCTTCCTCAAAGGCCTAAGGGATGGAATGTAATCCAGATTCTCAGGAGAGAGAGCGTGCATTCTAGAGGAGCAAAAGACAACTCAGTTCAGACAGTTTGTGTGAAAGGAAGAGGGTGAAGACAGCTCTTCCCTAATAGTTCTCAGAGGATATGGTTTATGGAGGTGGTGGCATGCTTTAGTTTGGTAAGATTCTGTCTATAGACTATAGAGAGAAATAAAGAAATTTGCTTGAAAGAATCACACTGTGTCAGTGGTGAAATCCAATTTTTTTAACTACCAGTTCTGTGGGTGTGGCTTGGTGGGCGTGGTGTGGCTTGGTGGGCATGGCTTGATGCGTATGGCAGGGGAAGTATACTGCAAAATCTCCATTCCAACCCCACTCCAGGGGAAAGATACTGCAAAATCCCCATTCCCACCTCACTCTGGGGCCAGCCAGAGGTGGTATATGCCGGTTCTCTGAACTACTCAAAATGTCCGCTACTGGGTCTCTGAATTATTCAAAATTTCCACTACCGGTTCTCCAGAACCTGTCAGAACCTGCTAGATTTCATCCCTGCACTGTGTCTTTCTTGACTTTTGGAGCTTATAAAGTTTTGGCTAACCATGTTCCTCCACTTAGTTATATAGCAGGAGGATCATTCCAGAGGACAGACACCATTATGGAAAAAAGACTTATTCCAGGTCCCATAAAATGACATTGTTTCAGGGATGAAATCCAGCAGGTTCTGACAGGTTCTGGAGAACCGGTAGTGGAAATTTTAAGTAGTTCAGCGAACCGGCAAATACCACCTCTGACTGGCCATCTCTGGAGTGGGAATGGAGTTTGCAATATCCTTCCCCCAGGAGTGGGGAGGGAATGGGGATTTTGCAATATCCTTCCCCTGGAGTGGGGTGGGAATGGAGATTTTGCAGTATCCTTCCCCTGCCATGCCAATCAAGCCACTTCCCACAGAACCAGTAGTAAAAAAAATTTGAATTTCACCACTGCATTGTTTCAAGGAGAAGACTCATTAGCACACCCACCCTCTTACTGCATGTGGAGCAGGCGTATACCATATAAATCAGGAGTGTCAAATTCACATCATCACAGCGTCATTACGTGACATATTGTGATGTGGGCATGGCCAGTGAGTTTGACAGCCCTGATATAAGTGATAACCAGCACTCCAAATTGCATTTAGTAGCCTATAGGAAGCCAATGTAGTTTGTGGAGTAGTGGCATTATGTGATTGTATTGAGGATCATCTATTACTATCCACGGCATTGCATTGTGGACTAATTGTAGTTTCAAAATGTTTTGTGCCATCTTTTTCTCTTCCTCCTTCACACATAACAGAGCAGTCCTAATGCATTCCTTGGAACACCCCACTGTTGGTGTGCTCAGTAAATCCCAGACCAATCCTCTACTGAAAGGGTACAAGTGGTAGAAAGAGAAGTATTGTTTTTTTCCCCTCCAATCCTGACTATTTTATTCTCTGCAGTTGCTTGTTTAACCTGAACCTGTAACAGCTGGCTGGGGAATTCTGGGAATTGAAGTCCACACATCTTAAAAGTTGTTAAGGTTGAGAAACACTGCTGTAATGTCTTTGGGCCTCTGATATTATCTGCAATATTTTTGTTTTGTTTTTTTTAAAAATCCTCCAACTTAGTTTTCTTGGACATTCTAAATTCCTGCAGGGATGCATGTTTCTATACAACCCATCAGCCTCAGGCACCCTTGACCCAATATTAAATTCAGAATTAAAGCATGCATAAAGGTACCCCAGTGAGCTACTCTTCAGAAGGGGACCCAAAAATCCCCACATAGCCCAGCTGACAGTGGGTAAAATCTAGTGTTAGTAAGATTCAAAGCAGACCCTTTGAAATCCACTAAATTAGTGGATAATTCAAATCTCCAAGATCTTGTTTTAACACCGGAATTTGACCTAATAAATCCACCAGAAAACTAAATATGTTATGTGAATTTCAGGTTCTCGTTCAAATGCATTTTGAGTTCATAAAGCTTTTTATTAAACCATAAAGTTTGTTTCCATTTTGTCTTGATCAGAACAGAATCCAATAATCTAGACTACACATTGTAGCCTACGGCACATTGCTGATATTTCTAAAGAGATTTCTGATTTATCTTCCTCGGTTATGAGTTACTGGTCACAGCTGTATAAAAGATTCGAGGAGGGATAAATCAAGGCCTTCCCCCCCACCCAGCATTCATTATCATATGTGGGAAAAGTGAATTAAAACTGAGATTCCACATCTTTGAGGTTCCACATCTTTCCTGCTGACCCCCTTTCAATCTCTGATCTCTCTCTTTTCTATTTTCTGTAAGCATCTTCATCTTTCAGTACTTCATCAGGGGAGGAAAGTTGGTTTTAAAAACCAATAACAGTTTCTCCATTTCCCTGCTTGGTATTCCCTGAAGAGCTGGTAATGGATTCCTCCATAGAGGCCAAAGACCATGACAGCAGTAATCCATTCTGTTCATAGTCCCGGCCCTTAGTTACGGCAAATGACTTGGCAACCATTCGAAAGGCAGCTGATGATGACTACAAAGCCAGACAGTTACTACAGCCCAAACAGTATCCGGTTACATGGCTACAAAAAGGCAGTGAGTGATTAGAAAAAGGAGGACTTTCAGATGGGAGATCTCCAAGGGCCCAAATGAGATCAAAGTGAACCAGCCAGAGGAAAAGAATAGTCTTTTTTTTAAAAAAAAACAGTTAAACAAAATCCCTCGAGAGAATGGCTGATCCTATTTCCCAAGGGAAAATCCTTTTGTGCAAAAATTAAACAACTTATTTCCTTCTTTACCATTCTTTAAGTCATTTGCTATTTTTTTAAAAAAAGAATATAAAAAGAGGGTGAAAGAGACTGCAGAGATGAACAGGAATTGTTTTTCTTGAACTGGTGTGGGGGGGGGTTGGGGTTTTTTTTAGAATACAACTTGAGAAGAATATCTGGTGACAAACATGTTCATACATTTTTAAAGAATCTTGATAAAGGGAAAAAAATACTATAGGTAGGTAAATAGGTAGAAGGAGGCTAGATGGAACTTTCATTGTTTGATGCAGAGAATGGATGGGTGGATGGGTGGATGGGTGGATGGGTGGATGGATGGATTGATGCATGCATGCATGGACAGGTACATCTATTAAACTGGTTTATTTTTTTTAATTGTACAGGTTTGTAAAGGCTGAAGACCCATTTTTAATGCACCAAGGTAATATTGACTTCCCAGAATTGAAGGACTTCACACAGGCATTTTTATCCGGAATGAGCTATTAATAGATTTAGTCAGGCATGGAGTATGGAAAGCTGTGGTATGGGATGATCACAGTTGCGGTCCAATACGACTGAATCCATAGGCTGCAGAAGGGTGTTGCCAAAGAACACAAAACCATCGTGTCAGCACTTTAATAGCTGCAAATAGAAAAGAAACTGGCAACCAGACTTCCCTTGTTTGAGGCAGAGTATACCATTGCCAGTTGTTGTTCCACCTCATGCAAGTTACAAAATAGTGGCAATTATTGATGTAAGAATATGCAAGGCTCCTTTTGCATTTTAAATTCCTTATATTTATATCATGAAGATACTGTGGTGTACTGTAGATACTTCAAGGGCCCTGCAAAGAAACAATCCCATCTGTTTTCAGATACTTTCTTGGTTAGGTTGGGCAATACTTACTTATTTATTCAATTCATGTCCAGCTTTTCTCCCCTTTGGGTTTCCATTTGTTTCATTTTTCTGGAAAAGATCCAGTAAAAGGTGAACTAACTTCTGCTTACTTCTCTCTTTTCTCCTTTACTGATGCCCTGAGCTCTGGAGCAAATTTGGAAAGGGCAGCAGAAGGATGTACTCCCTTCATTATTCAACTGTCAGAAGACATTCCATTGGCATGAAGAATTAATTAGAGATCTCTTTGGGTAAATAGGTTAGACTACATGAAAAGTTACATGATATATACTTCAGTACTGTACCAGGGTCTACTACAGAGAAGCTTGTTCGGTGCATGAGCTAATTTTTTCAGGTATAGTTGTTTTCCAAAATATAAGTTGCTGGCTCATGATAAGCAATGCAGCCTGATAATATCCCTTCAATTTTAGTTATGGGAGAAGTAGAAGAAATGAGAAACTCTGCAGGTAAGAACAGTATTACAAGATTACAAGATGTGTAAAGGCAAGAAATGTACTGAGAGACACTGTCCTCTTAGGCAGGAAAAAGACAAGAGATCTGGCTTTAAAATAACTTTTAGAACACACCTTTCTGAAGTATAAATTCAATCAAAAAGATATACCATTCTGGTGGGACAAATTGGAAGAACTGATTATATCTGAACAACAACAACAACAACAACAACAACAACAACAAAATACACTTCTGTTAAAATGAACCAGGGATAAAGCAAGAAATATTTTCATAAAAGACTAGAACCAGTCTAAGGTCTTTTTGTTGAAATTGGATGAAAATGACTTGGTGATCTTTGGATTTTCTGATTTTAAAAAATCTGACTATGGGAAGAATGGAATTATATATGTAATTTTAAAGTGGGGGAAGGATATTAAGTTTGTAAAGAAGATCAGAACTCCATTTTTAAAAATACTTTTTTCTATTTGTATTGTTTTCTGCCCTTTTTTGTTTCTTACTCTTTGTTTTTATGTTTTCATGTTTAACTTTTATCTATGTAGATTTCTAAATAAAAATTATATTTAAAAAAGAGATTTTTTGTTCCTCCTGAAGTCTCAGAACTAGCCAAGGATCCTTCGGCAAAATCAATGTTTTCTTTGTCTTCAGGCACTGATTCCTGAGAAATACCAAGCCTATGAAATCCCAATTCCAGGGATTGAAATATATTCATAATCCTCAATTTACAATGGCAAATTGAGACCAGAATTTCTGTCACTAAATGATGAGGTCATAAGGCGAGGATTCATAAGAGACATCAGTCAAGAAGATAATTCCAAAGACTGGTCGTAACCACCATTCAGTGCCATCATAACTTCAAACAATAGCTGAATGCAGGCTGTAAATTGAGAACTATCTGTAACTAGAATGATGCAGAATTGGTCCTTTTTGTCTCAGTATCATCTGCACTGATTGGCAGTAGCTTCTTAAGATTTTAAATAAAACTTTTTTTCTATCCTAGTGATGCAGATTCCATGTTCTAATCCAAAGTTGTACTCCACTGTGATATGATAGGATTCCATACATTTGTATTGAAATTGATAGGTTTTTTCTATATAAATGGTAACAATTTATATAGGACAAGGTTGCAGAAAGATATGATTTTATTCCCAAGAAAGAAAGAAAAAAGATCATCGTATGTTTAGTCCTTCTGAGGATGTTATTCTCAGGGACAAGATTGTGGCAAAAATCCCTTTCTCACTTTTGCTTAGGCTGTTGAGATCTACCAGAGGAATAATCATACAAGTAGCACAACTGTGATATTGCAAATACTTCAGTTAACTGAAAGTACCCAAGCTGCTTGAAAAAACAAGGCAATTCTCCCACAAATATCCCCACAAGAGGGCTATTCTCTTAGTAAAAGCAGTGATTGCAACAGAACTGGAAACAACACAATTTTTGTCTGTGTGTGTTTCCAGCTTTAGAATAGCTGAAAGTTCTTGTTAGAAATACTCAGCAACAAGCTACTTAAATGAAGGTGGCCCTCAGGGGGAGAGCCTTCTCTGTGGGGGCACCTACTATCTGGAATGAGCTCCCCCCGGAGATTCGGAGGATCCCAGACCTACGCACCTTCCGCCGCGCTCTCAAGACCTTCTTATTCCACCAGGCTGGCCTGGCCTAATTTTTCCCTCTTTCTTTTTTAATTAATGTAAATTTTAATTTGTTTTAAATTATTGGGGTGTTTTAAATTTGTTTACTGCCAAATTGTTTAATTCGATTTTATTCTGCTTTTAAATTTTGTATTATCTGTTTTATTTCATGGCTGTTCACCGCCCTGAGTCCTTCCGGAGTAGGGCGGTATATAAATTAATTTTTTAAAAAAAAACTAGAAATGTGAGGGGCGCATATATTATAAGATTTTTTTTTTGCAAAGTCTTCTTTTCTCCTTGAAGTTTGAAAGCAGCAATTTTGAAATCTTTCCTTAGGTCTTCTTGGGGGGGTGGGGGGATGGGATAGCTGAAGAAGCAAAGCAGGTATCATTTTGAAAGTCTGGGAGACTTCAGGAGGACCAGAAGGATGTTCAGTCATGAGTACAGCATCTCATCAAATAATGTACACAGCTCTATTGCATAGTGAACATAATGTCTGCTAAGCAGCTTGAAGGAAATAAATCCAAGTACCTGACATAGCATAGTAACAATTGGTAGCTTATAATTTATTTATTTATTTATTTATTATTGTGATTTATTTAATTCAGCTCTTGCATCTGGAACAGTAGTACAGAAGCAAATACGATTGGTCAGGTAGCCAAATGCTGTTTGCTTCTGAAGGTACTCTACATATCCCAAGCCAAATTCTTCAACATCTGTAGAGACTGAGTTTAACTTGTTATGTAACTATTAATTAAGATCCATCAATTGTTGAGTGCAAAGTATATGTAGCTTTGGGCCTATCATAAAGCAATTCACACAGTGCTTTAAGAAAGAGGCAATCTTCTTCAAAAACTGTGTAGATGTTTATAAAAGCTGGGACAAATAATCATATAATCATAATCATAAGTTTATTTGTCAAGCGTATATAAGATAACAGGTAAAAGTATGAACATAATTTGAATACATGAAAAGAGTAAGTAAAAGGAATATTAGGACAGGGACGGTAGGATGGTATTGTTCTCACCATATCCTTCTATACCTCAGTTCTCCGAGGATATTGAAAACTTTCTATTTAAGTTTCCTAAAATAAATATCCATGTATGACAGCTCCGTGCCAAAGAGATTACAGTACTGCAAAAACACTGTGTTCTGCGTCTTGATTTAGCTGCCAACTGATTTGAAGCATAATGGAATACAATGACTTGTATAATAACAAGGAGTTTCTCTAGCCCACCTTAGTGAAAGCAAGAAAGAAGTTACAATATAGGGGAAGAAATTGTCCACAATGATCAGTGAAAAAAAGCATTGTAGGTAAAGAATCACTATGCGCTTTACCATCTGTTTACCCCATAAAGCAGAATGCAAAACTTACTTCAAGCAAAAGGTACGGATAGTACATTGTACTGTAATTTCCCACAATGTCCATAGTAAATTACAGTAACATCAGAGTGATGACATGCAATGACCTCACTCTGCAAATGCCACACTATTGTACTTGCTTCTTATCATCTGACTCAAGTACATAAGTTGCAATATTGGCATGATCACAATGGAAAGTGCATGTCAGCATTTGCCATCCCAAACTCCTGGCATTTTCCTACCCTCAAATTCACCTTCTTGTCAGGCACTATGGAAAGTGATCAGCTCGCCAATGTCTCACTTTGAAGCCGTTATGCCATGGCACCATGTCTTTCTCAGAAGAAAGACCACCTGTTCTGACCTAGGCTTCCTGATGTAGTAAAAAGCACACAATTAGTCCCAACCCTCCTTTTTTTTTATTTTAATGGCTATGAATTCCTTTCATTCACAGCACGTGCTGAATCACCAAGAGTTTATAAGTAGTCCAACAGAAGTCTGACACAGTCCTTCAGATAAGGCTGGTAAACACCCACCTTTATCTTCTTTGACACGCTGCCAAAGACCTAATTGGCAATTATCTTGGCAAGGCCACACGGAAACACAGAGTCAAAACAGAGCTTCAAAATAGAAACCGCCACCATCCACAACATTGCTTCCTGCAAAGGCCCCTTCTTTTATGTCTTATGGGAGGGGCCAATCATCTCCAAGCCTTACTCCTGAGTTCTCCCTTTTGTTTTAACTATTCTTGCCTTCTGGCAGCTCTGTGCATGTGTGCACTAGGAACAGGCTCCCCCTGTTCCTCTGCTTCTCTGATGTCTGACTCTGGAGGCTCCGGAGTCCGCACTTAACTCCCAGATGGCCCCGGCCCCATCTCTGCCTCCGGGCCTTCCCCAGACTTCAGGAACATTGGCCCATGTTCCTCCCCAGCCTCCGCACTGTCCGACTCTGCTGCCAGCTCGCAGGCTGCTGGTGGACCACGCCACCACCATAGAAATGATAAAGAGGCTATCCATACTGTCACATTAAAAAGCAAAACCAAACAGCAACAGATTTATTTTGCATTGTTGACTAAGTCACATCATCCACTGCTCCGGTCATTTCCCTGTAGATGTACAAATGGCTGATGGGAATGTCTAATTGGAAGCCTTAGGCTACAGATGACATTGGAGACCCCACCGCCTTTGGATAGCCATTTTTCTATTGGCCTCTGTAACTGCCTTTCTTGGCAAGTTGATCAGCAACCAAGACAGGTGATACCATTTATCTTTATATTCTAAAACCAATTTCAGCTAACACAGTATTTAGTTGGGGGGAGGGAGGTTTTCCCCTAGATGAGTTCCAAAAGCTCCTACTCAGCACACTTAACAATTGGTTGAGGATTTATAAACAATGAATCCCAGGACATCTGCATGCTCTCAATTTGAGGAAGCTCTGATAAACAATGTTGATGTAATGTAATACTGTGTTTCTCCGAAAATAAGACAGGATCTTTTTTTTTTGACCCCCGAAATATGGCCTTGGCCTTATTATCGGGGGTCTTATTATTTTGGAAATGCAGGAACCTCAAAACCTCGGCCCCAGCAGGGGAACTGGTGCTGGAATGCTGACCAGCTGCTCTGCCGGTGCTGCTAAAGCCGCTGCCTCTAGCAATCGTGGCAGCTTTTTCGTTGCTTTTCTACCCTGGCCTTAGTTGTGGCCCGCAAGTTTCCTCTAAGTTTAGCACAGCAAGTAAGGCCAGGAGCAAGAAGTGAGGGCGGGGCCATCAGGCAGAAGTAACTCCCAACCAGAACCTCCCGACATTGCACGCGGCTTCACCTTCCCCTCCACTGACACCACTGCCTCCTTTCTGTGGGCTGTGCTCTCGGATGCTGGATGGTGCAGCCTGGTTTCTGCCCTCTCCGTGTCCTTTTTCATGTGGGCAGCACAAAGCACATTATGGAGGTGATTAGGGATGCCCAGTGGGGCTGGTTTGGATTGCAAAGGCCACGGACTGGCTCAATTGCCTTCCTCTTGAAGAGCCTGCAGAAGATCTGGGGTTTGGGCGAGTGGCAGAATTCTCTCTTCTCCACCGCCCTACCCTTCCCCACCTTCCACTCCCCCTTGCCGGCTGATATCGGTAAGCCAGATTTGGGGAGCTGAATGCGCTGCTGCTGCCTGGGAGGAGAAGAACATGAGAAGTGGGCCTCCTCTCTCTCTTCTTCTCCTGAGTGGCAGCAGTGCGTCCAGCTCACTGAATCTGGCCTGCTGATCTCAGGTGGCAGTGGCTCTGATGTTCGACCTCCCTTTCCCCCACTCTCCGGCCTCGCCTCCTCATGTCATGTTGTTTGCGCGGCAGCTGTGCATGTATCTAAGTATTTTGGGGGGGCTTATTTTCAGGGGGGTTTATTTTAGCGAATGCACTCGAAAGCCCAATTGGGCTTATTATTCGGACATGTCCTAGTTTCGGGAAAACATGGTACATGAACAAAAATTAATCATGATCTTTTCCCCTTTTTCAATAAGGAATAATATTTTCTTTCTTTCTTTGGCTTTAAAACTGAGCTGCCCCATCATTTCTGCATACTGTGCAACTGTTTCTTCTCACATATATAAACTCTGTCCTCCCAACTGGGGTTTCACAGGGTTTTAAACACTTGGCTATTCAGTAGCATCCTTGAAGTTAGCTTGGGCTTGCCCCTTGTGGATGGCACTTTTATTATGGCGCTGATAGGGTTTCTTGTTCCTTTCTGCATTTTTAATGCATTGTCTATTTTTGTAAGTCAATCAGAGTGAAAGTGGGATAGAGCTGCATAGAAATTTGAATGAATGAGAGGGGGGGAGGGAGGGAGAGAGAGATATTCTTGACCCTTACCAATTTGTCACTGAAGGAAGTTGCTAAAGTAGAATGAATGAATGAATGAATGAATGAATGAATGAATGAATGAATGAGATTCTTGGACCTTGCCAATTTGTCACTGAAGGAAGTTGCTACAGTTGAATGAATGAATGAATGAATGAATGAATGAATGAATGAATGAATGAGATTCTTGGACTTTACCAATTTTTCACTGAAGGAAGTTGCTAAAGTATATCTTTAGCAACTTCTATATTATGTCATCATTTTGCTTGCTACTGATGCATCCAGTCTTCCTGTGTTCTACCTTCTTAACAAAAATCCAAGACCAGATTTGTCTTCCCAAGATACTTTATCTTCCTTTTGTCATAATTGCCAGAAACACTGCAATTCCCAATGCCCAGTACTATAAAAGTTTTGTGGCCACTAAATAGACTTCCTGGAACTTGCAATTCCAAGACCTCTAAAGAGCACCTGGTTGAAGAAAGCTATCCCAATACTGGAAGAGTTACTTGTTTATAGGAAAGTATTTCTAGATGACAAGGAAAAGCTAATAGGAGTTTGCCACAAAAATCCCTGCAGTAAAGTTCTTAAGCAATTGTCCCTGTTTCCTAAGAAGGACTATATATGTTGGGCAAGAATACTTGTAACCATGGGTACTATTCAGCAGGTTCTGACAGGTTCTGGAGAACCAGTAGCGGAAATTTTGAGTAGTTCGGAGAACCGGTAAATACCATCTCTGGCCTGGCCCCAGAGTGGGGTGGGAATGGAGATTTTACAGTATCCTTCCTCTGCCATGCCCACCAAGCCACACCCACCAAGCCACACCACGTCCACCAAGCCACGCCCATAGAACCAGTAGTATAAAATATGAATTCCACCACTGCCTATGACTATACTTGCAGCAAGTCCAAGCTTCTAGCAACCCTTAAAGATAAAAGTGACTGCCCTTTGGCTGATAAGAGAGTAAATATTTATCAGACTGAAAATAAGAGGCACCATAACAGAAAGAAGCAATTCTTTATAAAGATGTCAAGTAAACAAAGGACCATTAGGAACAAGACTCACAAGAATGGTTTTCTGGTCCTCCTGGAAGAAATATGCCCTGAGATTTAAGAGAAGAAACAAGGCCATTGCAGAAAGCTTCTTGAAGGATTCCGGATTAGAGCCATGGTGGTAGCATAGTGGTTAGAGTGCAGTATTGCAGGTTAATTCTGCCAACTGCCAGCAGTTCAATTCTCACCATTCTCACTCATTCAATTCTGAGTCAAGGTTGACTCAGCCATCCATCCTTTTAAGGTTGGTAAAACAAGGACCCAGATTGTTGGGGGCAATATGCTGACTCTGTAAACTGCTTAGAGGGGGCTGCAAAGCACTGTGAAGCGGTATATAAGTCTAAGTGCTATTGGTATTGTGCCCTTTTTTGCAAGAAGAATCATGGTAACTGGTGAATCACTACCATGAGGAATCAAAACAGATGAATTCTGGTGTGAAGTGTGCTGTTGGCCAACTATAAGAGCCACAATGGCTCAGTGGTTAAAATGCAGTGCTGCAGGCTACTTCTGCTGACTGCTGGCTGCCTGCAATTTGGCAATTCGAATCTCACCAGGCTCAAGGTTGACTGAGCCTTCCATCCTTCCGAGGCGGGTAAAATGATGATCCAAATTGTTGGGAGCAATATGCTGACTCTGTAAACCGTTTAGAGAGGGCTCTAAAGCACTGTAGAGCAGTATATAAGTCTAAATGCTATTGCTATATACAGGAACGTAGCAGAACAGCTTTTAAGATTTATCTGACTCATTGACAAGTTTCTTTTATTGCTAATCTATATGGGGGGGGGAGTGATTCTGCAAAGAAAAGCTGTGCCCATGTCACCCCAGAGCTGGGCATGCATGGCCTTGAGGAGACTGAGAAGGTTATGATAGTACTCTTCAAATACCAGAAAGGATGCTGAATAGAGAAAAAGTCAAGACCTGTTCTCTATCTTTCAAGAATGCGAGGCACAAAGTAACTGATTTAAATTATGTGAAGAAAAAATATCTTTGCATCTTAGGGGAAAAAATGTTGAGGATACTCTAGGGCCAATTACTAAGAATGATAGTGAATTCCCGTTTGCCGAACAGGTTCAAGTAAAGGCTACCTGTGAGGGATGCTTTTATCTGGATTCTTCCATTGACAAAGGTTGATTTCTTCCAATTCTGTGATGCTATATGCAATCCACCAAAGACAATTCAAAATAACACGGTCCCTGGTATTTTCCTAAGCACAGTGTCTCTGCGTGTATCTGTTAGCTGTCAAGCTTTATCATCATTATTTTTCTGGATTTAAACCTGGAATAAGATTGCGGATTGCCTCCTTTAACAGGTTTACATTTTAACTCTTTGTCTGTGTTCATTCTAGGACGTGCATTGATTTTCCCAATTGTTTGCCGTTAATTAAATTGTCCCCTTTCCTTTAGTATTGCAGCTTGGGGGAAAAAAAGAAATTAATTAGAATCTAAAAACTATGTATCACAAGACAATGGAGGCAAGACAAAGAGGGTATATCTTGACTCGTGGGGATTGGTTTTGATTTTCACTAAACTTCATTACCCATACAAAATGCCTAAGATCTTGTTTTTCATGGGCCTTGTAAGTGACTGTGTTGTAGCCATAACTGAACACAACTGCTTTGGTTGCATCCCTATGCCCATGGGCAATTCCCTTGCAGCTGGCTGGGCTTTTTGCCCTATTGACTTTCTCTAATAGATCCTTTTCATTAAAAAATCATAGTGAGCCCATAGGCATTCTTAGGGAGAAAAATGTGGAACTGAAGCTACTGCACAATGCTTTAATAGAAAATACGTCCTTTTGGATAGAGAAAAGACAAAGTAAGCTGGAGGTTGTAAAATGTGCCCTGGAAGGTGTAAAAAGCATAGCAGGGAGCATAGCTTAATGCTCTGACTTTTGGTAAATGGAGGTTTTAGGACTGGCTGTGCAGCCATTTTGTGAGAATTCCATTAGGTGGTCCCTCAATAACAAATGTGCCCACTAGCTAAAAAATCTGGGAATTCTCACCTTAGATGACTTGAGCTTCATACTTACATATGCTAATACATGTTATGGTACCTGACTTAGGAGGTGTAGTTTGTTAATGTGCCTTTAAAAATCATTCATTCCATAACATGAAAATAATCAGCAATGTCCATTCGAAAACAGCCACCTATAAATGATGTGATAGCCCTTAAAGGAGAGATACTCATAAAGATAAATATGACAGAATAAAGCAAGCCCAGGTATGAAAACAGATTAATGGGCAGGTCCCCTTGCAGAATCCTTGATGGCTCTTCGTGGATTTCTTCCATTTCTTTACACCCTGCTTACTCCAAATTGCTATCACTGCCATCCCTCAGATGTTATGCCTTCCTTACTTTGAAACTCCCCACTTTTCTGATCTAGCCATGGTAATTTAAATAAGCTAAAAGCCATGTTACAGGGAAAGAATCTGTCTTTGAAGGAAAACTATCTGACCTGAGTGCCATATGGAAATTTATCCCCACACTCTCTTTGGGAAGTTTCCATATTTGGTATCTATGCTCAGAAGAGATTCAGATTGCCTCAGAACTGTAGCAACCTGTCTTCAAAGGAAAGTTTTAGGTTCTTTTTAATTTGGGGATCACGGAGGAAGTTATGCCCAATGCGCGGTTCCCTCTGCTGCAAAGTGCAGATTTTAACTTAGAGAATAGAAGAATCTGTTTCATCCAAGAATACGTACCTCATCACAAGCTGACAGGATGCTCTTAAACTTTTTTTTATACTTTTGGCTTGATGGAGTAGAAAACCTCAAAGAAACAAAATAGAATCCATCCAATATACATTCCCTAAATGCTCATTTTTAAATTGCATTTCTTTTTCAAATACTTTTTCCTTGTTCCTCTTTCTGTCTGTCAGTTCCTTGTTCTGGTTCCTTAGCCAGCCACTGAATTCCTTGGATAATACATATCTCAGATTCTTCTTCCTTCTAACGAATGACAAAAGAGTTCAATCTTTTAATCACACTATTGGCATATTTTAAAGGACAAGAGCTAATGCATGCAAGATGTATTCTGCAGTGTTCACTAGGGGGAAATTGTGGCAATGATTCTCCTCTTTGAGATGGAAAAAGAATATGTGCCAAAAATAAAATGAAATAAAATAAATAAGTGAAGAGAAACGCCATCTTTTAAACCCCAGGTCTTGCTTCTCATTTTAAGAAATCAATGAAGCTTCCTTATGTTATTTGGAACTCAATGACTTCTCAAATATTCCAGCCTTTATATTGCAGTCTTGCCCATGATACTACTTGGGAATCTCATTAATAAGTCATGGGAAGAATGCTGTTCAGTAACTTCCCATTTCTCATTTGTAAATCAGAACCTGGTACAATTCTAGAGGAATAGGTGGGGGAACAGGGGGACATGTCTCCAATTAGGCAACCTACAGTGCCTCAATCAGGCCATGATTTCAAAATGAAACTCGTAGGTACTGCCATTCACTTGATTAATTTTCTGACATGTATTGGAATGAAGAGAAATGAATTGATCCGGCTTGGTAAGGGACCCGTGAATTAAGAGTATATACTTTGCATGGCTGGATGGAAATACCAGTTAAGCTATTGAGATCAGAGCCAATTCAAGTGATATGTTTATCCCTGGTTAATTTGAAATGGTTGGTTCATCCAGTGTTGGAATTCACATGAAAAATAACTCCATATCTTGGTTTTGCACAACATACTGGGCTAAAATGTGTTAGGCTGGTATATTCTGTTAGCTGGGTCCACCTGCGGAGAAGAAATAGGGTGTGCACAGATCATGAGCATCAAAATGGCACATGCAACTGGGTGATTGAAGCCCCACTCTTTTTTAACATGCATGCAATGTTGTTGACACATGTTAAAAAGGGGGCCGAGGCTCGAATCATTCAATTGTGCCTGCTCCTTTGATGCTGTTGACCCAAACACAAGCAAACACTCTTGACATGGAGGATGGTAAAGAAGAATCTGGCTATATGAATTATATCAGGAATTAACTGCCTGCAGCCAGAAGTATAGGCTAAATAAAAAAAGAGAAGGTTATACAGAAGAAGCTATTCATTTCTTCAGGAATGCTTCTATACAAGATTCCAGTCCACCCTTCTCTGAAAGCTGGGCATTCTGCCCTCCTCTTACACAATTGACTCAATATGATTGGATTCAAAGATTGTGCGACAGTCGGTTTGTCAAGCAAACCATAGTGACAGCATTAGTGAGCTGGTGAAATTACTATTGGACCGACACTGGGAAGACCCTGGTTCAAATCCATGTTCAGTCATAGAGGCTCACTAGATTACTTTACAGTACTACCAGGATACTATGTGCAGTCTACTTTACCTTAAGCTTTCAGACACAGATGCTATATTATGGCATGGTCTCATATTACAAGTGTACTCTTCTCTCTATATAAAACCCTAAAGCTAATACCCCTGTAGTTAGATATACTGTAGTTATCTGTAGTGAAAAAGTCTGTGAATTCAATTCTTGGTAGATAATTTGAATAACAGAATAATATATGTAATTAATAATATCAGTGACCGACCCAGATTTGATCTTGCAACAATATCCTAGGACACGTAAATTTGCCTTTGTTCATGACAATACTATCTGCCTACTTACAGCTGAAGACTTCCAATAAGGACAAAGCCAGGAACATGGTATCTCTTGATGCTCACTGTAACTGAACTCATATGTGTCATTCATTTGCTCTCAGCCCAATTTATCTCATAGGGTTCGTTTTGGGAGGAGAGGAAATGGAAGGAGGGAGCATTACACATGCTGCCTCAGATTTCTGAATGAAAGAAAGATGAACATTTAACAAATAATGTTAGAAGGTTGTAATGATGTCTACATGAACATCTAGGGATATCATGGATGCCAAAGCTACAGATATATATTGGGGGAGTCTACACCTCTGTGCTTAATAAATTTGACAATCCTCCCCTCATCTGTAGTTTATAATCTATAGAGACTGGATTCACAGTTTATGCTAAACCCAAACCAAACAAACCACACTGTACTATAGCTTAGTGCAATGTGTGAAACCAGCCAGAATCATTGGTAAATCACAGGTAGATAATGTTAGCAGCAGTGACTGTGACTTCAAGGTAGGATTGAAATCCAGGGTCCATCACTAAATGAAGATCTCTGCAGAATGAGCAGAAGAATGGCTTAATGCCTTTTGGAGTCATGCATACTGCCATGTAGACTCCCACTTTGTCCACCTGAGAAGAATCTAATATTCCCTTATCTCATTTCTTGTTATGAAATGGAGCTAAAGGTTCTTTGATTTGTACACATGCAATATATCAGGCTTCTGGCCAAGTAGTACATGGTTTGCCTCATGCTTTTTCTTATTTGGAAGCATCTGCTTGCTAGCAGGTTTAACTTTCATTTTATACCTTGGTTTGTTAGTATTTGGAGGACGATGGCCAAAGGGGACATTCAGTTACTAGGATCTGCCCACAGACTTTCCTACTCATGCATAAGACTGGATTTATTTTTACTGGATAACTCTTGAAATCAGAAAAAAAAGGAGGAAGGAGCCTGGGACGGTATATATTCAGAGGAGAAGTTTGGAAATAGAATAGAAAATGAGTAGAGGAGAAGGGGGCTAGAGTGATAACTTTCCCTTCTTATTTACCAACATGTCTTTTCATTCTTCAAACTTCGGAGAATTCAGGAAGGAAAAATGGAGGTGATATGAAAATGTTCTAGGAATAGTGTTCTGTCCCCGGCCTCCACACACACAACCCACACAGACAGACGAGGGTTAAAGGAGTAGCACACACACGGAACGTTTGTTATCACGGCTTGGCAGCCCTTTGTAAACCGGCTGCCAAGGTCTTTACTAAACAAGGGGGGGGGAAATACCTCCACCAGATAACAAAACACGTACACACCAATTGAGGGAAATATAATTCAAAAGTCCAAATCTTTCCAGCCGGCTGATGCTTAGCTCCAAGGACTAGCCAGGGTAAAACTTTGTCTGTCACAGAATTCCAACTGCTACCCCACTCTTTTATAAAACCTGTGGGGTGTGGTCCTGTGACTCAGCTAATCCCTGGCACGCTTCCTCATTAGTTGGGCTCTCTTATCACGCCGGCGCTGATGTGGGTCCAGCCACCTCTGGCCTTCCTCATTATCCTCCGACTGATCGGAGACACCTGGCTCCTGACTCATCTCCTCTCCTTCGGCCGGCAGCTGATGAATTACCAGGGAGGAGGGGCCGGGGGAGGGAGGCCTGGCTGGCTCCTCTCCCTCCTGTTCGGAGCCTTCTTCCTCCGATGCAATGGGATCGTGGGTCGGAGCCACAACAAATAGCACCAAAAAGAAAAATTCAAAAAAGGAATAAAATATTACGTTATCTGAAACAAAATGTAACTGAAAGAAGTAAAATCAGGTACTGTTTTCTATATTCTGAATTATTATTATTTTTTTACTGTTGCAAAAAATATACATGAGAAAAAGCAAGAGAGAGATGAGCTAATTTAAAAAAAAGCAACCTGTATTTAAATTACAAACCGGTTTTCTCTCTGTAAATTTTACATTAAATTTTTCCCGAAGTCAAATTTGATACCTTGTAAATCTATACTTGTATCAAGCTGCAGGTAGTCTTCAACTTACAACCATTCATTTAACAACTGTTGGAAGTTATGACGGTGCTGAACAAAGTGACTTATAATCAGTCCTCGCACTTAAGACCATTGCAGCATCCCACGGTCACGTGATCATGATTCAGGGACTTGGCAATCCATATGCATCTGTCACCATTGCAGCCTCCTCGAATCACACGATTGTCATTTGTGACTTTTCCAAGGGGCTTCTGACAAGCAAAGTTAATGGGGAAGCCAGATTCACTTCATGACCGCAGCAAAAAAGTTGCAAAATTGGGCATAACTCACATAACAACGAAAGTTAGCAACGAAGGTTCTGGTCCCAATTGTGGTCATAAATCACAGTCTAAATCTATATTCAGCAAGAAAAGGATTATTTTTTTTTTTACCAAAGCTTCTCAGCCCTGCATCATTTAAGATTCCTAGAAGCTGCTCCTTGGGACCCTACCTAGCTCATTGCAATAAAGTTTTGACTCTCCTTCATCTCATCCCTAAACGTCTGAGTGAGGAAGGTTTAAGTCATTCTTAGCTGTATAGGTTTCAAAGGAGTGTTTTCCTTAACCCTAGTGTACCCAAGGACAACTATGAGGTGTGTGAAATCTGTTATATATATTTTTTTCACTCATTCCACTGGAGGCAGTCAGATAACCTCTAGTGCAAGGTGTCCAACTCGATTTAATTGGAGGCCACATCAGGGTTGTGTTTGACCTTGGGGAGCCAGGGTGGGCATGGAAGCTCAACCTCACTGGTGTTGGGAGTGCTTGTGGTGGCCTGAGCACTCTGTCAGCAAAAACAGGCTCCCCTCTGCCAGTGAAAAGGGAGCTCAGGCCCTCCTGAGCTCCATTTTCACTGGAAGAGGCACCATGGGCCAGTCCTTTGCTGTTTCCAGGGCGGCCTTGAGGGCAAGATCTAAGCAGCTCGTGGGCCAGATCCGGCCCCCAGACCTTGAGTTTGACACCCCTGCTCTAGTGGATAAGATCAAATAGATGCTTTATTGGTCATATCAAACCAATGAGGGCATACTCCTACAGTTCCCCATTCAGTTGTCTGGAGTCAGGAGCAAGGGGTCAATGATGACATGAGCCCAAAGATGCCATCACACGTGTGCCAAGACTTGTATCAGGTATAATCAGCAGTAGGAACATCCTTGACAAACAGAAGAAAATGTTGCAGCCAAGACAACGATCAGGTAAACGAAATGTGAGTCTAAGGCAGAAGTGTAGTTTGAGAAAGTATCTCGGATTTTACTCTTTCTCGTTCTCTTTAAGATAAAGGGAAGGGGGGAGGAAGTGTATTTAGACTTGCAAGATTCTATTATTACAAGTTTACCATAAAAGTAGTCTTAGCATCCATAACTCTGGTTTTCTAATCAGGGTTTCTGATCTGGTCTACTTCAAAGGCTGACAGCAGGACACAAAGACATAATGGCAGCATTTGCATGATATCATCCTACATGTGTCATTCTTTTGGTGTTATCATCACTTGCTGCAGATGCAAATGCTCATTTACAGAGCGTTCTGCCAATTCAAGAATGGGTGGAGTGCACTTTACTCAGTGGTAGGGATAAACCATGAGTGTGATAGAGATGGAACATTAGTAATAGTTAAAACAGGAAATACGACCTATTTTGTACCATCACATGGCTAGGTAGTGGTCAATAGGAGAAGGGAGCATGTTGCCATTATAAGATTTTAAATAGTTACATTTGGTAAAATGACTGTTAATAGCAATGCTTAAACTTTTTAAAAACTGTACTAAGACTTGCAAAACTGGATGGAGGAAACTGTAATACAGGGTACCTCTTCTTAGGGCTATCAAAACTGGGTTGCAAAAATCTAGACCATCACTAGGTGGCAGCCTGAGATACAGACCGCATTATACTCTATGCTGCCATCTAGTGATAACCCCCAAGTTTTGCCACTCACATCTTGTAGTTGTAGCCTTATCTATTGTAGTTTAAAGAACTTCAGTTATAGTTCTTTAAACAGAACTATATTTAAAATGGAAAGCAGTGAAAATGGTATGGGAAAACTGGGAGTAACAGAAGAGGGAATAGCTGGAGCCCTTCCTTTCTCCAAAATAATCTGCTACTTTGTCTATGTTTGATGAGTGCCTGATGAATGTTTATACGTATATGGTTTGAAAGCTACAATTTAAAATTGAAGTCAGTTCATGAAAATTCAGACTGCTGTTCAGAAGTTCCCATCTTACAGGTGGCCAGCATATTTACATGCAGCTTGCTAGAATGCCAGAAGGTCGAGGTAGGAAATGTTTTCTAGCCATTATCATATGGTAAACATCAGAACTATAATATCTGTCGCGCTGAAAGAAAAGGGGGGGAAGTTCTTATATTAATTTTAGAGCATGTAAGTCATCTACAGCGCATTCATAAAGTATTCAGACCCCTTCACTTTTGTCAATTTGATTATGCTGCAATCTGATTCTACAATTTTATTTTTTTTTAATTTTGATTTATATGCCGCCCTTCTCCGGAGACTCAGGGCGGCTTACAATGCGCTAAGCAATAGCCTTCATACTTTTGTATATTTATACAAAGTCAGCTTATTGCCCCCACAAACTGGGTCCTCAATTTACCTACCTTAGAAAAGATGGAAGGCTGAGTCAACCTTGAGCCTTGGTGAGATTCGAACCTGCAATAATTGCAGGCAGCTGATGTTAATAACAGGGCTTTAGACCACTGTACTATCCAAGGTACAGATTTGTTGAAATCTATTTTTTTCCTCATTCATCAACACTCAGTACCCCATAATGACAAAGTGAAAACAGAATTTTAAAAATGTCTGTAAATTTATTAAAAAGAAAACAAATGAAATATCACATTGGCATAAGTATTCAGATCCTTCACTCAGTAGTTTGTTGAAGCACCTTTGGCAGCAATTACAGCTTTGAGCCTTTTTGGGTATGACGCGACAAGCTTTGCACACCTGGATTGAGGAATTCTCTGCCATTCTTCCTTGCAAATCCTCTCAAGCTCAGTCAGGTTGGATGGCGACTGTCGATGGACATCCATTTTCAGGTCCCTCCAGAGATGTTCAGTAGGGTTCAAGTCAGGGCTGTGAATACTTTCTGAATGCACAGTAAGTGTTTAATTGGACAATACTGCGAAATGCGTTCTCTGAATAAAGATTGCACAACTTGCCATAAATTTGTATTAATTTCAGCAGAGAGCAACAATGGGGAAAGAAGCAATCCAGAAGACATGGCAGCTGGTCTGTTCTCGCTTTTTGACTAATATGGTTTCTCAACAATTATTTAAAATAAATAATTCAAAGTTTAATTAATGCACAGAGGGCAGGATCCAAATAATTACTTTTGATGCCCCTAAAGTCATGAGGTTCTACTTGAAACCCATTGTAATACACCAGACTGCCCCTGGAATTCCTTTTCATTGCAAACAAGAAAAAAGAAGTTTACATTGATCTAACTGCATGGTGATGAAGAAATCCAAAGCAGTATTCATGATTTTTTTTTCATTTTATTTTTATGCCACCCTTCTCCGGAGACTCAGGGCGGCTTACAATGCGTTAAGCATTGAATGAGTTACTGACTTCTTCAGATGCAAATAGTTCCTCTTTATGTAATCAAAAATCAGATTGATTGGTTTGCTTGTTGTATGGCAATGGTGTGCAGGAGTGAATTTTGCCTTCAAGCCTTGAAAACAAACAAACCAACCAAAAAAGGGGGAAATTTGAAGTTAGGATTAAGTGGCATCGGAGAAGTCAGAAGAGAGATACTGGTCAGATAGTTCAGGAGCAGAAGTTGAGCCTTAGGAAAAGCATTCATTGAAACCGTGCAGAAAATACCACTCCCATCACAATGTTGTCTTTACATCACCAGCCTTCTTCTGCAGATGGTGAACAGGGCAATATCTAGCCAGGCAACTATTGAAATTTAACTCTTCTCGCTTCCTTCTGAATTTTGAAATGGCATCTCTGATTTTTTATTTTTATTTTTGCCTTTTTAAGCCCAGCCAACATTACTTTCAGAACACATCCACAATGCAAGTTCTGCTTCTGCCTTTAAACCATCATCTGTAGACGCTGAACCAGTGCCACAGCACATAAGAAAAAGCAGAGCCACTGCTTTCATCCCCACTGTGCTGCCAGTCTCTCCTTCTCTGAATGACAGAATTCACTTTCTGTGACTGCTCCACCAAAGCAGTTCTCGGTGCCACAGGGAAAAACAAAACAAAACAAAACCTCTTCTATGAAATTTCAAGAGCAGTCAAGCAACACAACAAGTCCCGCTACCGAAATGATGTCTCGGTGGGTGTCTTTAATTTTGTTTCTGTTTTGATTTATTTTATTTTATTATTTTATTTGCCCTTTCCCACTTGGTTGAATGGGTATTTCATGGTCTCTTTGCTAAATTATTTTTGGTTTAACTACATCTTAATGTATCCAGGCAAATAAATTGCAAATCTCGCTGCTTTCTAGGTAAAAGAAAATCATATGTTGCTTGAAACTCAGGGAAAGTATTAATGTCCTTCAGACATTGTATTGATGTTTTGCAAATTCTAACTTGGCTTCAGATCCATGAATTCATTAGTGCAGAGGCTTTTGTCAATCAAAACTATGCAATGGTTAGGCTCTTCTTCCTTTTATAAGAGAGAAAACACTGCTGCTATGGGGGAGCACAGAAGCTCTTTTATTTTCGTCTTTTGCAAGGAGTGGAAAGTTCTAAGCAGCTTGATAAAAGATGATGGAGATGATAGGCAAAAATGAACTAAAACTTTCAGAAATTGATCTAAGTATTCAAAGGCATTCATTGAAATGCCTTATGATAAATAAAGCGCTGGCTAGAAACCAGGCGACCAGTGAGTTCCAATCTTCCTTTAGGCATGAAAGCCAGCTGGGTGTCTTTGGGCCACTCATTCTTTCTCAGCCCAATCAACCTCCAAGGATTGCTGTTTTGGGGGGTGGGGGGAAATAGGACCAGGATCCACCTTGAGTTGACATAAAATAAAGCTGGGATAAAAATCTAATAAATAAATAAAAACGGCATGCTATAACAATTTCTATAATTAAAACACCGTAAATGTGATTTATGATTTCATTAAGAATGAAGCAAAACATAAAGAACTGTTTTTCAGATTAAGCCAATTAAAATGAGAACACAAATTTAGAGAGTATCTGGGGGAGAGGGGGAATATGAAAAGAAAAACAATGTATGTAATCCCAGCATCTGTGATTGTTGATATGAAGGGGTTTTTTTTATTAATCAAGCCTAATAAAAATGCTGGTCTTATAGCTTCTGCTGTTAAGAGGTCAAAGCATTTTCTGCTTCTCGTTGCAAAGTCCCTCTTATTTTAACTGATTTCTCTCCATGAGCAGGGTTCTCTATTTAACGAGACCTTTAAAACCTAAATTTAAAAGCATTTGTTCATTCTATTTTCCTTCCCAAAACTCAACTACACCTGAGTAATTTCTGCAGGGATTCGAAAATATTTCAAAATATTTTTAGAAGTCCCCCAAATCCCTAAATCTCTAAATAAGTGATCAATTACGGTATATCTTATGGAGAGGAAAGAAGAAATTTAATTTTTTTTCTGTGTTGATTAGGTGACTTATGTGTCAGCTAGCACATCTGAACATCAGCCAGCTGAGTTACATGGTCGATCACCAATCATGAAAATATCTAAATGAGGTAAATTGGATATTAGCATAGCAGCTCAATTTTTTTCATTTAGTTCCATCATTGTTTTTTGTATCCCTCCCCTACATTCTGAATAGATTGCTCACAAATGTGTTCAGAAGCAGTGTCACAGCTGTTTCACAATAGGCGTGCCTCAGAAACCTTCATGTTCCTGTAGATAAATTTCATCTTATCTTTCCATTTTGCCCTTGTCCTCTTTTTCCACATTTCTTAGCTGGCTTTATCCACACTTGCCCTTTAATGCAAGTTTTCTACCTTTATCATACAGGAAAACACTGGATGGTAAAGCAGTGTTTTTCACCTTTTCCTGAAAGATCACAATAGGGAGAACAGATTTCATGCTAGTATAGTTCTTTTTGCTGTCTCAAGAAGGGATGGAGAGCATTTCAACTGGCCAGTAGGGAAGGGTCTTGATCTAATGGTCCCAGACAAGCTAATGGAATCATAAGCCGAAGAACTCAAACCTGATTTAATATCCACCCTCAGGTCAAGTTGTGGTCATTTCAGCCAAACTGTTTTAAACCCAGTCAAACCTTAGCTACTAGGATTTGATATTTTTAAAGTACATTACTTACATTTATTACTTGGAAGAAAAGAGAAGAAGAGGACAATGAGCAGCAAGGTAGATGAATTCAATTGCAGTGCCAATGAGTCAGTGATGAAATCCAAATGTTTTTACTACCGCTTCTGTGGGCGTGGCTTGGTGGGCATGGCAGGGGAAGGATACTGCAAAATCCCCATTTCCTCCCCACTCCTCGGGGAAGGATATTGTAAAATCTCCATTCCCACCCCACTCTGGGCCCAGCCAGAGGTGGCATTTGCCGGTTCTCAGAACTACTCAAAATTTCCACTACTTGTTCTCCAGAACCTGTCAGAACCTGCTGGATTTCACCCCTGCAATGAGTGCACCATTAGAAGACCTGAGAGACCAGATTAAGGACAAATAGTCATGAAGAACATCTGCCTTATTAATCCACTCCCTGATCCATGTGAGTGCTGCTGCCTGATAGTATTTTTCCCCATCAGGGAATTAATTTAAAATGGATTAATTTAAAAAAACAGGAGGCTGCTAGCACTGGAAGGACATTATATGCAAACTGGGTGGTACGCAATCCTGTGGGGCGGGAAACATAAAACACACCAATACTTCCAGAAACACCTCATCAAAAGAGCTCTATTGGACGTTTGGATTAAAACTAAGCAACAAAATTATATAGAAATTCCCAATTGGCTGTCAACTCTGGAGATGTTTGTACATCCAAATTTCATGAAATTAGGAAGAGTGATTACGTATAAAGACATATTGAATGAAAAGGGAGAACTGAGGTCTAGACAGGACTTACAAGAAGAAGGGATAGAACTAGAATGGTGGGCATATCTTCAGATTCAATCCCGAAACGTGAGAGATAAAAATGAATGGGGCATAAGAACCGAACCGATAGAATTGGATGAAATCTTACAAGGGGCAGATGTGAAGATGATTTGGAAATTATATAAATATTTACTGGATTACGATATGATAGAAGAGCAAGTGAAAGAGACCATGCTCACTTGGAGTAAGAATTTTGGGTATGACATAGATCTAGATAGCTGGCAAAAACTATGGGAGAGGAATAGAAAGCTTACCCTAGCCACTGCATATAAAGAAAATCAATACAAGATATTTTACAGGTGGCATTACCCACCCACAAGACTGGCTGAAATGTGCAAAAATTGCTCACTGAAATGTTGGAAATGTAAAGCAACATTAGGCACCTATTATCATATGTGGTGGGGGTGCCCGAAAGCCAAGGACTTTTGGTGCCAAATAAAGCAGTGGCTAGAAGAGATTTTAAACAAGATGATAGATATGACACCAGAACTCTTCCTTCTGGGTATAGTAAGGTATAATTACAAAAAAGAAGAAATATATCTTATGGTACACATACTAACGGCAGCGAGGTTGATATTCGCACAAAATTGGAAATGCAGAGAGAATCCACAGGAGGTAAAAATAATTACAAAATAGTGACCTGTGTGGAAATGGACAGGTTAACAATGGAGTTCAAAGATAAAGATGAATCAGAATTCTATGTAACCTGGAATACATTTTATAAATGGCTAGAGAAAAGGAGGAATGTAGGTATAGAGAATTAGAAACAGAGTGAAGGAAAGGGGAGAAAAATAAATAAAATTAAATTAAGAAATATTAGATAGGAATAAATTGGATTTGAATAGGTACGAAGGGAATATGTATTTAACTGAAGTGTGATTGAATGTAGAAAAAGTATATATGGAATATGCATGATATTATATTGTAATATACATGAAAGAAAAAGTGCTAGAAAAGTATGTACCAGACAAGTCGTACCAAGTCTAATGTTTTTAAATTGTATATTTCATAAAATTAATGTTTAAAAAAAGAACATCTGCCTTATGTGGTTGCTAAGAGTTGGCCAAGCCTTGATGGCACACAATCGATCAATCAAATCATGTCTATTAGTACGTTTCTTTTAAACCTGCATTTCACTCTTTACTATACACCCAGCTAATTATTTGTAGAGTTTAATTTGATTGCTCATTTCCCCAAGTAAAACAACTAAAACTTACTCATGCACAAGTCTGCCTACAAAATAATTCAAACACCTTTGATTCTTGCAAGGCTTATGTATGCATGTCAATGGATGCTAGAACAAGGCTAGAAACCATTTTAATTTGAAGAAATTTGTGTTTATGTGGTAAATGTATAGATTATCATTACTTAAATACAGTAGTGCATTTCAATTACCTTCACTACCGGTTTGGAACTGTGAGTGCGCGTGTACGCAGAACCTTCTGTGCATGTGCAGAGCGTCTGTAATGATGTCCGGGCGGGTGGGTGGAGCTTCCCACGGCTGCTGCTACCAGTTTGCCCGAATCTGAGCAAACCGGTAGAAACCCAGCACTGCCTAAATATCCCTTAGTATTTGTACTTTTTTTTAAAAAAAAAATTATTTATATGCCGCCCTTCTCCAGAGACTCAGGGCGGCTTACAATGCATTAAGCAATAGCCTTCATACTTTTGTATATTTTATACAAAGTCAGCTTATTGCCCACACAATCTGGGTCCTCATTTTACCCACCTTAGAAAGGATGGAAGGCTGAGTCAACCTTGAGCCTGGTGAGAATTGAACTCGCAGTAATTGCAGGCAGCTGGATGTTAAATGCTGCCTTAGTAGGAGGCATTAGCCTCCTATACCACTCAGGCTCCTGATTGTACGTTTGTATCATTTTCATTTTCAATCCAGGTTCAGGCCCAGTCGAATGAGAGCAACAACACTGCTTGCTCTAGTAGATGAATTTTTGGAGACTTAGAAGTCTCTCCTGGCCTTTTTGGATTTCTTGATGGCTTTTCATGCCATTGATCTTAGTCACTGCCTGCAACTATTACAGTAGTCCTTCTGCTATCTGAGTGGGTAGTTTAATCTGTTGTGTGGTCATGTGGAGGCAATGTTTGAATACTTTGAGTATCACAGATCTCAGTTCCTCCCCTCCCTTAACCCAGTGGTGAAATCCAATTTTTTTTTACTATCAGTTCTGTGGGCATGGTTTGGTGGGCGTTGCAGGGGAAAGATACTCCAAAATCTCCATTCCCACCCCATTCCAGGGGAATGATATTGCAAAATCTCCATTCCCACCCCACTCTGGAGCCAGCCAGAGATGGTATTTGCCGGTTCTCTGAACTACTCAAAATTTCCGCTACCGGTTCTCCAAACTGCTCAAAATTTCTCCTACCGGTTCTCCAGAACCTGTCAGAACCTGCTGGATTTCACCCATGCCCTAACCAAACTATTCAATACTGAAAGCTGACAGGTTTAGGATGGATGATAGCAACAGATTCATGACACCCAGCTGTACATTTCCCTGCAGGAGAAGGTGGAGATGCTGCAGAGAAGTTAAATCAGTGTATAGAGGCTGTTGGGATCTGTAAGGGGACAAACAAACTAGCAAGATTGCATATCTGTAAACATCATGGTCATCTATTGGCATCAGCCTTGGTAGTAGTTCTTGATAGGGATGTATTTCTCCAGAAGCGGCTGGCTCACAACTCAGAGATCTTTCTGACCTCACATTCCTGCTAAATGAACAAATCGGAGACCATGGCTGGAGGAGCTTTCAACCAGCTTGTATAGGTGGGGCTCTCTTTGAAGATGATTTGGAAACTAGAGCTAGTACAAAATGGCATATCCAAACTACTAGTTGGGTTGAGGTATAACTGTGATTGTTGGATTGTGTAATGCAATGTAATGTCACATTCACAAACTGATTCAGAATGTGGTTTAGTAAACCACCACCTAAAAACTCCTCCATTATTATGAAAGAATCCGTTCTTGGAAAGTTGTTAGCAAGTGTGTTTACTCATATGTGTATAGAGTATGGACGATGACTTTATGGAGATTTGTAGAAACAGTTACCTAGGCAAGAGACACTAAATTTTTTTTTACAGTCCAGAACAATGAGATGAGATTTAAAAATCAGCTCAGATGAAATCCACCCTAAATTCACTTAAGCAGGAAGAGGAGTAAAGCATAATGAAACCTGCAAGATTCTAGCATTATAATCAATGTCAATAAAAGTAGTTTTAGGCTTCCTGTGGAGTTGATTTCATGGTCTGGTCTACCCAGTGGGGCTGACAAACATACGTTGTTGAAATTCTGATGACCTATCTCTTTTACATCAATAAATCTTCTCAAAGAAGGCTTTGTGAGAATCTTGGGTTTGTGGCAAGGACCCAAAAGTTGATGCACTGTCTGCAAATAGGCTTCCAGGTCCAAATCAGCATGTTCTTTATCATCTACAAATCCTTATATAATAGCATGTCGTATGATATATCACAACAGTGTTGTGATATATCATACATGGACCTGCCAAGTAGGATTCTGCTCAGCAGGTCTGAGCAACAAGGGAATATGTGCTCCAGATTTCTCTCCATTCAGAATTTAAGATTAGACTAGGGAAACAGAACTTCTGGATGGTAACCTCCATGTATGTGAACTCCTGGACATACAACTTGGCTCCCATGCTCCTTGCACTCAGGAATGTCTTTAAAATTGTCTTATTTCAGTGGAGTTTTGTGTTCTAGAATGTTTAGAAATGCACATCTATTTTTGCTATTGATATTTTCCTCCTATTATAAGTTTGGTTTTATTTTGTAATTTTTTGTTGGGATACTCTGTTTTGATTTGTTCATATACACCAGCTAGGATTGACCAGAATGGGGTAGTTTATGAGTTTTATCAGTCAATTAATCAATAAGAGAGCTGAATAAATCCTTCCACCATAAGTCCTGGTACAACTGCTTATGTCAAATAAAGCATAGCATGATGCTGTTGATATTTTGTTTTTCTCCTGGAGCAAATCCATGAATATTTTCTAAACAGTAGCATAAATTTTAGTAAAGAGGCATCTGTTTCACCCTCTGGTAAATCCCCAATCACTATTCAATATAATTTTATGTAGTGGTAATAATGTCAAGATAAGAGTGAATTTCAACTATATAAGATATAGTGTCCCAGAATGCTGAGAAATCTTAGAGTTTATGGGTAGGCACATGCTGCTTTTAAAATAAATTGGTTTTATGACTGGCAATACACTACTTCAATATTTGTGTCATCATTTGTAGTAATGAGAAAGAAGAAGTACTAATAAAATGTAGTTGAATCATAAATACTGATTAGCTTTTCAATGCATTAATAATCATGACATTATAATGTTACTCCAGTACTGTGACAAAATAGTTCAAGGATGTTTTTCTTATTCTACTGAGGACTATGTCAATGCAATGAAAATGACCAGTGACTGGATATTCATAATTTACTTGAGCATCGGAGTGGTAATATCCATGATGAAAGTGAGAGCTGCAGCTAGTAAGTTTAAAAATAAGGGAATCTGACACCATATAGGATGATTATCAAAATGCAGGACAAATGCCTTCCATAGCCAAATCCAAGAAATACACAGGAGAACATTAATATCATGCAAGGGCTGAAGCAAGAGATGTTAGATTTAAATCCTGGACCGATATATCTGAAGGACTCGATTTCTAGTTCCTGCAATTGCTGAGCTTCTTAAATGTTGGAGCTGAGTTGTATCTGCAGTTTAAGCAACATACCTGTCCAAGCCTGGTTCTTCATTCTCCCAGCTTGAGTTTTTAGATAGGTATGTAGCCTTATGACTTGTGTGTAGGAGATGACCAGGCTGAGCCCAAGGGAGGGGTCAAGTGTGTCATCAGTCTTGAGTTCTTTCACATCCACAAGAGATCTAAGTCCAGCCCAGGTTGAATTCCAATAGACTCTTATCTACTGCCAATTTGCTTCGACAGTTAGTAGCTCAGATTCTTGTAGCGAGCATCAGCATGCTGGAGGAGGAGATATACCTCGACTAATGAGTAGATCCATGAATTTGGTCTTCTGTCAACACCTGATACTGATTCAGAGTATTCAGAATATTCAGTGTCCAATAAGAGCAGGTTTCCAACACATGACCCACCACACTGTCAATCAAAGATCACAGATTGGTCCTAGACAAAAAAAACCTGTGTTGGAACAAGAAGAAAAACACAGCAACAGCTAAATACAGCCTCAAGTTGCCTCAGCTGAAGGCTAAGCATGGGAAGAAAGCAACATTACCAAAGCATGCTTATGCCATTGTTAGGAGGACATAAGAGGACATAAAGCTGAGCCACATTAGTTGAAGACAGGTCGTTCTAAATTCTGAACTCTCATTTGACCTAGACTGCTTTTTCTGGCTCCTTTCCCTATTGATTCTTTTCCTATCTATTTGACAAATCCTTCAATGTTTCCTGAGATAATGATTTTTTTTTCATCATTTCACTATCCCATTGAGTAGCTCACTTGGTGAGATTGTCACTCCTCATGCGCAGCAATTCTATATCATTTATAACCCAATGAAACACAATTGTTTCTTTCCTCTTGCTTTTTCTGTACCTTTTTATATCTGCATGCCTCATCTCCATTTCCATTTGAAAAGTTAATTTCAGTTCTTTAACAATAGGAGAAATGATTTTCCTTTTTTTTAAAAAAAAGGGAAGAAAAGCATAAATGCCACTTTTTTGGGGGGTATGCAGATATTTTTCACATCATGGAAGATATTTTGATCACTATAGTTATCAGCAAATCTCTCAGTCCCTATTTCAGATCAGGAAAAAAAATTCTTCACACCCCTTTATTTTCCTTCTTATTCTTCATCTACTGAAGTCTTCCCCTGACACTTTTAAATGTGTTGGGACTGAAACTTCCAAAAATTGTGGGTGGCCATAATTTTGCCATAATTATCAAAATGCAAAGAAGGAACCCTGTTAAAAGAAATAATATGAAGACTTTCGAAGCAGTGACTGAAATTCAATTTATTTAGGCTTGAGTGAAGACTATTGATTGCTCTTGAGAGAAGACAATTAAGAATGAGTGAGCAGGAAGAACTAATTATTCCACAAGAGTTTAAGGGGAAAGACTTTAACAAATCTTCCCTCTAAGTGGATAGTGGAAAAAAGAATATGGATGGATGCAGTTTTGCAACCACGACCTGCAATATTTGTAGCATGTTTGTATTCCTTCTTCAAAATAACAAAGTGTGCATATCTAGCAAGTACAAATGTATTGCAGTGCTCTAAGCTTGAGGGGAAAATAGGATCAGAGTACTGAATAGCCACAGTTCAGCTCATAAGAAAAGATGGACGTTTCCTGGACCAAAGAAAAGAACTGTAACAAAAAGAATTGACAGAGGAAGCTTCTTTCTACAAGGAACACAACAAAAAAGAGAAAGCAAATCCTATGGATGAAAGGACAAACAGAAACAAGAGATTCAGAAGTAATTTTAAACCACTCCAGAAATAGCTTTCAGCAGGTAAAATGTTATCTAAATCTCGGGGGGGGGGGGGAGAGTCTATGTTACATAGAAGACAAGAAGATGTATGCTTGAAGAGCAAGCAAGATGCTACTGCTACCTGATAGAAGATGAAGAGTATCTGTGGACTCTATAGTTTGAGAAATAGAAACATGTCCTGAGTGGATCTGCTGGCTTTCAAGGTATGCTGCCTCTGAGAACATAGATCAGGGATGCGGCAGAGCAGCTGTCAAGATCCATCTAGTCCATTGACCATATGAGGTATCTTTCCCGCTGAGCCATAGTGAAACACAAGATATTGCCAAGAGCATCATCAACTTGGACATCAAAGCTTCAGAGAAGAAACTGAAGAACTGTTCTGACCTAGGCTTCCTGAGATAGTAAAGAGCACACAACTAGTCCCAAAAAACCCTCTTTTTATTTCAACGGCTCTGAATTCTGTTCATTCACAGCCTGTGATGAGTCACAAATAGTTTGCAAAGAGTCCGACAGACGTCTGCCACAGTCCTTTGGGATAAGGCTGATAAGCACCCACCTTTATCTCTCTTGACATGCTGCCTAAGACCTAATTGGCAATTAGCTTTGCAAAGCCACATGGAACACAGAGTCAAAATGGAGCTGCAGAATTTAAACCGGTCAGAACGAACAACATTGCTTCCTGCAAAGGCTCACGCACCTTTGCTCCTCCTTTATGTCTTATGGGAGGGGCCAATCATCTCCAAGCCCTACTCCTGAGTCGTCCCTTTTGTTTTAATTGTTCTTTCCTTCTGGCAGCTCTGCGCATACGCACACTGCAGAGGTGAAATGCTCCCGATTCAGACCGGATCACCCAATCCAGTAGCGATGGCGGCGGGTGGTTCAGAGAACCGGTAGCAAAAATCCTTGCAGCCCCTCCCCCCACCATGCCCAGCTGAGCCACACGATCATCAGAGGCTTTTTTAAAAAAACTTTTAAAAGCATTTTTTCTACAACCTCTTCCGACAAAAAAATGGTTTTAAAAGTTAAAAAAAGCCTCTGTTGACCGCATGGCTCAGCTGGGATTGTCAGAGGCTTTTCAAAGTATTTTTTTCTGCAACCTCTTGGCCGAAAAGGTGGTAAAAAATGCTTTGAAAAGTCTCTGACGATCCCAGCTGAGTTGCCTGATTGTCAGAGGCTTTTCAAAGCATTAGAAAAAATGCTTTGAAAAGTTAAAAAAAAAAAAGTTGGCCATGCCCACAGAACCGGTAGTAACAAATTTTACATTTCACTCCTGACCCACTGCCTCACTGATCTCTGACTCTGGAGGCTCCAGAGTCCACACATAACTCCCAGTGTCAGTGTTCCAGAAAACCCCAACTCCAAGTAAAGACGCGGAAGCAAGCATTTTCCATAGTTCTCTTTACTAGAATAGGTAAACTGGCACATCTGGGGAAACCCGAATCTGAAAGGTCTGGGTTTTCCCTCAGTAAATCAAAACCCCCCCCAAACCATCCCCTCACTCCTCAGTCAATCACATGCTCCAATCAACGTCCGTCCCATCTTGATTCAGCACTCCGACCACTCCTTCTCCAGATGCCAGATCGCCCTGACCTTGACCGACAGGAAGAATGCTATTATGTTTACCAACAAACCCCCTACTAAATCCCCCCTCCTGCTTTCCCACACATAAGAAGGTGGCAGCATGGAAACATCCGGCCTAATATGGCTTCCAAAGCTGACACCCAGATGGCCCTGGCCCCATCTCTGCCTCCAACGCAGAGCCCTCGTCCGAGCCTTCCCCAGACTCCAGGACTGGCCCATGTTCCTCCCCAATCTCCTCACTGTCTGAATCTGCTGCCAGCTCCGCAGGCTGCCGCCGGACCACAACAAGAACATCTGGTTTCCAGTGGTACTCTCAACCACCCTTTGGGTCCATGGAGGAGGATTGATAAGAAAAAAATAACTGAAGATGAATATGGAGAAAATAATAGCACCAATTTCCACAAGATTTGTTCGACAATTATCAATACACACAAAGAGTTATGAATATGTAAAATGTTGTATAAATAGAGCTTTCATTAAGAAGCACAATATACTATAAAAGATGGATGTATTGGTCTTTATAGTGGTTTTTGCTGATGCCTTCCTGAAAAATATGCTTTTCAACACTTGTCTCATATTTTTAAATGAGATAGTCAGCTGTCAGTTTTTTCCCTCTGTCATAAAAGAAATACCGGTAGATGGATGGATAAGTGTATGTCGAAAACCTACTTCCCAAAAGTGCAATTTGATAGGAGAGATTTTGGGCTGTGTAAGATTCCCTCTCCCATGAAATATGATAAATACACCCTTACTTTTCCTTTCCCTAGTGCTTTAAAGGCCAATTGTACCCACCGCTTTTATTTTATTTTATTATTTTATTATTTATTTATTTATTTATTACCTTCAAGCCATTTTTTGACTCTTGGTGACTTCCTAGATAACTCCCTGCAGTTTTTTTTTTTGTCCTTTCTCCTTTCTACAGCAGAGAGCGAAGTGGAGGTGGGGTGGGGTGGGGAGAGAGAGACAGAGGGAGGGAGGGAGGGAGAGAGATTGGCCCAAGGCAATCCAGCTGGTTTTGTGCCTAAATGGGGACTAGGATTCAGTTTTTCTGCTTTTTAGCCTGATGTCTTAATTCACTATGCAAGACTGTCTCTCACTTTTGTATTTATTATTAAAATATGTGTTTTACCTGATTTATAAGACACTAGGATGTCTACAAACACACACACACACACACACACACACAAATAAAACTAACACCAGCCCATCATATGAAAACACAAAAGTCATTCTTTGGAGGGAAGAATGCATCAGGTGACTACGGAAAGCCTCTCAATAAATCTGATGCTTAACATTTTCTTTTTGGGTTAGAGAGACTTGCTGGGCTACTGGCTACATTCTGAGCTGAACTTCTCTGAGCTTCCACCTTCCGGGGAGGAATTCTGTGGGTAGCACACAATGGAATGTGCTGCAGCAGGATAACGTAGCAGGATAATGTTGCCTCTTGTAACTAAAGGAAGAAGTGTAAGGTAGGATCATGGAAGGACCAATTCTTGTCAAAGCTCACAAAAATCAATTCGGTCCATGTACTCTGCTTAAAGATTTTCCTGAAACAATTTGAAACATTCAGACCTGACATGAGAGAAGGATATGGTGCTGATTTTTCTCCTCCTGGCCGAAGTACTTGAATTGTGGATAACCAGGAACCAACAAGAGCTTCTTAATACCCAATGCATACCATGAGTATGCATGTATATACATCTCAAATGGCCAAACAGCTTTCCATCTTCTAGCTTGAAGCTGTTTTATAACTGAACGTGTGAGGAGCATGGGTCTTGCATTGCCACTCATTTGGCAGAGGAGAATTGATCAGCCAGCCTGAAAAAAATTATCTGCTGGAATTAACTTTATACTTTATACCAAAACCATGGACTGAAGAAATTGGGTAGTGTTTTTTGCATAAACACAAAAACAGGAATTACTGCTTTAAGGGTCACACTGACTGCAATGGGCATGTTATTAGAGTAAGTGCCATCTCCCCTTCAGGCTTATGAGGGAACTTCAAAGAACTCTGGCTATCTGAATGAATATCAAAGAGGTTCTGGGCTCATGTGAGACCAAAAGCCGTTGTTGGTTTTTTTCACATAATTTTCAAGCAGTGCACAGTCAGTCCTAAAGGGAACCTGTTCAGTACTGAGGATACTTTATGGGATATTCCTGCCTGTTGTCACCTTTGGACTATGAGTGGAAGAGAAGGTAGCAAAGAGTGGAGGATGTTTTAGGATATGCATGATTGTAGAAAAGACACTGTTGTACTACAGAAATGCACCCAGTGATGGGATTCAAATAATTTAACAACCGGTTCTCTGCCCTAATGATTTCTTCCAACAACCAGTTCACCAAACTGCTTAGAAAGTTAACAACCAGTTCTCCTGAAGTGGTGCGAACTGGCTGAATCCCACCACTGAATGCACCTTGATGTTCACCAGTGCATCACTGTGATATGTGCCAATAGGATAAAAGATATTTGAGGGTTCCGTTGTGTTCTACAACGCTGATCATGTTACCTAGTTTGGTTATGAACCGTCTGCAAGAAAACTATTATGTTGTGGGCTGCGGTAGGCAAGAACAGACAACATAGATACAACAGTATTTATTGACTCAACTGGAACTGCTGAACAATGGCAAGTTCCTGTAGTTTATACTCTGGGCCAGTGGTGGGATCCTGCCAGTTTAACAACCGATTCGGTGATTGTGTGTTTTGCTGTGTGCGCATGTGCAGTTTTGACAAAACTAAACTTCCGCGTTACTTCTGGGGACTAACAGAGCTGAGGCACGGCAACCAACTCTGCTGTGCGAATCAGCTGAGATAAGTAAAGTGTGCAAGGGTGGGCGGGCGGGCGGGTGGGCCCACCTGATCGTCAAAGCAAACCGATTCATTCCCAGTTGATCATTGGATATACAGGTATGCCCGAACTGGTCTGAACTGGCTGAATCCCACCCTGCTCTGGGTCCACAGGGCCTCAACCAATCATAATACTTGAAAAAGCCCACCCAAATATGAATGTTCTAAGCTTCCCTCCAAAACAGTTGAAGTTAACAGTTAGGGTCATCTAAAACAGGGGTGAAATGCTACTGGTTCGCACTGATTCAGGCGAACCGGTAGCGGTGGCGGTGAGTGGTTCGGAGAATTGTAGTGGTGGCAGCGCGAGGCTCCGCCCACCCGCCCGGATATCATTACTTCCTGGTTTTAACCAGGAAATAACCTGTTTTTTACTCTCTGCGCATGCGCAGAAGGCTTTGTGCATGCGCAGAGGGTCCAAAATCACACGTGACACACGCGCATGCACTTCCGAACCGTAGGGAAGGTAAGTAGATTTCACCCCTGGTTAGTTTCACTTTAGCAGGGCTTAACACAACTATATGTATTCAATACATTAGAAAAACAACCAAGCTCAGAGAACACCGAGCAGCCCGCAACTCAACCCTGGGCTACAAATATTCTCCTTTATTGGTAAAAGATGTCTGTCTGATCACACTGGGGTGGAATTTGGCAGCTCTATTGCCCAAGGGTTTTTGAAGATGAGGGCTTAGAAAAAGGATAGAGTTGAAGGTGCAGGCAGAACCCCCTACATCCTTGTCCAAAAAAAGAAAAAAAAGAGTAGCGGTCTTTGTTGTGAAGGTGTTGCTGTTCTTATTGTGTAGCTTTCATTGCTGTTTAATAAGGAACATTCATATCTTTGATTCTATAATCAGTCTGAAACAGTGGAATATGGCAAAAGACAAAGTTTGTGATTGAGCTGATTGCCTAATTAAGATAAGTGATGCTGAAAGCAACCAGAAGACAGAAGCAACCCACTGGGGAGCTGGTTCAATATTAAATTTGGAGGGATTTATGGGAAATAATTAGGTGGTGTGGGCTTGCTGAAAACTGGGCCACATTCCTTAACCCTTATCATACTATGCTTGCTTTGTTTACCAATGTATTTTTAATTAGCCCAGCTTGGTGGCAGTATCTAGCTGACTCGGGCTGATTTCAGACAACTAAATGGAACTGGGTTTGCTTCTATTGTATTTGGATGGGAGAACATTAGAAATTGTCAGGGTTGCAGGCTAGACACAAGTAATCTGCTTTTTCTCTGACTGCAATTTCTTTCAGCTCTGCTTCTGCGCCAGTTAACCAATTTCCCTGTAAAACCTACATGAAATCTCACACATTTTTATATCTCACAAACCATGCTTCCTTAATATGTGTTTTGTGCATCTTTTGCCCCCACAATGCATTTTGTGGGTGTATTGTTTCCTTGGTATATAAACATTTTTTCAGTTGTGAACTGCTTTGACAAATTCTGAAATATATTCAAAAACTAAAAAGTATGTCTAGCTTTGTCTGGGCTTGCAGAAAGCAGACATTGTTAATTGGTTAAATTTGTACAGAATTTCACACAGAGCAATAAGCTCACCGATCCATAGCTGCCAGAGGTAGAAAATTGAAATTGCCATGGTTTCTAAGCAAGCTCCTAACGCAAACACCTTCAAACTATTTCATGTCCTCCTCTAGGACAGAAAATTGGGAGGGAAAATCAGCTGAGAGTTTTAAATATTAGATGTCCTACAATATATTACTACAACATGCGCTGAGATCTGAGTCCCAAGCTCTGTGATTGAAGAATATTGTTCACTGCTTAGTGCAATTAGAGCAGCGGTGGGTTGCCCCCGGTTCACACTGGTTCTATAGAACCGGTAGTAAAACCACTGGGAGGCTCCACCCACTGATGTCATCAGAATGCTTCTGCGCATGCACAGAACAGCGTGTACACGCATTTGCTTGGTTCTTGCCCATGGCCCCATTGCAAACTGGTAGTAAAGGTAAGTAGAACCCACCCCTGAATTAGAGGCTACAGGACTGATGAGGAGGGGATGACATATAGCCGTGATGGCAAACCTATGGCATGCGTGCCATAGGTGGCACGCGGAGCCATATCGGTGGGCATGCGAGCTCAGCTCTGGCGTACATGCGCACACCAGCCAGCTGATTTTCAAGCCCTTTGGGCCCACCGGAAGTCAGGAAAAAGGCTGTTTCCGGTCTCCAGAAGGCCTTCGGGGGGGTGGGGGGAAGGCCATTTTTGCCCTCCCCAGCCTCCAAGAAAGGCTCTGGAGCCTGGGGAGAGTGAAAAACAGGCCTTCTGGTGGGACCAGAAGTTGGCAGACAGGCCTTTTCCAGCCTCTGGAGAGCTTTCAGTGAGGCGGGGAAGGCCGTTTTCACCCTCCCCAGCCTCCTAGAAAGGCTCTGGAGCCTGGGGAGAGCAAAAACGGTCCTACCTTGCCATCACGTGCCAAAAGGGGGGGGGGCGCGGGGGGGGGTTCGTGTGCATGCGCGGGGGGTGGGTCGCATAGAATTGTGGGTGTGGGCACACACACGAGCGACCTTCCCGCACTGCCCCCCACTTTTGGCACACAATGGCAAAAAGGTTAGCCATCACTGACATATAGGATTGCCCAAGCTCTGATGTGGCAAACCAGACATTAGGTTTTGATGAACCTCACTTCTTTTGGGGCCCTGTGTACTTAGGAATGAAAAGCAGAGGGATATTATGATATTGGTAGGTCATTATGCAATACAATGATGGTAGTTGAGGTTTAACCTGCAAAGTCATGAATTAAACAAGTTAAACAAAATAACTATCTGTATGCACAACACACTGGCCAATAACATAACCAGAGGCAAAATCCTAACCCCTAGGGGTTACGATCCAAGTTTAGAAAGACAAGGAAGAAAAGGGAAATGGGAGCAAATGTGTATGACATGATCTATACTGATTGGAGATTTTAAAAATGGTGCTGAATCAGAAAATATATAATGGAAGGCTTATTTTCACAGCAAGAAAACGAGGGCCTTATGTTCAGGTATAATTATTTTGAGGGAAAGGGGGTAAAAATGGAAATGATTAGTATAGTGGAGAAAACAAACCTAAGTAGATAGAGGTTATAATGTCCTCTGGACATTAAAACCATCCATCGTTTTGCTTCATCAGACTAAAATTGACTCTCCCTGGCTCCAGACAAAGCTTCCTGCAATTTCATGAAAACCAAGGAATAGCAGCCTCCTGACAAGCTTATAGTATAGTCCAAGGGCAACTCTTAAAAGGGAATTGCAACATAGAGAAACCCCAACCTTCTATCAGTTGTCAACCTCAACATTCCACCTCCTTTAACAATGAACTTCTTTAGCTCTCCTGCCCTCCTGAAAGGTCCTTTTTGCCTAACAATGGACCTAATCATAGGTACACAACAAGGACCTGCCTAGCAAACTCAAATAGACCTGCAAACAAGATCCCTAGGATTCCTCACTTTGTAGCCTTCAACTTCTATGCAAATCTTTGCTTTTCCATTGTTCAGGGTCCCTCTGTCTTTTAAAGCAGGTACCCACCCATCTTTTTTTTTTTTAAAAAAAGGATTTGCAATAAACATGGTTGTGTTCCTTCTTTGGACTGATTCCATGAAATAAGAAACCAGAAGAATGTGCCTTCCAACAAAACAAGGCTTTAATGTGTTAGTATGTGTTTGTCTCTCTATAGCTATGTAGTGAAATTACTAGAGGAACCAAGTCTATTTCAGACAGTTCAAACAAAGAGGCCTGGAGGGCTTAGGAAGTTGATAACGAGATAAAGAGCCTTTACCTCTGGGTCACTGCTCTGAGCACAAACCTGATTGGTAGAATGGCTCCCAAGCAGATGCTTAGTGACCTCTATATTATTAACTTCTGACCTAAAGCCATGACCTTGCATGGCAAGAGTTGATAGATCTGCTGTTGACCCCTGTGACCAAAAGAACAGACCTCAAAGGGGTCAACAATGTGAATATGACCATCATCCTTTGCTCTGCAACTTTAGATTAGATCTGTCGGCACAACATAAATCATCATCATCATCATCATCACCTTTGAAAAACTGGGTCTGCTATTTATAAGTCCATGCAATGTTCTCACAAGCCAGTCTTCTTCAGCCTGAGGATAACCTACAATTTCCATTTAATCTCCTACCCAACGTGCCCATGCTAGGAGGGGAATCCCGAAAGGAAGGTTAGATTTTGATTTGGTGTAAACCAGTAGTGAAATCCAATTTTTTTTTTACTACTGGTTCTGTGGACGTGGCTTGTTGTGGCTTGGTGGGCGTGGCTTGGTGGGCTTGGCCAGGGAAGGATACTGCAAAATCTCCATTCCCATCCCACTCCAGGGGAAGGATATTACAAAATCCCCATTCCCTCCCCACTCTGGGGGAAGGATATTGCAAAATCTCCATTCCCTCCCCACTCTAGGGCCAGCCAGAGGTGGTATTTGCCGGTTCTCTGAACTACTCAAAATTTCCGCTACTGGTTCTCCAGAATCTGTCAGAACCTGCTGGATTTCACCCCTGATGTAAACCCATTGCAGATTATAAATAGCTATTTGTGATTTAGCGCATTGTGCAATGTATTCAACAATTAAGGTTCTAGCATGAGGTAGCGAACCCAGAGAATAGGCACACATAAATGATAACTATTAACTAAATGCTATCAGTCTGAGAAAAGCTGTCCTATTCAATCATTCTTTTTGTGAGTAAATTCTACATTTAAATAGGGGAACTAGAGAAAGATGTGCAAACTTTGCCCTTCAGCTCTTGGTAGTTCTTACTCTTTTTAGAAATTAATCCTTTGCAATGAAAACCTCCCTCTATTCAGCATGACTTTTTTGAGCAATTCTAGAACCCTGGTAAACCATGATTTTTTTTCAAAAAAAACAAACCCTTACAAAATACTTCCACAGCAGATAAAGGATGTACCCTCCAGTTGTCCTCCATGCAGTCAGGCAGCCACAGCGAAAGAGGCCAAGGCAAGATGCTCGCTGGCATTGTCTCTCCATGTGTGTAAAGCTTCCACATGAGTTGAATGATTAAATAGGGCTATAATTATACCACAATACACACTAGGTGGAGAGGGGGGGGTTTGTAGGAAGGCTATCAACCCACACTATGATGTAGATCACTGAACTGTGCTCACTTTCTCTTGTTCACCCAGTTATTACAATAAAGCATCTTGCAAAATGCTTTTTGGTTTTGTTTTTTTTTAAAAAGGGCTCTACACATGAAGAGACATTTAGCAGTTTAGCTGGCAATGGCAACCTTGACCTGTCTAGTGATGAGGCCATATCTGCACAATTTAGAACTCATTAACCGAGGCATTAAAATAACATTAATAAGTGAAATAAGAGACCTGAGGATTTTTCTCACTGCCTGACCATTCTATTAAGGGATGCCAATACAACTTAGCGAGAACAAAACAAGTATGTATTTCATATTTTTACTTAAGGCTACAACAAGTGAACTAGCATTCTATCAGAAATTATATGCTTTCAATGGCTTACCTTGCACTAGAAATATTACATTGCTGGAATCAACTGTGGTTCAAATGTACTATTAGCTGGGGAGACGTTTATATACTGCCTCCAGCTCCAGAGTAGCAAAATACTGGTATGATATAACTGAACTGAATAAATGAGTGACTGTTGGATAATATTGGCAGAGAAAAGACTTATTTCTAATCAGCAAAAGAATTTTTTTTTGTACCACTCAGTACATAGAAAAGGTTCATACTTTTCTATGTATTCAGTATATAGAAAAAGTCCAGGCGTGGAACATATTACTGACAGTTTCCTCCCAAACACTCCTCTAGATGTGTAAAAAAGGCTAATATCATTCAGCTGACTTGAGCTTCAATGTTCATGATTTCTAGAAATTACTGCTGATGGAGTTCACAGCATCTGGAGGGCACCAAGTTGAAGAAGGCTAGTATATATGATTCTATATCTATATCTGGGATGGCGAACCTATGGCAAGCATGCCACAAGTGGTATGCGGAGCCATATTTGTGGGCATGCAAGCGTTGCCCTAGCTCAGCTCCAGTGCGCATGTGTGTGCCAGCCAGCTAATTTTTGGGCCTTCTGGGCCCACTGGAAGTTGGAAAACGAGCTGTTTCCAGCCTCGGGAGGGCCTCTGGGGGTGGTGGGGAAGGCCGTTTTCGCCCTCCCCAGGACCCAAGAAAGCCTCTGGAGTCTGGGGAGGGCAGAAAACGGGCCTACTACCACGTAACCATCATGTACCAAAAGTGGAGGGAGCATGGGGGGGGGCATTGAATTATGGGTGTGGGCCAGTGGTGAGTTGCTCCTGGTTCGCACCGGTTCGCAAGAACCGGTAGTAAAAATTTGTAGTAGTTCGGAGAACCGGTAATAACATTGACTGGCTGTGCCCCTGAACCGGTCCCCGGCCTGGTCGCTGCTTGCTTACCCCACCCACGTCATCAGAGGCTCCCCCCCCCCCCTTTAAAATACTTTTTCTACAACCTCTTTGGCCAAAATGCCTTTAAAAGCCTCTGGCGATCCCAGCTGAGTTGCCTGATTGTCAGAGGCTTTTAAAAGCATTTTTTTCTGCAACCTCTTAAGGTTGTAGAAAAAATGCTTTTAAAAGTAAAAAAAAAAGGTGGCCACACCCACCCAGTCACATTACCCCCACCAAGCCACGCCCACAAAATAAGCCACGCCAACAGAACCGGTAGTAAAAAAATTTAGAACCCATCCCTGGTGTGGGCATGCACGCACGCAACTCCCCTGCGCTCCCCCCGCTTTTGGCACACAACAGCAAAGAGTTAGCCATCACTGCTCTTTATGTTCAGATTATTAGGAAGAGCCATGTTTCAGATACATATAGAGGTATTTGAAAATTCTCCCAGAATTTGAAAATGTTCAAATTTTTTAGGTTGATTAGATGTCTTGTTATTCTTTTTGCTACTTTGAAATTTTTATTTTATTTTAATATTTTGCCTTTATTTTAACATTTTGCCTTTCCCTATTTCTTTCTTGCTGCTTTCTCTTAATTGCTATGGCGGGATAGAATTAGAAATTCATTTCAAGTATGTGCATATATAGAGTTGCCGCAAGAGTGAGATGGATAGCATATAAATTAAATAAATAAATAAAATAAGAAAGTGATATTTCCCCAGTGAATGGATCCATAGTTAAAACATTTACCGTGTTTTCCCGAAAATAAGACCCTGGCTTATATGTTTTGAACCCCGACATAAGTGCTTGGCCTTATTTTCAGGGAGGTCTTATTATTTTGAGGCGCATGGAGCAGAACAGGACTCCTCTTGCCATCTTACCTGATTTCCAGCTCTGTCTCCCTAACCCTAACCAGAGGAAATGGCAGGGACCGGCTGCGCATGTATTTAAATATTTTCAGGGAGGGCTTATTTTAGCTCAAGCGCTCAAAAGCCCGATTGGGCTTATTATCAGGGGATGTCTTATTTTTGGGAAAACAGGGTAGGTAGTCATCACTTGATAATGAGAAGAAAACTGACTTGAACTTGGTGATGTCAATCACTCATTGAGGCCATAAAAATGTACCAGTAGAACAACAGAACATTTTAATAAGTTTAAGTTAAGTTTAAGTTTAAGTTTATTTAATTTATATACTGCCCTCCTCCCGAAGGACTCGGGGCGGTGAACAGCCATAAATAAAATATATAAATACAACATTTAAAACCCACTAAAATCCAATTAAATAAATTTGGCCATAGAAATATTAAAACCCCAATAATTTAAAACAAATTAAAATTTATAACATTAATTAAAAAGAGGGAATCAGGCCAGGCCTGCCTGATGAAATAAAAAGGTCTTAAGAGCGCGGCGAAAGGTGCGTAGGTCCGGGATTCTCTGAAATTCCGAGGGGAGCTCATTCCAGATAGTAGGTGCCCCACAGAGAAGGCTCTCCCCCTGGGGGCCGCCAGTTGACATTGTTTGACTGACAGCACCCGAAGGAGGCCCTCTCTATGAGAGTGTACTGGCCGGTGGGAGGCCACTGGTGGCAGTAGGCAGTCTCGTAAATAACCAGGTCCTAAGCCATGGAGCGCTTTAAAGGTTGTAATCAAAACCTTGAAGCGCACCCGGAAGACCACCGGGAGCCAGTGCAGCTCACGCAGGAGAGGTGTCACATGGGAACGCCACGTCGCTCCTGTAACCACCCGCACGGCTGCACTCTGCACCAGTTGGAGCCTCCGGGTGCTCCTCAAGGGGAGCCCCATGTAGAGAGCATTACAGTAGTCCAGGCAGGAAGTGACGAGGGCATGAGTGACTGTGTGTAAAGAGTCCTGATCTAGAAAGGCACCCAACTGGTGGATCAGGCGAACCTGATAAAAAATCCCCCTGGTCATGGCCGTCAGGTGCTCTCCTAAAGACGGCCGTGAGTCCAGGAGGACGCCCAAGTTGTGAGCCCTCTCCATGGGGGCCAATGATTCACCCCCAATAGTCAGTGATGGCACCAACTGACTATATCGGGACGTCGGAAACCACAGCCACTTGGTCTTGGATGGGTTGAGCCTGAGCCTGTTTCTCCCCATCCATATCCGTATGGCCTCCAGGCACCGGGACATCACTTCAAGGGCATCGTTGGGGTGCTCCGGGGTGGAGATGTACAACTGAGTATCATCAGCATACTGATGATACTTCACCCCGAAACCACGGATGATCTCACCCAGCAGCTTTACATAAATGTTGAACAGAAGGGGCGAGAGAACTGACCCCTTTGGTACCCCACAAATGAGGCACCTTGGGGTCGACCTCTGCCCCCCTGCCAACACAGACTGCCACCAGTCGCAGAGAAAGGAGGAGAACCACCGCAATACGGTGCCTCCCACCCCTAACTCTTCCAACCGGTGCAGCATGATACCATGGTCGATGGTATCAAAAGCCACTGGGAGATCTAATAGGACCAGGACAGAGGAGCAACCTCTGTCCCGAGCCCTCCAGAGATCATCAACCAATGCGACCAATGCCGTTTCCGTGCTGTACCCAGGCCTGAAGCCCAACTGGAATGGATCCAGATATACTGTTTCATCCAGGTACTGGAGGAGCTGCCGCGCAACCACACTCTCGACTCACCACAAAGCGAAGGTTGGAGACCGGATGATAATTAGATAACACTGCCGGGTCCAGGGAAGGCTTCTTGAGGAGAGGCCTCACCACTGCCTCTTTCAAGGTGGCAGGGAAGACACCCACACTCAATGAAGCATTTATAATCCCCTGGAACCAGCCTCACGTCACCTCCCAAGAAGCCAGCACTAACCAGGAAGGACACGGGTCCAACAAACACGTGGTCGCATTCAGTCCACCCAGAATCCTGTCCACATCTATAAATAAAGTTTGTGCAGGTGAAATTTCTAGCTGGCCAAAATCAGGATGGGTGGGTGGGTGGGTGGAAAATCACCTCTTTTATATATTTTTTAAATAATCAGTACTAATATTTATGAATCCCCTTGCAACAAAAATGAGAAAGGAAGGAGGATGATATATTAAAGCAATCAATAAAGTCACGCAGATAACTAATTATATAGGTAAAAATTTGGACTGGTTTTCTTGACTCAAGATACATTTATGAAATTGCCCAACCATTTATCTCTTTTCTGTGATGCAGGAATGAATATTTGTCTTCTGCTATACACCTAAGATAACAGATATCTGGAGGGCTTTTCACATAGGTTTGTACATGTTCAAATTCTTTGCTTATGCACATTCCTTTTGGAGGAAAAAACACTGTAGAAACTGGGCCAGCTACGTATAATTGTACTAGTGACAAGATTCTGGCTATGCTAGCATACAGAACCTCATTTGCAGACTGACCTATTCATCCATCAGGCTAAGACTCTGGATAAGTGCATGTACAAAAGGAACAGGAAGCAGAAGAAACAGAATAACTGAGCCATACGTATGAAGCATGTTTTGATAGGCGACTCTAGAATAGACTAGAGCAGTGGTTCTCAACCTTCCTAATGCCGCGACCCTTTAATACAGTTCCTCATTGTGGTGACCCCTAACCATAAAATTATTTTCATTGCTACTTCATAACTGTAATTTTTTACTACCGGTTCTGTGGGCGTGGCTTGGAGGTCATGTGATCGGGTGGGCTGGCTAGCTGGTCATGTGACCGGGTGGGCATGGCTATGTGTATAGGGACTACTCAGAGGGCTGAAAAAAGTCATTTCTGACAAGTCCTTGCACTTTTGACTGGTCCTCACACTTATGACCATCCTCACATTTATGCCGGTGCAGCATTCTTAACAACCATGTCACTCATTTCACAACTGCTTCTCTTCACCATGGTGACAATATAGGGCAAAAACGTAAAATGTGAGGACAGTCGTAAATTCAAGGACTGGTCAAAAGTGTGAGGACCAGTCAAAAATAACTTTTTCAGCCCTCGGAGTAGTCCATGTGCATAAAAGGATACAGCAAGAGAGAGAGATGAAGGAAGGGAAGGGAAATTAGAGTAGGCGGGAGGGTAAGAGAGGGAGGAAGTAGGGAGAAGAAGAGGGGGGGGAAGAGAAAGTAAGAAGGAAAGAAAAGAGAGGTGGTAGATTTGAGGAGAAAGATTGCTGTACAATAAAAAAGATGAAAGGAAAGAAAGCCAAACCCAAACAAATAAAAAGATATTAAGATAAAGAATGAATTGTTAAACTTTAAAGAATAAAAGAGAACAAATATGAATAAATAGCAATAATTAGAAACACACATACAAACATACAATGTATTTTCTTTGAACAGAGTATTTGGCTGGTTCACAAATTTAAACAGTGTTTAGTCATTTCAATTAAATTTACAATTTCTATATTTCCTTTTTGCTATATTTATTCCTCATCTATTTTTTAAAAAAACCAATATTACCCTTCATCCTCATCTCTAATCTTAACCAATTTCAATTTTTCACTTCTATATTATACCCCTTCCCATTGTCATCTATTTTTATATCCATCCTCACATTGGTTAATTATGTAATTATGTAATACAGTTGTTTAATACAAATTCAGCATTTTAATATAAATCAATTAGTTATATAACTATCTTTTTTTATATTAATCAATATGAACATGAATATTCCAATTATTTCCATGCAATCCAATTTCTTACAAATCAATTAATTATATTTACCAATAATAATAAACCAAATAATTTCCCCTATATATTCCTCCAAACCACAAGTTAACCATTTCTGCTTTCAACACAATATACAATTAATAGTATCTCAATTATTACAATTCCCTACT
>WNWU01000056.1:3665631-3737813 GCA_012654045.1 Ptyas mucosa | reverse complement strand
CCTACTTAAATAGAGCTTTTTTTCTTTTGTGTTTTAAAATCTTGAACCTCCTCTTTTGCCCTAAATTTCCCATTGTTTGCAGTTTTCCACCTACCTTTTTTGGTGAGGAAAAAGAAAAAGAAATCTCTCTCTGCCTCATTTTGTCACGTTGCAGCAAAGACCCTGCTTTACTTTCAGTTTCCGTTTTCAGCACGGCTTGGGGGGAAAAATCTGCATCTCTTTGCAGCTAGCAAAACAGCTGAGAGCAAATCAGCTGAGAGTCCGGAGGCCGATCTAATCAGCTTATGGTAATTAACCTATGCTGGAACTGAAAGGGGCTGTTTTTTCTATTTCTGCAGGCACAGGTCTACTCATTTGTTTTCTCTTAACACTGATCAGCTGTAGGGCGGCCCTTTGAAGCCCCACGGCAAGAATTTAAACAGTTTTTTTCCCTTTAGCCATCAGCTGGGACTCAGGAGGCAGCAATAGATTGGGAGTGGGCGGGGTAAGCGACCGGCGACCAGCGATCCAACAGAGGCAGAGGGTGAGGGTGAGTGAAGGCGTGGGGGGGGGGGGCAGAGAGGGCCTGTTCGACCCCCAGGTTGAGAACCACTGGACTAGAGGCTATTAACTTGGCAAGCTTCCATTTTGAATTTCAGGCCCAAATATCTAACAAAGGACAGGATTAATAACCGGGCCTACAATAAAGATTGCAGTTGAAAAAAATAAACATCCCTAAGCACAAGGGAGAACTAATGAGGTTGAAGCACTTTTTTCAGTTGGTACAACCAACAAAGATGGAGCAATCAAGCAGCATGTACTTGCATGGTGTGAGTTAAGAATTGGCCAGAATTCTGAAAAATCAGAGATAATAATTGCAAATGCACCCACTGATAAATGAAAAATCCTGGTCTTTGAAACAGTATATATATATTAAAAGCTGCATACAGACAATTCACTTGTGCTTCGGTGTGCTGCCTTCTGTGAAATGTACATTCCTTCTTTCCTTCCTCCTTTCCTCTTTTTCTCCCACAACTGCAGGGTCTGCCTTTTTTCCACTGAGTGATCTACTGGTTGTGACAGGAATTGACCAACCCATTTGTCACCAAAGCCTGCCATCGTGTGCTGAGTGAAGTGGCTAAGTCAAAGTTATCCAACCGGCTTTCATGCCTAAGGCAGTACTAGAACTCCCAGTCTCCTGGTGATTGGCCCAAAGTCACCCAGCCGGCTTTCATACCTAAGGCGGGACTAGAACTCCCAGTCTCCTGGTGATTGGCCCAAAGTCACCCCCACTGGCTTTCATGCCTAAGGCGGGACTAGAACTCCCAGTCTCCTGGGGATTGGCCCAAAGTCACCCCCACTGGCTTTCATACCTAAGGCGGGACTAGAACTCCTGGACTGGTGGCCTAACCACTAGGCCAAATTAGCTCTAAAAGGTACACACAAAGAGAGAGATTCACTCACTCACTCACTCACTCACTCACTCACACACACACTCACTCACTCAAATTTATGGCTGTCCATATCACCCCAGCAACTGGTGATAAATAAAGATTTTAAAAAATCAATATAAGCATTAAAATGTCAATGCAACAACAACAACAACAACAAAAAGTGGTCAAAGAGGAAGTAAGGAAGAAGAGGCAGCCAAGAAGAACCATCAACAATAGTCACAATAACAGACAGGCTCACTAACTTTCCAAACCCAGTGCCTCAGAGAATAACCAGGTTAAAGGGGCCGTTTGAAAGACCAGCAAAGTCAGGGCCAATCCAATCTTGGGAAGCGCAGGGAATGAGGTTCCAAAGCATAGAAAAAGAATAAGTCAAAAGATAAAATATGGAAGTACAGCTAAAACTAGTTTACACCAAGATTTCCACTCAACTGCTTCAGAATTCCATGTTCTTACAATCAATCATTGCTTCTTTGAAGTCTGTATCCTGTTAATAGTCTATTATTTAATTATTTAAACATCTCACCTATTTATTTTTGAGGACCGACCCTATCCACTAAATCCAATCAAAACTTTTTTCATCTTCCCCTACCTCTCAATCCATTCACTCTTCCTTCATATATTCATTTTACAAGTTGATTCTCATTCATTTATTCTTTCTAAATAGCCAAACTATATCAAAGTACCTTTTTTATACTGGTCATTCATTTTGTAATCCAAATATACCAGTATTTATTCAGCACCCACTCTCACCTTATTTAATGACGCAAACTTCTTCTTAAGGCTCCTATTCCTGCTGCATTACTTTTATGTTTCTCCTAGCCTACTCAGCTCTAATTTCTGTATTGAAAAATGGGCAGACTTAGGTACCTTTACTTCTTTTGAAACACACGTACTTTGCAATAAACTCCCGTTACCTTTCTACCTGCATTCTCAACCCCTAATTTACTTCTTCATTAATTGTTGGGGTTTTTGTTTCTTTCTACCATTATAAGGTAGTGAACCTGGGGTTGCTGTCTGCTCATTTCAAAAGTAGCTGCAGGCATGCTGACCGGTTTTGTCCCTGCTTCTCTCAGGCATTCAGCCATCCCCTCACATCCATAGGCATTCAAGCCAGTTGTCCAGCTGTCCAGCTAACTAAGCCACACCCTGGCATTTTCAAGTATGTGCATAGACATCCATCCCAACTAAGACCCTTAGTTTACAAAAGCAAACACTAAAACAGAGTGGGCGTGAGCTTGTAGGAGAAATGGAGATTGGAAACTGAATATAGGCAAGGAAGCAGGAGGCAATTGTCAGAAGATTAACAGCTATTACAGGGAGGCCATACCACTATCAGTCAACTATCAATCAACTGCCACTATCAATCAGCTACAGTAAGCAGCATATCCTAATGGGTGTCCTGCCTGGAGCATGGTGTGAAGCTCAGCTAGTGCTCCAAGGCAATGTTTAGGAAGAGAGCTTGGAAACTGGCTGGGAACTTGACAGCATCTAGAAGAGGAGAAACCACAGTGAAACAGTATTTTCTCCCATCTAGTGCAAGGTTTTTGGAAAAAGGCAAATGATTGCATGCTCCTTTATAGATGTTGAGACTTTTGTGTAAAGTGAGTATTAAGGCTAAGTATAATAAACTGAGTTTGGAAGACATCTTTACATGGCAACATCATCTTGCAAAGACCTAGAAGGGTGGAAGTGGAGGTGACCAGAGCAATAACTTCTTGTTTGAGGAAGATGTGTGCTGCAACAAGAAAGTATTATGCACAGATTTACTGCGCTGTGTTGTGTCCAGTCCTTGAACAGCAAAGAACTCTCACAGCCATTTATGGTATCTATAATTTTCAGCTATTCACATTATTTTCCTTGTCAAGAACAAGTCTGATATGTTCATCTTCAAATCCTTATTGGAAATAATTCAGATTCTCAGCCAACTGCATCAGGTTGTCCAGGAAAGGCTCTTCCATATTTCAGGGCTCATAATAGAAAAGCAGCATGTTTGGGCATCGGGCCACAACTTTTATATTGTATGCATACAGGAGTACATGTACATTCATGTTCACCACCAATCCCTCTAACATTAGCTGAATTATCTTATCTGTTGATCCATAAACACATGAATCAGAGAGTTAACATGCATCTTTGCCATATTCCTAATTTATGTTGAACTATTTTCTAAACATTCCATCTTGATAGTATTACTTCCTTGATATAACATTTTCATCAAATTCAGCAACCAAATTTCAACTCCATATTGATGTAAAATGCAACAAGATGCCTTTCATCTGGCAGTAGGTATTTGAAGTTCATTCCACCCTAGTCCAGCATTGGCTTCCAATTCGTTTAAATACTAATTTTAATCTAAAATGCCTTATAATAGAATGGCATCAACGTTCTTGTACTTGGTGCTTCAAAATACATACCATTCTACAAACAAGGCCCAAAATATTCTATATTGCGAGTCTATTCACTTTATGATTCATTTTCTTAAAATTAACATAACCTTTCTTATGTTCGCACATTTCCAATGAATGCAAAAATCTGATTTTCATACCAGATATATTCTTTTTTCAAATTCTGCTCATTGTCATTCCCTGGCACTCTTCCTGTCCTATCCCAAAGAATTTAGTTACAAGGCTTCAGATTTGTGTAAAACAAGGCAGGCATGGCATGGGTACAAATGCAGGCATGTAGGAACCAAGCCTCATTTCCGAAACGCCTTGTTAGCAAAGAATTCCAAACAGCCAGCATCGAAGGCAGGGATGGGAAACGATGGCCCCTTTATGACTTGTGAACTTCAGCTCCCAGAATTCCTGAGCCAACCATGCTGGCTCAGGAATTCTGAGAGTTGAAGTCCACAAGCCACAAAAGGGACATTGTTCTCTATCTCTGATCTAAGGGGAAGAGCAGAATAATGGCCAGGTCATAGTACAGAAGTCTAAAAGTCCCAAGCACAAGTCATCAGTCAGTTTGGGGTCAAAGGGCAGTGTTTTCACAAGCAATGGGTTCCATTGACAAATGCAGAGTTCTGCTAAGTGGAATGGTTTATTTCCAAACCATTGCTGGCAAAAGTAGTTCTTAAATAGTACCTGCTCCAACTCCAGAAATCGAGGACTGGAGTAGAGTATCTTTGATGGGTGAGGAGACATGTTGAATGCCTTTGCACTGGTTGGCAATCTGCACACCTGCTCTAGGACTGGGGAATCTGGGATCCAATGAATCATCTGATGCCATCAGCTGCCCGACATGTTCCCCAGGTCCATTATCCCCATATTCCTGATTGCTAGTCTCCTTCTGAAGCTGGTTTTCATTTTGGACCTCAAAATGGCACCCTTCTACACTTCCACACATTTGTATAGCACACCTCAAGTAGCATCAGCTTAGACTCTTCTGAATCCAAGCTGGCCATGACACTTTGAAACAGAAATCTTCTTAAGTGTACTTAAGAAACTAAATTCTGGATATTCCTGCATCGTTGTTTCTATCTTTCCTTTTTATAAGAGAATAATGGGATTTTTCCAATTGTTTGCCACAGAAGTCATCTTAACATACACAGCGTAAGATTGCATAAGCACTTCATAAGCAAACTCCATTGATAATTTAACAATTCTCCAGATACAGCATCCATAACTGGGCATTACCATTTCCCACCATCCTCAAAGCATTTGTGACTTCCTTTTCATCTACTTTTTCAATAAAATTAACAATAAAACCATTCATTTCAATTTCACTCTTCAAGCTACCATGGTTACTCTCATACAAATCTTGATAATTATTTTAGTTTTATTCCAAATAATTTTATTACTTTTGTTTTAATTCCATACATTCTTCTGGAGGCTTCACGGGGTTGCCCTTGAAAAGCACACAGAAGCTTCAATTGGTTCAGAAGGCAACAAACGTATGCAATGTTGGATATGCTTAACTTTGCTCATGTGACTTATAGTAAATTTCTGGCATAGGGACAGTGATGGCAAACCTTTTGGCCTTAGCGTGCCAAAAATTCAGAAAATGCCTATCTTGACTCTGCTGGCATGTCACCACTCCACCCCGTGGACAAAAGAGAATTCATAACAAAGAGTAATAAATTAAATTATTTAAATGTGTTCTTTAATAAATAAACACATACATATTTACATATTTGTCCCAAAAGTGGGACATTAAAAGAATGCTAACAAGCAGATTACTGCAAATAATATACTGTATTTTTCGCTCCATAAGACACACTCCCCCCCCCCCACTCCCCTGAAAAGTGGGTGGAAACGGTGCCGGTGAATAGTAGCCGGGACGTGGCAGCAGGGTCCTTTTACAGTGCTGAACTCCATCTCCTCTCTTTTCCGCAGTGCAGGAGTCAATATCTGTGGACCTCTCAGGCTCCGCCTGATATTTTTGTTCTTGTTTTCCTCCTCTAAACCTAGGTGCATCTTATGGTCTTGTGCATCTTACGGAGTGAAAAATAAAACTAAATCCTTCCATCCTTCAGTTCAGTCAGAACTGAAGAAGCGAAACATCTTCAAGGAAAAAACAAAATCCATTTGTCTTTTGTTGGAGGTGGGGGGGGGATGCCTTTGGGAGAACCATGACCTGGATGACTGAGGATCTCCATAGACATAAATACTTACCTAATTGTAAATATTTTTCAAAATGCCATCCAAGACAGCTCCAGTTTGCCTGAGGCCTAGAAACTTTGAAAAATGCTCGTGTGACCTTTCAGCTTCTGAAAAGAGTGGGAAAACATGCCCTGTTCTTGTGTGCTTTTTGGAAGCTCCAGAAGTCATGCAACAACAGGGTCCTCTTACGTAACTAGGTTAAGGTGACCAGATTTTAACATTGGTAAAGAGGGACACCATTGACCGGAGGGGGGGGGAGGCTTGGAGCAACAAAAAATTTCATAGAACGCAAAAATAGTACTGTAATATATTTTTTTAAAATTTCAACATAAGTACAATTTACAAATATAATAAATAAATAAAAATTATGTATAGTATTATTTTATTCTATAGGGACTATTCAGAGGGCTGAAGAGTCATTTCTGATAGGTCCTCGCACTTTTGACTGGTCCTCACACTTATGACCATCCTCACATTTATGCCGGTGCAGCATTCTTAACAACCATGTCACTCATTTCACAGCTGCTTCTCTTCGCCATGGTGATAAGATAGGGCAAAAACGTAAAATGTGAGGACAGTTGTAAGTTCGAGGCCTGCTCAAAAGTGCAAGGACCAGTCAAAAATAACTTTTTCAGCCCTCTGAGTAGTCCATGTGCACAAAAGGACTATCCTGAAAGTGATTTCTGACAGGTCCTCGCACTTTTGATCAGTCTTCGCACTTATGACTGGTCATCATTTATACCCATTGCAGCATTCTTAACAAATGCGTCACTCATTTCATAACTGCTTCTCTTCACCATGGTAAAATGTGAGGACAGTCGTAAGTTCGAGGACCAGTCAAAAATAACTTTTTCAGCCCTTTGAGTAGAAAAGAGAGAGGTGGTAAGTTTGAGAAGAAAGATTGCTGTACAATAAAAAAGATGAAAGGGAAGAAAACCAACCCCAAACAAATATAAAGATATTAAGATAAAGAATGAATTGTTAAACTTTAAAGAATAAAAGAGAACAAATATGAATAAATAGCAATAATTAGAAACACACATACAAACATACAATGTATTTTCTTTGAACAGAGTATTTGGCTGGTTCACAAATTTAAACAGTGTTTAGTCATTTCAATTAAATTTACAATTTCTATATTTCCTTTTTGCCATATTTATTCCTCATCTATTGTTTTAAAAAACCAATATTACCCTTCATCCTCATCTCTAATCTTAATCAAATTCAATTTTTCCCTTCTATTCTATATTATACCCCTTCCCATTGTTATCTATTTTTATATCCATCCTCACATTGCAATTATGTAATATTGCAGTTGTTTAATACAAATTCAACATTTTAATATAAATCAATTAGTTATATAACTATCTTTTTTGTATATTAATCAATATGAACATGAATATTCCAATTATTTCCATGCAATCCAATTTCTTACAAATCGATTAATTATATTTACCAATAATAATAAACCAAATAATTTCCCCCATATATTCCTCCAAACCACAACTTAACCATTTCTGCTTTCAACACAATATACAATTAATAGTATCTCAATTATTACAATTCCCTACTTAAATAGAGCTTTTTTTTCTTTTGTGTTTTAAAATCTTGAACGCTCCTCTTTTGCCATTTGCCATAAATTTCCCATTGTTTGCACCAACCTTTTTTGATGAGGAAAAAGAAAAGAAAGCTGCCTTTCCAACGTTGCAAGCAAACAGCAAAGCCAACAACCTGCTTTAGTTTCGGTTTCATTTTCAGCTTGAATTGCACAAGGAGAAAAAAAAATGTGTTCCAGCAGTACTCTTTGCAGCTAGCCAAAACAGCTGAGAGCAAATCAGCTGAGAGCTGGGAGGCTGATCTAATCAACTTATGGTAATTAACCTATGCTGAAAGGGGCTGTTTTTTCTATTTTTGCAGGCACCAGTCTACTCATTTGTTTTCTTTTAACACTGATCAGCTGTAGGGCGGCCCTTTGAAGCCCCACGGCAAGAATTTAAACAGTGTTTTTTTTCCTCTAGCCATCAGCTGAGACTCAGGAGGCAGCAATAGATTGGGAGTGGGGGGGCAAGCAAACCCGTTCTCCCGCCAATCGGGACTTTTTTAAAACACCGTGGGACACGGGACAAATTGTTGAAAATTGGGACTGTCCCGCCAAAAGCGGGACGTCTGGTCACCTTAGACTAGGTCTGGTATGTATCACCAAAAATGACATGGAGTGTCACCTGTGACACACGTATCTTGAGATCATTGGCATAGGATGTTATTCGAGGGACCTCCTTTCTCAGTAGCTTCTGTGAGGTCCAACAGGGTGGGTTTGCCCCAAGTCCCTTCTAAGTCCACCATTCTGTGAGCATGAGGAGACATATCCTCTCTTTGCAGCCCCTTCCTTATAGAACTTTTCCCCTTAGATCCGAAAGCTCCAATCTAGCTCTTCACAGAAAGCTGTAAAAAAATCCTACTTTCCCCTCAGGTGTTAGGACCAAGATGTTAATGGGATTTGCAAGATGCTTTGGTTCCTGTATTCTATTAAGATTGCTTTCAATCGTCTTATCTGTTTTGTTCAGTTTTTGCATTCTTGTTGCTGTCCAGAGTAATTTGCTCATACTAGGCAGTCATATAACATTTCTAAATAAGTAGTTTCTCCATCCACATTTTCTTTCACATCATCTCTGTACCAAATATTCTTTTTTTATACTTCTTTGTCATGGCATTTTTTAACCTAATTCTTTTCACTGCCTCCAAGCATTTCACATCCTTTTTTGTTACAGCCATTTACTGCACATCCTGCTGATGATTAATTACATTTCTCAAGTATTTTTATTTTTCACGATCAATTGACTTTTTAGTTTCGTAGTCATTTCATTCATTGCTTTTCTTTTTCTCCATATCGGTGTTTTTCCATTACCCATTGTTGACACTACAAAAAAATGTTCCGTCCCACAATTTAGCCTCTCATCATCAATAATTCTCTCACTCTTTCATCATAAACAATGAAACTTATCAAATTAGTCACACTTTTAGATAAAGAAGGGTGAATCAAGTCAGGGTTTATAGGCCAATCACAATATTTTACTAATTCTTTTTTCCCCCACAGAAGATTCTACTGTACTTAGGAATATTCAAAGGTCACATATCAAATGAGTCAGAAAATGTTCAAAAGGAAATGGCAACCTGTTCAAATATGCAGGTTAATATAATTTGTCTAATGGGCCTGAGTTTTGGTACACCTTGTATATTGTTCCTTTGTGATACAGAGTACAGACTTATACCTTTGGAAAAAATATTTGCTTACACATATCTTCATTATATTTCATAAACAAACATTTAAAATACAAACATAAGGGGGAAGAGGGCAGGAGAATAACAGAACTGATTAAAAAGTGACAAAAATACATCAAACAAATATAAGACAAGCATAAAAATATAACTAAATAAAAAAACAAAAACAAACAAACAAACAAACAAATAAATTTTCTAAGCTGATACTTACCTACCTAAGGAAAATTGGCAGGTTTTCAAGACAGTTGTAGCTAAAACAATAATATCATATTGTTGTGACCATGGTGCTCTCTGAGTTTGGCTGTTTTCTTGTAGACTTTCATTACCCAAACTAGATAATATTTAAGAAAACAACCAAGCTCAGAGAGCACCAAATACCACTCATTTCACCTTTTAGCTACAAATATTCTCTTTTATTGACTCCTGCAACCTTTGAGATATTTAATTTTTTTAACTTAAATACCCTGAAAGAGTAAACAGTCTGAAAGCTATGGGGAGCCTTGATGGATAAGAACAGGCTTTTATTTAATCCGAACAAGACTAAGTGGCTATGGGTGCTGGGATATCAATCTGGAAAACTCTCTATCTTTAGGTCTAGACGGGGATGCACTCCCCCATACAAAACCTATGTATATATTGGGGTCCTCTTGAACTTTAAGCTCCTGCAGACAAAACAAGTAGCATCTATAGGTAAGATCCATCTACTGTGCCAGTTGTGCCCTTTCCTGTATTGGAACCAGGGATGAAATTTAACATTTGTTACTACCGGTTCTGTGGGCGTAGCTTGGGGGGGGTAATGTGACTGGGTGGGTGTGGCCAACTTTTTAAAAAAAAAACTCTTAAAAGCATTTTTTCTACTATCATCAGAGGCTTTTTATTTTTTACTTTTAAAAGCATTTTTTTCAGCTGAAGAGGTTGTAGAAAAAATGCTTTTAAAATTAAAAAAAAACAGCTTCTGATGATTGCGCGGCTCAGCTGGGCATGGGGGGGGCAGGGATTTTTGCTACCGGTTCTCCGAACCACCCACCATCATCACCACCATCGCTACAAGATCAGGCGATGTGATCCGAACCGGGAGCATTTCACCCATTTGGAACACCTTGATTATGATCACGCGTCTTGATCACCTCTTGTCTGGAGTACAGCAATGCACTCTACATAGGGTTGTCCTTGAAAACACCTGGAAGTTGCAACTGGTCCAGAATGCAGGGGCACGAGTAGTTACATGTGCATCTTGGTGTATTTGTGAAATACCACTGCTTCACAACTTGCACTGGCTCTCTATAGGTACAGTTGAGATCTGTTATAAATATTTTATGGTACTAGGCTGGGTTATTTTTGTGATTACCTATCTCCAATCATCTCTGTTTATGCCACATGACTCAGCAGGTTGGGAATGCTACAGGTCCCTTCTACAAAAGTGTCACCTGATGGAACACTGGAGATGTGTTTTTCCTGTCCCATTGAAGAACATACCACCTAAGATTCAGATAGCTCCAATTCTGCTGGCCTTCTGTGAAGTCCTGAAACTTGCTTCTTTGTCTCGGAGCATGGGATGAACGCATCCAAAAATGGAGTTCTTGAATGGAATCAGTGATGGTTGGCCTCAGTTATTGTATGAGATACATTCTTTAATTAAAGCTTGGTAGATTTATATGCAGGAGAATAATTTTAACTACCGAGAACAGATTTTAATTGTAGATATTTGGAAGTTCATCTCTGTTTTTTTATTGTTGTTGTTCTTTTGGTTTTGATACATTATAATGAAGAATAAGAGATTAAAAATTGTATTTCTTTACAAGACTGAGTATGGAGCCTTTTATATAATAAGGTGTAAGTTATTGCTCACTTACTTAAAATAGCAGAGAAATCTTCTTGAAAATATATCCACTTTAATAATTAACTGTTTAAAGAATGGTAGTCAATTAAAATTAATTAACTGATTTAATACTCCTAATCTAATGCCTGTTATATTTCTGGACTATCCATTATCAATACATTTATATTTATATATTTATCTTTTGATTATCTGGTATTCCTTTAGGGTTGAACCGTTTGTTCTAAATGAATTTGATTTTGAATGCATATGTAAATCCATAGAAACTGGTTGAGGTCTATTTCTAGGGCCTGAGAACAACTTCATTCAGGATTTGAAAAAACAGAAAATTGAACCCCATTATTCACCATGCTACATTTTTAGACTTAAAGATATCATGTACAGATTAAGCTGTGAAAATATCTGGGAACCAAGTATGTACAATTGGTTGCTTCATTCTGGTAGAATGGTTCAAAGGAATTTTTATACAAGATGGAATCTGGAAAAGGAAATGAAAATGATCATGAAAATATGTAAGAACCTAAGAAAGGGTGGTAGTATGAAACAATATTCTCAGGTCTGAGAAAAGAAAATAGGCAGAGAAATGGTAAAATCAATGTGTACAGATTAATTTGAGCTAAGCAGGCTCATTAACTGTAGATTTCAATTATGTCATTTTAAAATCTGGACCGGGTGAAGCTATTGGAGAAAATCCCTTTTAAGAGGCCATGCAATCACCTTTTCAACAGATATTAAGTCTGTCCTGTTGGCTGAAGGAGCCAGTTGTATTGAGGCTTGTAAACTCCTCAAAGTCCAGCTGAGATTATACCATGTACTGTGTAGAACAGTGTTTTTCACCCTTAGCAACCTTAAGATATCTGGATTTCAACTCCCAGAATTTCCCAGCCAGCATGCTGGTAGGGGAGTTCTGGGAAATGAAGTCCAGACATCTTAAAGTTGCTCAGGTTGAGAATCACTGGTGTAGAAGTTAAGCAGATAACCATGGCCAACAAATACTGATTTGCATTCTCAACTACATTTAATTAATCATTGCAAGTCTTCATATACTTCCTCTGAAAATGATTTCTGATTTTAACAAGCTATAATTCTGAGCAAAGAAAATATTCACAAGAAAATTTCCTCAATGAAATGAATGGGACTTTACACAGAAGCAGTTGTATTTCCTTTTGCAGATTTCAACACTATTCATTTAGTGAGGGTAATATGTACCATAGTGCTTTGATATTAATTCTGAAAAAAAGTAAGGGGAGGGGAGAATGAGACTTGAGATGATAATGCAGTAGGAGTACAGGGTATTTTACTAGTTAAGATTATTGAAAGTTGATGAGGATGATGCTAATAATGAATAAAATAATTTATACCATGCCTTTCAGCATGCTCTCAGGTTGGGTCACAAAGAATTGCTATTACAGTAAAAAATACTTTTTAAAACAAAAATAAAAATAAAAATAAAAGGAGTAACACAAAAGAGTTTTGTAGAAATAAATAATACATCCAAAACAAAATGTTTTGTATCTTTTTGTATCTAAGCAATCACTATTATTTTCAGAATTGTAGGGACAGGTGATTTCCCAAGTGTTGTAGGATATAGTAGTCCCAACCCCCCACCCCAATTTCTTGTACTTTATCAATGAAGAGTTTCAGGCTTAAATAGCATGACAAAAGGCCTTGATAAAACGCCTTTTTCGCCTTACATATCCACTTCTTCCTACTGAGAGGATCAAACTGGATGGGCTACAGAAAACAATGTTCAAGCTCACCTTTCTCCTATAATAAATATTTCAGGAGAGAACTGGTGAATAAGCAAGGAAATGTTTAGTTCTTTCTCAAGCGATTATTGGTTACAAATCCCCACTTGAAAGTTATTTTCCTTTGTAACTCAGGTTCCGCAGTTAGAAATGGCTCTGGACCTGAAGAGGAAAAATTTCTGTGGTGGATTCTGGAGGGACAAAATGACAAGTGGGGGAGAGTTCTGGTTAGCAACTCCTTGGTTTGTTCTGATCCCTCCCCACAAGGGGCCTCTTACTCTTACATTCCTACTATCTTGGCAAAATGAGAGGCAGGGGTAAAAGAGGTTGAATGCTTGTGCTTGTCACATCCCAGATATACCGGCAGTACACTTCACTTAGTTTTAGCTTAGGGTGTTATGGAAACTCAGCCCTTCCATTTTGCAAATCATAGTTTATAATAGTTTGATTTGTGATTGGGCCTTACTTAACAACTGTATGGCTTAGCGTAATGTGTAAAAGTAGTGCATGTTTACCATGACCTTATAGCAATAGCAGTTAGAGTTATGCACTGCTTCATAATAGTTACAGCACTCTCTAAGTGGTTTACTCAGTCAGCATATTGCCTCCAACAATCTGGGTCCTCATTTTACCAACCACAGAAGGATGGAATGCTGAGTCAGGACCGAACTGCTGGCAGTGGGCAGAGTTAGCCTGCAATACTGCATTCTAACCACTGCACCACCATGAGTCATAGCCAAATGCCATATATCCAACTGAAACTTATAGCCCCGGTTTAGGGAGAAATGAATTCCTCAGCATTAACGAAGCTACTGATCGTCTATGTCCTCGTGGGCAGAAATTATATATCAACAATTGCCTTCCCAGGATATGAAACATCAGTCATTAGGAAGCCAAAGCAATGTCCTTATCAGTTTTACATAAATACAAAGCCAGGGCCCAGGGGTATAATTTATTTATTTAAAACATGTACTATATATAGCCGCCCATCTTATAACATAGAAACTATGATAAGAATAGAATAGAATAGAATAGAATAGAATAGAATAGAATAGAATAGAATAGAATAGAACAGAACTGAATTCTTTATTGGCCAAGTGTGATTGGACACACAAGGAATTTGTCTTTGGTGCATAGACTATAGAAACTAAGCATGTTAAAAAAAACCCTTTAAATACAACAAAAACCTTGTACAAGTCAAAGCTAGACCTTCAAAGCTTTATGGGTGGCTAGAAAGCTAGAGACGCCTGTTGAGGTCCAGGGCTCAGTGTGTTCCATAGGGCAGGGGCTGCCATTGAAAAGGCTTTGTTCCTAGTCATCCTTTCCTAGGGATGAGCGGTGTAGCTTGCCTTGAGATGAATCACATTAAAATTATGACAAGAAAATATGAAAATTTGCTTTGGCGATGTAGACAATGCCACAAATTATGTTGGACTTACTTCACTGTCAAAAAGATACCTTAATGAGCTGTTAAGCTAATAAACATAATTTTAATTTATTAAAAACCAGAGACAGAGCAAACCAGAGACAAGAGAGACAAGAGAAAAGAGAGAGATTGCTATTTGATTATAGCTCCTAAACCCTGCCCACAAGTTAGTAAATTAATACCCTTTTACTAAATGTAAACAAACAAATAAGCAAATATTAATGTAACTTCTTCCAGCAATAAGTATTTTTGCAATAGAACTGGTTAATTCCACTAACCAAACATTTCAGTTTTAAGCTTTTAAACAAAATTATCAGTTTGCTGTTTAAGACACCTTTTCTGATTAATTTTGACAGTGGAACAGGCCACTGCTGCACTAATTAAACATCTGGGATTATCAACTGAAAATTAATCTTCGGGCTCATATTCTGCACGTCTGGCCTCAAGAGACTCTAAATAAATAAATAAATAACACCAGGGTTAAGTATTCCTTGCCTTCTGACAGGGGTAACAATGTGTGAATACTAACCAACTAAAGTAGCCCATTTCTCTGGAAACAGTTTTTTTTTAAAGTTCTGCATTTTGGTTCCAGAGCTCCTGTTCCAATACAGTAAGCAACACTCTTCAATATATAGTTGTTGTTTACAAAACTGTGATTTTAGATCATTTTGCATTCTTAATGTCCTGTAAAGTTAGCCAAATGATGCAGTGGTAAAATCCATTTTTTTTTACTACCGGTTCTGTGGGCATGGCTTGATGGTCGTGGTGTGGCTTGGTGGGCATGGCTTGGTGGGTATGGCAGGGGAAGGATACTGCAAAATCTCCATTCTCACCCCACTCTGTGGCCAGCCAGAGGTGGCATTTGCCGGTTCTCCAAACTACTCAAAATTTCCGCTACTGGTTTTCCAAACTACTCAAAAATTCCGCTATCAGTTCTCCAGAACCTGTCAGAACCTGCTGGATTTCACCCCTGAAATGATGGCTGAATTTGTAGCAATACACCAGACCATAAATTAGCCAACTGCATTTGTGTGGTGTGAATTCATAGTGTGGTTAACCCTTGGGTCAGTAAGCCGACTGAAACCATAAAATGAATTTTGAGTAACCAATGATTAATCACAATTACATGGGTCATATGAACACAGCCTAAGATTTTTTTTTTAAAAAAAATAATTATTGAAGTCTCTCATGGGTTTCAGTTCAGAGGTAAACATGGTTAGGAGTGTAACTCTATTCAGAAAACAACCCTGATGTATACAAACACATTTCCATCTCACCTATATACCATGTACTCTGCTACAGTCAAGGGCTGGTTTGGGGGCACTATGGATAAATCTGAATTGTCTGTGTGGTGGAAGATGGCTTTGAACCTGGGACATGCAGTTACTTTCAACTGTGTTGATGTACAGCCTAACCCCTTTTTTTTGCACACCTCCAATCCTCACTAACATTTGCTAACACCCTTTAGTTTAGACTGCAGTCCTACTTTACCAAGAAAGTCTTAATTCCCGTTAATGCATTTCTGAACCTGAGTCACACAGCAGGCTCTCCCGGGCCAAGCTTTCAGAGAGCCGGCACACAATTAACTCGTGTTCGTGTGTGTATTATTAACACTTCGCAAGACGGGAGAAAATCGTCAGGATGCAGCCCTGCCCCCCCCCTCCCCCCCCCCCCCCGTTTGTTCACGGCGACAGCTTCCTGCGAGTCTGCAGCGTGCTTGACCAGATGTTCCTCGCCTTTTTTTCTTCTCCTTTTTCTTTTAAAGGCTTGTACCGACCCTGACAGCTCGTGCCCGAGCCTTTTTCTTCCAGAACACAAAGTCTCACCGGGATCACTTAAACTTTTTTTTTTCTCTCGAACTGTCCGAAAAGGCTCGGCGTTATTCATCTCCTGTGGCCCAATCTAAGCTGAATGCCCAGTGCCCATAACGTCGTGTGTCTAAGGGTCTGAAAGCTGTTGAAAGGCAAAAGAATTTATATTCTGGTAGCGCTGCTGCTGCTGCTGCTTGCGCGGTTGGTATTGTCCGCCTAAGTTTAGGCAAGATCACCCCGGCAGCAGAGGCAAGCTGCGGCCACAAAGCCCGCTGTCAACAAAGCGCCGCGGCATGGGTTGGAACATAATTGATTCCTCCCTCTCTTTCTCCGGCTCTTACAGCACCTCCCTCCGTCAGGCCCCAGCTTTGTCCGGCGGCTCTTCCGTCCCGCTCTCTCCCCCCCCCCCCCCCCCCCCCCCCCCCCCCCCCCCCACCGCCACAACCTAAGCGCCCGCTGGATGGAACGATCCAGCCCCGGAGCCCCGCGATCAGCCTCGTGCAATCGCCTGGCTACCCAATCGATCGTTCCTTCCCACCCCCACCCCCACCCCGCCCTCCACGAAGCTCGCAACCCGGGAGGGTAAAGGAAGGGAAGAAAGGTTCCAGCCAAAGGCGACAAAGTCGAGAAGGGAGAATGCATTATTTTAAAAACAATAAAACGTATCTGATTTTTTTCCCCCTTCAATCGGGAAATAGGGCGGTAAGTCCCTCGGGAGATAGGGCGATATACAAATCAAATAAACCTCAAACCTTAAACCTCAATCAGGAGGGGAGAAAAAAGTTTTGTAGTTTGCTAAATTGCGGGATTCCTCAAAAGAGATGCCTAAAGTGGACTTCCCCGCTGTCATCACAGAATAAGGGATCACTGATCAGGATGTGAAAGAGAGACTTTTTCCATTGGTTTTTTTTATTCCCCCCCTTCCCCCCCCCTCGGTCCCAGAATTTCCGGGAACAAAGAAGGGGAAATGCGGGGGAGGAGTGAGGATGATTCCGGGTTTGGCTGCTCAGGTCTGCCTGTAAGGCAAAGCTTTCCAGTGCTATTGATCTTTGCACGTTTCACCCCGCGGTCGCTGTAGCCAGACGAGGTTTCCTGTCTTTGTGGAAACTCTTCGTATCCCGTCGTCAGAACTCCTCAGGAAAAAGCCTCCACTCCCCCTAGCAACTTCCCACCAACAAATTCACAAATGTTTTAGCTTAGCAATGAGCAGATTCCCGGATGCATATAAAACACGTGCGTCCATCCTTCATCTGAATGTTAACCCCTTCCTTTATGAGGAATGTACACACGTGACGAAGTGGAGGGTGACTCACGAAACTAGCATACGCGACAGGTCTTTTATAGGGCGAAGAAAAATGCTTCCTTAAAAGCCTTTAGTTATCATTTACAATTCCGATTAGATTACTCTTACAGGTGAACAAGGAAAGAAGAATTTTGTCTTCGGATCCTGGCGATCTTTCTTCTTTACTCCAAACTCGAGGTTGGGTGAGGGTGGGAAGGACAACCGCTTCAGAGTACTTTTAACAAAACCTCGGGAGTTTTCCAAATTCTCACGAATCGAAGCCAGCACCACCTCAGTTCCCTTGACATAATCAAAAGTGGATAATAAAATCTCCACGCCTCCTCTCGGGAAGAGTGATGAAACATCCGCTCTTACAGGTATCCCGATAAATACCGTCGGGATGAATAAAAGGGCGCTAATTACGGGAGAACACCCGATTCACGTCAGGACAGGTGAGGCTGAAGGTGCGCCTTTAGCGGCCGTTGGCAGAGTTACAGCGCTGAGAATCATCCGCGTCCGCCCCGCGTCCAGTAAACAGCCCCTCCAAGAGCGTTACGAAGTAGGAAAGAATCGGCGCGGCGCCAGCTTTAGCAATACGCTGTATTTATTTGTCCGGGCTGGCGATTAAATAAACCAATCCGGCCAATGCCGCGTTTGCTTCGCGTAGAAAGCGAAAGAAACGAAAGCCAGGAACGCGGACGAGTCGGCCACTGTCTCTCTGCACGAGTGCCTGTTCTGCGGGGGGCTCGCATTTCACCCTCCCCCTTTTCGCTTCTCTGGCATTGGGCTCCTAGGGAGGTTTAAAGACCAGGCGGGCTTGTGCTCCCCCCCCGCCTCGTGTAATTTATGCTGCGCTTCTCAAGCCGATTGCGTAGCTCAGCCGGAGCCAGCGGTGCGGCTGGGAGAAAGGAAGCAGCAGCCAGCGTAGTTTTTTTTTAAATAAATAAATAAATAAATAAATAGATTTCGAGGTTGTCAAGAGGAAGCTGTAAGTAGCAGAGAGAGAGGGGGGAAAAAAAGTTGTATCGCTCGGGAGAGGCCGGGGCGCGCTTGACCCCCCGGCCCTGCCGTGGAGAAAGGAGGGGACGGCGGCGGCTTTCACACACGCGCACAGAAGGATACACGCTTACCCGCACAAAGACCGACTCGGATGTTATTACTGGAGACCGGCCGCACGCTACGCGCGCCTCTAACCTAGACTCCTCTTCCTTCCTTACTTTGCCCTGGTTCTGAATCTGAATCGGAGAGTGGCTTTTTCAGCGGCGCTTTGGGGCGGAGAAAGGTGCCGTTCAGACATTCACTGCGTGGATGCCCTTCGCTTTCCCTTCCCCCACTCTTAACACGGCGTGCTGCTGCTGCTGCTGCTCCGGCAGGGAGGCGGTGCGCGAGCAGCTGCTGCGTTTCCTGAGCAAGACCGCCTTTTGTTTTTGCTATTGCACCGAATTAAGCCTTCCCGCCCCCCCCCCGGTACCCCCACCCGCGGGCCAGGCAGGAAGAGGCATATCGGAGGCAACTGCCCGTGCGGGTAAGCGGTCATCGCCTCCTTCCCACCCTTCCTTTCACCCACCCCCGGTGTACTTTGCTCGGCTGCTGCTGCTGCTGCTCCTCCTCCTCCTCTTAAGGAAGTTTCCTCCCCTCTCTTCTTCAACCACCCGCGCCGCACTTCCCCTATTTCGCAGGCTGCCCGCCCCAACTCCTGGGGAGGAAGGGCTGTTACCATCACCCCCTTATCTCGAGCGGGGCTGGGCTGGGCGCAGACCACCCCCCGGCCCCTCAGCGAGGCCGAATGCCGGTGGCCGCCAATTCGCCACCCCGCACGGTGCAGCAGCCCGACTCCCGCCCCTTCTCTGCCTCCGCCCGCCTCCGGGACCGGGACCCCGCCAAGCCCCACCACCACCACCACCCAGGGGCCGTCGGCGCCGACGAGCGCCAGGAGCCCCAGCGTCACGGCCAGGCCGGCGGGGAAGCGGCGGGGCGGACGGGCGGTAGTGGTGGCGGCAGAGCGGCGGCTCCTTCCGGCGCCCCTTCGCCACCGTCTTTGCTCGCCTTCTTGCCGCCCTCGTCGCCGCTACGTCCCGCTGGGGGCCCTTCGCCGCCGCCGGAGCCCCCCCCGGACTCGCTCCCGTTCTCGCTCCGGATTCTTCAGCCTCCTCGCCATGAACGGCGGCACCACCGCTACAGCCGCCGCCGCCGCCGCCGCGCACTTCCAGCCTCCGCCGCCTGCCCCACCGCATCTCCATGGGCCGAGCCTGCCCGAGTTAGGCGCCCGCAGCCAAGGCAGGGGCAGCCCCGCTGGACACGGGCACCCTCGAGCCCCGCCGGGTGCCCGGGCGCCCGCACCAGGTAATGGGGCCCTGGCGGGAGGGGGGGCGGGAAGGCAACGGGAGCAGGCAGCTGGGCGGGCTGCGAACTGGGGAGTTGTCTGGGCTTTGGGCGGCGGAGGGGAGGGGAGGGCACCGCGCGAACGAGCAAGGTCTTGGGAAGTCGCAATTGAAGGGGAGCCGCCGCGCGAGGAGAGCGAGCGAGCGAGCGGTGGCCGAGACGGGCTGCTCCAGGCAGGCTTTGCGGGAATGGGAGGTGACAGGATGTCCGTGAAGTGACTAATAAAAGAGCGTTGAGGTGAATTATAAATGGGTGCAAAAAAAGAGGGGGGTGGACAGAAAAATGGGGCGGGGGCTGAAGAGAATTTGGGAAGGTCTTGGCAGCTTTCCGATTAACCGTGTTTACTTGGAAGTGAAGTCCCACTGAGTTCAATGGGACGTAACTTCCTACTGAGGCGTGTTTAGACTTTTCGCTTATTATTGTTTTTTTTCCCCTCCCTCTCTCTCTCCCTCTTCCCCCTTAACGCGTGCTTAGAATTGCACGGCTGGGTTCGTGTTGCTATCCTGACGAATCTCGAGATCGCCGAAACACCCTCCAATCCTTCCCACCCACCCCCAATTCTGCACGTTAATGATCAGAAGTCGGATCTTTGCCATAGCGAAGCGTCGTAATAATGATTATAATCGGAGACTGGGGGAAAGGAAAGGTTAGGGAAGGTGCATAAATGAGGCACAAGGGAAAGAAGCTGCTTAGTTTAATGCTTAGGAGGAAGAGATGGTGAATAGAAATTCAGTTTCCCAGTAGTGCTTTGCTCTTTGTGGGTTCAGGGTTTGTTTATAAGCAATATCTGGCCACACTTATTTCCCCCCCCCCTTTTTTTTGGTAGAAGGACAGAGCTAGTAATACTTAGTACTTTCTTTTTAGTTCTTTGCTTCTGTCATACTGTGCTTTGCAATAGCAGTTGTTATATGGTATGTGTGCTCTTCCGCCGCTGGTTAAGTTAGTTCTGATTCTTTGATATTGGATGTGTGTGCTCTTAAATCTGGATGGACAGTTAAGATAGTTTCGTCTCCTAGAATTGAACTTGGGAGGTTTCAAACAAGGGATGACAATGTCTATTAGCAGTGGATATGTGAGAATGAAAAAAGAGGGTCGGATGTGGAAGAAAACAGCAAGCAGCCTGAAAGGATATAATAACCTTAACATGGTAAAGTTTGACTGAATTGCAGCCTAATACATTTTTCAGTGTGTGGAAATAGCATGGTCAGGATCAAAGTTGGGTTAAACCAAAGTACATAATGGGAGAGTGGTTTATTCAACTATATTTGTATAATACCTGAAATTTTGAAATGCCTGTCAAAAAAAATTACAGTGGAGCTTGCTGGGTTATAGGTATAGTCCAATAACTAAGCTGCTGTCATACAAATATAATCGACTGAAAGCTAAATTTTTTTGTTTTAAGTCAGTGTGTGAATTTTCCTTCTGCTACAAGAAGAAAAATGTATAGTTGTGGTAAATCATATTTTGTCTTTTTGTGCTTTTCTAGTAAATCTGTTTTCTCAAAATTCCATCCATTTCAGCAACAGTATAAATTCAAGTAGAGTATAGCTAGGATTAGAGCGTGTTACCATATTATTCCTCCAAACCAACCAATAGTTTTTTTATATTTTTTAATTTATTACATTTATCTGACCCCCACCCCCCCCGTCACCTATATGGCAACACTGGGCATTTATATGAACATTTTTATATGAACTTTGTAGATTTGGGGCTTTTTAAGGAGTCATAGTTCTTTGTGAATAATAATTAATACAGCAGTGTAACATTTGTGGAATGTCCATGACTAATAAAGTTTTAAGGTAACAATACAGTTTTGTTCAATTAAAAATGGTTTTAAATAAATTAAAAATGCCCCAGCTGCAGTTCTTTCTGGAAGACACACCCTCTACCCTGTGAGATCTTACTCCTAATTCCAGATGTGTATGGGCTAGTTGTGCTTACTCAAATGCGAGGGAAATACATACACATTGCAGGTTATGAAACCAAACCTATTTTTTACATGACCCTTTTTAAAGTCAGCTTCCAATTGCCTTTATTGGATACCCAAGTAGAATTCATATAGGTTCATATTTTGTTGTTTAAAGCAGTTGGGTATAAAGAAAACTTTTTTCTGAGTTAACCAAAGAATAAAAATGCCAGCACGCTTCTCTATTTTGGAAGAAAATCACACAATTAGATATCACTTATTTTAAAAATGTAAGTTCCAAGGAATGTCAGTCTTTCTTAAACTCAGCAACCTGTGAACAAATTTCACAGTCATTTTGCTGGAATAAAAAAAAAAAGAAGTTAAATTACCTTCTCTGGAATCTTATGAATTTAGCACACACATCACAAGAATAGGTTTGTTCCACAAACAGAACATAGCACATGTGGATTACATCTGTTGTTCCTTTAATGGAGCAAGCAAACAATTTTTATTTTTTTTTTGGTATCCTGGCAATGAGTTTTACATAGCCTCTTTTCCATAAATAATCTATTTAATGTTGTAAATGAATATAAGAGAATCTTTGGGGACAGTGAGTACAAAAATCTTTCAAGAGGTTCTTATGGATGTTGTCACTGAATGGCTATCCTGATGCTCTTGCCTATTCACAAGCTACTGGCAGGCTGGTACAGATACATTTATTTAATTGTTTGTATCTCAGTTTATTATTTTTACAAGGGAGTAAATATATCTAATATTCCTTTCTCCTATTTTCCTCACAATAACAATCCATGAGGTGGGGTTTGGCCTGAGAAAGAGTGACTGGTCTAAGGTCACTCAGCTGGCTTTCATGCCGAAGGCAGGACTAGTACTCAGCTTCCTGCTTTCTAGCCTGGTGCCTTAACTACTAGAGTAGACCAGGGGTCTTCAACCCCAGGTCCATGAACCAGCACGGGGCCTCAGCGTGTCAGCAACCGGGCCGCACAAACAAGCAAAACACCGGTGGGTTGCTATCGGTTCACCCCAAATTGGGGCGAACCGGTAGCAATGGCAGGAGGCTCTGCCCACCTGCCCGGACATCTCTGCGCATGTACAGAAGCATCGCGCGTGCACCCACGAGCAAACCGGTAGCAACCAAAATTGAATCCCACTACTGATGCAAAACCACACCCATCCCAGTCCACGGAAAAACCTCTCTCTACAGAACCGGTATCTGGTGCCCAAAACTTTGGGGGCCATTGTATTAACTAAACCAACCTGGTTCTCTTCCTCTTTCCCTGTGTAGGCTCTCTCAGTGTGCACATTTCTAAACAAAGCAATCCACTATTTTTTTAAGAATACTTGTTCAGTACTTTAAGAACCCAGAGGCCTTTTTGACTTTAAAAAGTGTTGCTTTAACTTTGCAGCGTGCCAACAATAATTCCTGTTTATTTTGTTTTTTAAAAGTCAGGTGGAACAGGAAACCTGACAGGTGTCGAGAAAAGTATCTGTAGATACACTGGAGTCTGTGCATATTTCAGTGGTCTACACGCTTGCTTTACAACATTATCTACTGTAAAAATGCAACTATTTGTGCTTAGTTTTTAATTAAGTGAAATACTGAGATTTATACAACTCTTACAGTTAAGATTCTGCATTCCACATTTTGCTAGATAGTTCAGAACATTTCCTTTTATCTATAACTAAAAAATCTTTAAATAAAATAATCTGGCACAAATAGCAATAACAATTTGCAATTTGTATAAAGCATGCAGTTTGATTGAATGTAGTTTCTAAATTACATTTAGGTGTACTGTAGTTATTGGAATAATACATGCCTAGGCCTGACTAAAAAGAGAGGGGGTTATTTGATTGTTTTTATATTGGATTTTAATAGTTTCTATAATCATTTATTTATTTATGAAGAAGATGTTGAATTTGAGACTTGAATTCAGACATGCATAATATTGAGCGTGACCAGTAAATATCACTAAAACAGATGGTTTTATTTCCAATTAAGTACCACCATAGTTGGAACAGGGCTATGAATCTCTGTGACAAATACTATGACTACATGTTTTCAACCTCAGAAATAAATTGAATACACTATACCGTCAGTTAAAAGTTACAGGGAGAGGTTAGCTGTGGATTGTTCGTGTCCATTTTTCAAATTATTTTTCCTATTTTTGACACCGTTGTTTCACTGGGAAAGTTAATTAACTGGGAGACCACAGAGTTTGACTGGCCTTCCTATATTATTGATACAACCTTCCCTTTCCTCCTTGACATACATAGAAGTCTATGGAGAGAGGAGTAAAGATTAGGAAACCTCTCAGTTCATCCTAGACTTTGGAGGATTTGAAGGGTTAGAGTGTCTGTAGTTGCTGGATGTACAGATGAAACTGTAGCAGAAACAAAGTTTGGCAGCCATGTCCAACACAATACTATTCTCAGATATTTCTATCATGCACCAAAATCATGAGTGTTTCTGTATTCATCAAAAATGTATAAAATAAGTTGTTTGTATTGCCAGTTTTTCATGCCTCTGGAATTCCCCCTTCTATTCAACTATCAACAGATTGACATTTTACTAAACTGTGTTTGTTCTGGAAGACAGACATATTTGAACTTTTTCTCCAAATCTTTTACACACACTGTTTTCTAGTTGTGAGCTGTTGCTGGTCACATCTAATCTGTATAGCCACTGTAAGCGAGGAATGCAAGCCAGATTAAACACGTTTATGCAAAAAGAGGGGAAAATGCAGTCTAGGTGTGATTTGAAAAATGATCTTTAACAAACGTTTCAATTATCAGTCAGATACCTCAAAACTGAAGTTTTGGGATATCTGAGCAACAAAAATAAATCTTGTGCTACCTTAAATTGTTAAGACGGTTATTTTTCATGGACTGAACTTCAACTATTGCATTCCTTGAAGAACAACCTAGTCTACAAAAATATAGCTGTAACATAGCATCTTAAAGATAGCACAGTATGTTTTAGACATCTGTTTTATAATAAAATTTCACATCAGGGATTAAGATTTTTTAAAAAAACAAAACTGAATTTAAACTTGCTTTTATAAAGGAAAGAACTAGAGGAAAAACTTAATTTATTTGTTCTTGACCCAGGGTGTGACAAATGATCACAATAGATGTATCTTGAATCACCCATTATCTCTGCTTGGCTGGCCTCTATGCATTGCTGGCCTCTTGAAAATTTCCCTTATACATTCTGTAATATAGGGATCTTTAATTCCATAGTATGCCCAATTCTAAATAGTACTAACCAAATAAAATGGTTATTTTGATTTTAAGGAAAAAAAACTGTTTCACTAATTGTTGTCCTTTTTTAAAGTATGAAAACTAAACGGCTTTGCTGTATATTCCTGCATCTGGCAGCAGATATATTATTTCTCTTTGCTTCTTCTTCCTGCTCTCTGTACCATCTAGCTAATATAATTCTTTACTGACCAAGTAGGCTGCATAATCTGCTTTAATCAGTTTAATAGCCTGTTAGTCTATAGCCTGAATTACAATGTGGCAGAAATCCCAGAGGAGAAAATATGTATGAAAAAACAAAAAGTAAAAATTCTTGGAACTCAACATTGTTTCAGAAGGTTGTCTTAGCTTAGAAACGTATATTGACGTAGTTTCCAGATCAAGATAGAGCCTTAATTTGTTTTGTAAGACCACTGTATTACCCTTAGTGACCTCAGTAGAAAAGGAAACATCAACTGGAGAGTTTCAGATTTTTAATTTTGGGTAAATTGATTGCATCTTTTAAGTACCTTTTAAGCACCTTTTATATGTGCTTAAAAGATCCTTACCCTATTTTGTCTTTACTTCTATAAACAATTTCTATTGAGATCATAAAAATTCTAGAGGTATCTTCGGATAAGTTCTATTTATCATTTTAGAAGAATAAATGCTTAAAGTTTGTAAACGCATACTTTAAGGTTGAGGGACACGGTGGCTCAGTGGCTAAGATGCTGAGCTTGCCGATCGAAAGGTTGGCAGTTCAGCGGTTTGAATCCCTAGTGCCGCATAACGGGGTGAGCTCCCGTTACTTGTCTCAGCTTCTGCCAATCTAGCAGTTCGAAAGCACGTAAAAAATCCAAGTAGAAAAATAGGAACCACCTTTGGTGGGAAGGTAACAGCGTTCTGTGTACCTTTGGCGTTTAGTCATGCCAGCCACATGACCACGGAGACGTCTTTGGACAGCACTGGCTCTTCAGCTTTGAAACGGAGATGAGCACTGCCCCCTAGAGTCAGGAACAACTAACACATACGTGCAAGGGGAACCTTTACCTTTTACTTTAAGGTTTGGTGGCCTTTTTAAAAAAAAAATAGGAACCCTATTTTTAATTCTTTTGTAAACATATGGATGCTGTTGGAACAATGGGTGAAAATTTTTAAAACTCTTACTTTGTAGAGCCCAGTGGTTCACTTCTGGAAAGTCAATCATTATGACTTTAAAAGCCATCAATTGTCTGTTTAGTTTGTGTTACTTGTGAGGAAGCTTTGGGTTTAGAATCAGGAATTAGAAGAGTAATTAAGAGTGTATGGGTTTCTATCATTGTGACCACCTATTCAAAACATGTTTGTTGAACCTGAACACTTAAAAAAAGAACAAGAATAAAGCCATGTATATTTGCTAAACTCTAGCCATTTTCTTATTTCAGTGACCTTGGAAAAGCAAAATGTGAGTGTCCCAATAGAATGTATTAGTTTCATATTTTTTGTCTTTAAAACACTGTCTAAGATCATCTCATGATAAGATGTGAGAATCACACTGAATACATTAGAGTATGAGTGGGTAGAAAGTAGTACCAAAATGACAGGGGGAAAAAATCTAAGTTCAAATTTAGATCTGAGTGCATCTTTGGTGGGGCTTGAGCAAATAATGTCATATCTAGTGACTCTGTATGTCAGCATTTACTTTCTACAGTATATTCTTCATAGGGCTGATTATGAGTAAAGAGTGCTTATTTTTGAAGCACTTTAACTGGATTGAATTCAAGGTTAGAAAATCATGTATGTATGTATGCATGTATTTATGTGTGGTATGCAAAGTTGTTTCATCAGTTTTAGTTTAAGAGCATGTCTCTTCTATGTACTATATATATACAATCTCAAATATGTATACATAGGTAGAGTTGTGATTTTAATGGAATAGCAAAAAAAGGAAGATGATTTTTTTCCTTAATCACTCTTTTTTCGTATTGCAAGAATTGAAGAGTCCCTCTGATGCAAACAGATAGAAAAAGGTCTGGGGCATATCTCTCTTGTAAGAGATATTGGGTAAAAAATGTTAGATAGGTCTATACAATATATGATGTACAGCTCAGTCACAATTAAACAGCCTTATGTTCTGATTTGCTACATGGCCTGCATTCTTCATCCTTAAGCAAATGAAAAGAAAAAAAATATTCAAAAAGCTCACATGCCTAGTACATTTGATATGGAGGGTAACTAGCTATGGAAACATAAGCTATAGATAAAAGGCTATCAGTTGATAAATGAAAGAATAATTATAATAGATTGCTTTAGTAATTAAAATATAATCCATTATATATGCATTTATAAATAGCCATTTTCATAGCTCTGTTAAAGAATTCTATACATTAAATTAGTTGTTCAAGATACCTTTCAGTTTTGAATAGCTCTAAATGCTTCCAATACAATTTCTGGGTTACTATATAATTACTATATAATTCTTTATCTGTAACATAACTGATAAATTCCCTTTTTATGACCCCAAAATCCCTTAATTTGGAATAGAGTCAGGGTGACTGGATGGAGCTGAGCTTTTACTGGCCGGATGCTCTTCCTGGCGTCAAGTGGAGTTCGCAGCACATATTTTTTCTTTGCGCCCTAGGAGAGAGAAATATTAAGAGCCTTGGTGGCGCAGCAGACTAAAGTGCTGTTAAGTAGCACCAGCTGCCTACAATTACTGCAAGTTCAAATCTCACCAGGCTCAAGGTTGACTCAGCCTTCCATCCTTTCGAGGTAGGTAAAATGAGAACCTGGATTGTGGGGGCAATAAGCTGACTTTGTATAAAAAAGAACACCGCTTAGGGCCCCCCCGCAAGCCCTACTAAGCAGGTATATATAAAAGTATGAAGGCTATTGCTTAACGCATTCTAAGCCGCCCTGAATGTCCGGAGAAGGGCGGCATATAAATCGAACCAATAAATAAACAAATAAATCTGCAGCTACGTAGAATTGAACTTTCACCTTCTGAATGGAAAGTGAGTGTCTTTATCACTAGGCCAGCATGCCCGTGAATTTCCAATATCATAACTGATAAACTGATTAAAAACTTATAGAGAAATATTTTAAAGCAGTGGGCTAACCTAGATTTAGCCATCCTTTAATAGATAGACTTCTGTCTATCTTCTGTCAGTGATAAAGGTTCACTGGATAATTTTGTGCCAGTTGTATGGGTGGTTTTTTTTTAGCCCTGTTTAGAGCACAGCATTGTTGTGGAGTTATACTAGTAGAGGCACCACTGTGTAATCTTGAGTTCAAAAGGAAAGGCAAAATATAAACTTCTTTAGTGTTGGTTATCATAAACTTGAGCTGTTGGTTTTAACATGGCCACTTTAAGTATGATTAATAATCTTTAACTGAATTGTGTACCTGGAAATTGGGTTCTGTTTTTAATGGCAAGACTATTCCTACAACCAAATTTCCCACTTAAATTAATTAGTGGAATTCTGGGCAGCGTTATGATAATGTTAAATATACAAAATTAATTTTCTAATTTATTATGACTAAGTACATTGTTAAGAGAATGTCAAAAATGATGATTTATTTTTAATATAAGACAGCTTACAATCTGTGAAGGGAAACTGATTTTAATATAGTAAATTGGCATAATAGGTTGCAAGTTCCTAGTGAACACACTTAGCAGAGTTCCCAGTACATAATTGAGCACAAAATGGACTGAATAAACTTGACAACTATGCCAGATAATATTTCATTTAGTGCTTCTGAATTAATCATTATATTCATTGAAACTGCATTTAACAGTAGAACTAAACTTACCAAATAGCAAGATTTAACATCTAGAAGTGTGTAGTATATGAGTTCTTCCTATTGCATAAAGGTACGGAGACAGGTGAAATCCAGCAGGTTCTGACAGGTTCTGGAGAGCCAGTAGCGGAAATTTTGAGCAGTTTGGAGAACCGGTAGTGGAAATTTTGAGTAGTTCAGAAAACTGGCAAATACCACCTCCGGCTCGTCCCAGAGTGGGGTGGGAATGAAGATTTTGCAATATCCTTCCCCCAGGAGTGGGGATTTTGCAGTATCCTACCCCTGGAGTGGGATGGGAATGTAGATTTTGCAGTATCCTTCCCTTGCCACACCCAAGTCACGCCCACCATGCCCACCAAGCCACATCCACATACTTGAATTTCGATTTCTTAGCGACGCTTAAGTCTTTCTCAAAAGTACACTAAGAATGTTACTCAATCCATATATTTCTGTTCTTTTTTTATATAAAAATAAAAAAGCAGCCATGAATATGTCAAAATACACTGAGCTGCTTAGGTGAAACTCTTTCAAAGCCTGTTCACAAATGCATGATTATTATTCATAGTAAGATTCTTTGACTGACACTTCCGTGTTCCAGAACAGTATATCTTTGAGTATGGAATGCTGTTGGCAACTTAGGAGTAGATGTGAGAATACATGCCACCTGGAAGTTAGTGCAGATTGAGGCATCATCTCATCCAGCAAGGTCCTAATGGACTTGCTTATGTGAATGAGGTATAATTTTCATATTGTCCCTTGTAATACTTTGATGGAATCGGATCACTAATTTTCTTTGACTCACTTTCTGAGAATGAAGTAGCAAACATGCATGTGTAAACTAGCCTGTAAAATGATTGGCATTTTCTCTTGTTTTTTGAAATCCCTCCACCTCCACTCCTAGCTGGAGTAAATTTTAAAAGGGTTTGATGTAGTTACACTTTACTAAAATTGGAAGGATTATTAAATTTGGGCATAATACCATAATACTGTAAGCTATGTTTGTGATACTGTCTTTTATAATATAAGCAACGCAGTTAAAAGATTAAATAAGGTTGAAATAATTTATAAGTTTATTTCAAATATTGCTAATCAAATTACAGGTTTAGGGAGAGGCTTTCATTTGCAAAAGTATGCTATCTGAAGCTTTAGACATTTGACAGATGTAATATAAATTGTACTATTAAACAATCTACATCTATGAATAATAAAATCTGCAGACAAGAATTTCATAATTGGGAAGATCTATTTCTGTATGGCATGTTATTATGAAATATTGTGAGAGGAAATTGTTCATTTTGGTGTTATATATTGGAATTCCTCCCTTTGAATTATCAGCTGTGCTGGGATTTATCTAGCAAGGACGCTCTGAGTCTGCACTCCTATTGATTTTAAATGGGCATTTAGAATTCATTAGCTTGCTGAATCAGCCTTATAGCAGTTGAAGTAGCAGTGCTCTTCCAAGTAATTTTGTCTTCTGAAGTACAGAGGTGGACATCTGCATAGCTCAGGTCCATCTGGATAGACCACAGCATCCACAATGCTTTACCTCAAAATGAAACAGGAATGATTGGGTCTGCTAGTATCTTATGCTATGTGACCTTTGTAATTGAAGTTAAGGCTAACAGAATTTTTATTCGGCCACTTATTCAAAAATGGTTACAATGGATACATAAATAGGTAGCAATAGCACTCAGACTTACGGTATATACCGCTTCACGGTGCTTTCTAGCCCTCTCTAAGCAGTTTATAGAGTCAGCCTATTGCACCCAACAATCTGGGTCCTCATTTTACAAACCTCAGAAGGATGGAATGCTGAGTCAACCTTGAGCCCGGTGAAATTCGAATTGCCAAATTGTAGGCAGCCAGCAGAAGTAGCCTGCAGTACTGCATTCTAACCACTGCAAACATCACAGCTCAGGTAGATGATGGATGGATATCCATATATCCATATATCTGAAAATCCAAAGAATAAGAGAGGGTTATTCAGGCTGGTGTTCTCGGCTCCCACCCCCACTGGCAGTTAAAAGGAAGAAACAGCTGCGATCACACATTGCTCCTGGAAGCACGAAGCCGAGAACACCAGCCTGAAGATGACGAATGAGACTTCGTCGAAACGTTGCCAAGACACTTCCAATTTTACACGGGAGAAAACCTGAATAACCAAAGACCTACATACAAATACCCGCGAAAACCTCAGGAAACACACACACACACACACACACACACACACACACACATATAAAAAGACTAGAGGAAATAAAAAGTAAAATTTGAATAAATTAATAAGGAATTTAGAAATATCATGGTGTTGGTTGTAAATAACTGAATGTATTATGTCACTTAAGAGAGTGAAAAACCATTAAACTAAGTAACTATGAATAAACTCTTAAGAATGAATCCTGAGAATTATGGTCAATGCAGTTTAAATCACTGAATAAAATTATAAACTAAAAATTCAATTCATATTAGCACAGGTCTATTTTGCTTTTGGTATCTTGTGAAATTAAAATGCAAACATTACATAGAAAAAATCCCAGATTTGTTTCCAGAATTATACAAAACTTTATAAAGAAGATGAGATTTCCCCTGTGAAAAGAATACTTAAAAAAACCAAAGATTTTCAATGATAATGGATAAATAAAAGCAAATGATGAATGGACCTATAACAATATAGCAAGGAAAATCTATGAGGCTATAAAAAAAACAAAAATAGGGAAAACTCCTGGCCCAGATGATTTATATATTGTTTATTGTCAATAGATATGATAATATATTCCAAAATTAAAATGCATATCATTATCTTGTTCCTTTAATCTAGGAGTACTATATATTTAAAAAGTTGTCAACCTTCTACTCTGAAGAAAGATATTGTCAAAAACTAAATATTCAACTAATCTACTGTAGTTGATCATTCAACTAGATTATTCGACTAATGAACAACTAATTAATTACATTCTTTCTATAGAAGTATTCTATAGAAGTACAGAAAATATTTTATTTCTTTATAATATCTTTTAAAACTTGGCTAATTCTAACCTACCCATAGTATGGATACCACTTACCTACAGCTCACATTGGCTTGAATTATATACATATGCAAAATTTTAATTGATTGGACTGAATTTGCATAAATAATTGAAATATCTATTTAGGTTACAGATGTTTATAGCTGTTCTGTAGTAGTGTGTGGACTAATTTTTTAAAAACAATTTTAATTGACCGTACCATATCCTTCTAATTCTTCTCTGTGACTGTAATATATATTTGATTTGATTATTTTCCTATTTTTTATACATAACATTTATTTTTGAGGGACTTGATGTGTGCGTATACAGTATTTATGTTTATGTATATATGTGTGTGTATGTTTTCATAATAGGTTCTAAATAAAAAAACACCTACAAAACATAGTACACATATGTACATATAGATAATGTGCCTCTGCAAGAGTTTCCAAGTTCTGTCGGAACAATAATAGTGTCATGCTGCAAACTCCACCCCTTTTGTGCATGAATGCAATGTCATGATACACTAACAAAAGGGCTTGCATCACAATGGTGTGCAATGCTACTTTTGTAATTCTGTCCCCACCCTGACCCAACTAATGCTGCTGTGCATACGATATGCGTGCATTCTTTTTTTTTCTCTTAAAAAAGCACTCTCATTTTTAAATGAGCAGATAATTGCATGAATGTTAAAGGTATTCAATTTTTATTTGAATTTTTCTCAGGCTAAAAGAAATTGCTGTTAAGAGTACTTTAAAAAGATTAGTAAGAGGGTCTCTGTCTCCAACTTCCTGATTAAAGGAGCCTGAATGAAGCAAGATTGAAGGGGTAGAACAGTGTTTGTCAAACTTGGTAATTTTAAGAAGTGTGGAACTTTTAACTCCCAGAATTCTCCTATACTGGCTGGGGAATTCTGGTGGTTAAAGTTTCATACTTTCATACTTCTTAAAGTTGCCAAGTTTGAGAAACATTGGGGTAGAGGAACAAATTACTCTATTAATTCCAGAATTCTTGTACTTACCCACCCAGAATAGAAAAAACACTCAAATAAAGAAGAAGCAAATAGTTGGCAGATCAGAGTTGAATGATACAGCAAAGATGATAGAAGCCTGGTGAAAGCTTCTAGATTATATTGTTCATCAATAAAGGATATGCAGACCCTTTGTCTCAAAGCATTTGTGGCATATCTCAACACGAAAGCTCCAAATGACCTCTAACAAAGATTGATCTCTTTATTTTGTTTAATTTGAATCCCCTAATTAATATCTGTGTCCCAAAACAATGCCATGGCAAACAAAGACCCTACTATTCTTATGGATCCTCTTCTGGATTCTGTTATATTTTTATTACCACGTGCAATATTAAAAAGACATCACTGCTATCTTAATACAAGCTTCTCAAAAGAGAAGGGAGGATGTCAGCATCTAAATATCTCTTTTTGTTTGGGTAGAAAAGTTCAAACTGGACCAGCTGATATCTCCAGCATGCTATTGGTGAGAGATTCTGGCTGTTTAGCTGTATTTAGAGATCCTTAGGTCCACCAAAACTGCTATGAGAAATGTTAGGAAGAACACACAATATTAGGCCTATGCTTAATCTTTTATGGAAGAAAAGTTAACTTAAGGCTATGTATAAACAAAACATACATTTTTTTTGGCTGATGAAACCACTTTGGAAAGATACTTTCTGTATCCTGTTCAAATGAACAATTTATGTTTCCCCTGAAATATACTGGTCTGGTGCATTGTGCTGTCAAATGCTCGTTTCTTTTTTCTCTTTCAAAAATTGGTTGCTGATTTTTTTTAAATGAAAAAAGGCCATTTAATTGAATAAAAGCACATTGCTTTCAAAAATAGGGCAACTGGACCACTCATCTGAAATATGGAAAGAGAGGCAATAAGCGAATTAGTATTTGAATTGCTGGTTTGTCCAACACCTAGTAAAGGGAAGAGGAAATAGGCTTGCCCATTGGAGGAAAAAAAATCCCCCTGTGGCTCATACTTTAATGTTTCATTTGTGTTAAGCTTTCAAAAGTGTAATTTTGATTACAAATAGCATCTATTTTCACATTTAGCCATTGCCCTTGTTTACCAAAATAGCTGAAATTTAATTTTCATTCTGCACTGTTTTTCTTGTTCTTCATTATCCTGTACAAACATATTTCGCTGAGGTTGCTCTTTCTTTCTTTTTTGTTAACAACATGTATTTTGTTTTAGGAATAACTTCCTTTTTGATCATTGGGAAGTTTTTGACACAGCGGTCCCTATTGTCAGGTGTCCAGACTGATGCTGCCAAGATTCTCTCCTCTTCAGTGCTCAGACACTTTCATTCCAAGGAAATAATCATGGGAAAAAGGATCAGAAGACTTTGGACATCCATGGGATGTCTGGATCAGGGGTCTCCACCCTTGGGAACTTTAAGACTTGTGGACTTCAACTCCCAGAATTTCTCAGCCAGCAAAGCTGGGAGTTGACGTCCACAAGTCTTAAAGTTGCCAAGGGTGGAGACCCTGGTCTGGATTATGGTCTTGATAACCCATGGAATTAATTGGAGCGTGGACATTCCAATAAATAGTAGTGAGTAGTCCAGGGCATCAGGAATTGAAAATAGAATATACACCCTACTGACAGTCCTCAATTTACAACAGTTCATTTAGTGACCATTCTTAGTTAAAACGTCACTGAAAAAAATGACTTATGACTGTTTTTTCACACTTACAACCGTTGCAGCATCCATAGTCACGTGATCAAAATTTAGACACTTGGCAACTGACTCATGTTTATGACGGCTGCAGTGTCCGGAGTCATGTGATCACCTTTTGGCGATCATCTGACAAGCAAAATCAGTGGAGAAGCCAGATTCACTTAATAACTGTGTTACTAACTTATCAATTGCAGTAATTCACTTAACAACTGTGGTAAGAAAAATTGTAAAATGTGGCAAAACTTACTTAACAAATGTCTCGCGATGCTGAGTTTGTCAGCTGGAAAAGTGACAGTCGAGGTTCGAGACTTGAGTGCTGCACGATAGAGTGAGTTCCCATCCTTGCTCCAGCTCCTGCCCACCTAGCAGTTCGAAAGTATGCAAATGCGAGTAGGTTAATAGATACCATGTCAGTGGGAAGGTAACTGTTCCGTGCTCCTTGGCATATAGTCAAGATGGCCCCATGACCAGCATTTGGACAACACTGGCTCCCTTGGCTAATAAATGAAGGTGATCATTGTCCCTAGAGTCAGACACAACTAGATAGGGGACCTTTACCTTACCTTTACCTTTACCTTTACCTTTACCTTAGAATGGAAGAAAAAAAGTATCTTGTACGTTTTCTCTTCTAATTTCATGATGGAATGGTTGTTTATTTTATTTTAATAAATTTATAGCTGGCCAGTCTCATGGGTCTATGGTTTACACAGAATCATAGACTGGAAGAAACCTTGGAGATATTCTCTTGCCTGACCCCTAGACCCAGTGCAGGAGCTCATCCTCAACAGATAACCATCCTCTCTTCTTAATATTTCTTGCAAAGGAAAACCCATTAACTCCAAAAGGAGTTTCTCCTATTGTTCAACAGTTAAAAAACATAGGTGTAGAATTACTAGGTTTGATATGTTTTTCAATATATTTTCTTGTTGAACAACTAAGGATGTAATCCCATATATTATATTCTTGAGGATAAATGTGAATCAGTTTAGTAGGCTTATTTCTGAGCAGATTTGAATAGAGCTGTAAATTGTTAAGGGTAGAGAGTGTGGATTGGCACCATGCTAAGAGGAACATAACTACAAGCAGACGTGAATAAGAGATTCTTGTACATGCTGAATAGAAGATGTGTAGGTGAATAAAAAGAAGATAGTAAAAGGAAAAATCCTGTTAATTTAAATTGTACAAGAAAAAGACATAATTATGTTCAAAATCTGCAGGGAGAGACCACTGTGTTGCCGAAACATTTTCCACATCTTTAACAGCTCATTAATAGCCTTAGATATTTCCTTTACATTTCTTTACGTTTATAACCCAAGAGATTATTCTCAACATGCTACTTATTGAATGGGATTCAGTCTAGTGGCTTCATCGGCTAGCAGGCAAAGAATTTCAGTAATTATTGCTGAACAAATCCTTGAGCCAAGCCATCTTTGAAAGCAATTACGATGAAGCACATGGAAAAAGAAGAATCATCTCAAAGGTGCTTTTTCAAAAGACAACTGGACTTCGTTTTTTCCTTGAGGAAAATGTTTCACTTCTCATTCAAGCAACTTTAAGACAGTAATGACCGGGATGACTGATAATCTCCATAGAGAAGAATCAGTTCTAGTTGGTTTCAACAGTATTGTTCGAACAGTATTGATTTATAGCCTTCAGAGAATCCTTAAAGGGAAGACTCAGGGCTGAGCATGGTATTCTTGGCCAGGTAGCTGCATTATGAATGTAGGTAGTTCTCAATTTAACAATTTCTCAACCATTTGTTTAATGACTGTTCAAAATTACAAGGACCTTGGAAAAGTGACTTACGACCAATCCTCATACTTAACAACTGTCACAGCATACTCACAGTCACGTGATCAAAATTCAGGTGCTTAGCAACCACATGAATTTACAATGGTTGCAATATCATGGGAGCCCCATTTGCAATATTCCCAATTGGCTTCCGACCAGAAAAGTCAACGGCGGAATTTGGATTTGCTTATCAAACATGTTATTCACGTAACAACTGCAATGATTAACATATTTCATAAAAATAAATATTTCATAAAATTGGGTGAAAATCACTTAACAGCCTTGTTTAGCAACAGAAATTATGGTACCAATTATGGTTGTAAGTTGAGGACTATCTGTATTGAGAAACTGATCAAGTCAATGAAGTTTCCACCAAACGTACCTGCAGTACCACCATTGGCATTGAAATGGGTCTTCTTTACTATCATAACTTAGAAACATGGTTATTACAACACATTTTTAATATACCTATTTCTTTGAAACCAGTTATGATGATGTGGTAATAGAAATACCTTAAATAAATTAAGTACCTGTTCTAAATAATAGAATAGAATAGGATTAGAATTAGAATTGTAGAATTGGAAGGGACCTTGTAGGTCATCTAGTTCAATCCCTGATCAAGCAGGAGACCCTATGCCATTTCTGACAGATGGCTGTCCAGTCTCTTCTTGAAAGCTTCCAGTGATGAAGCACCTACAACTTCTGAATGCAAGCTGTTTAATTGGTTGATTGTTCTCACTATCAGAAAAATTCTCCTTATTTCTAGGTTGAATATCTCGTTGATCAGTTTCCATCCATTATTCCTTGTCTGGCCTTCGGGTGCTTTGGAAAACAGGTTGACCCCCATCTCATTGCTTCTGGGTCCAGTGGTCAGGTATGGGTTAATCTTGCTCTCAATTCGTTGACTGAGTCTGCTAGCTGAGAAGCTCCACCCCTCTGCTTGCTTCCCAGCTTTCTGACTCAATCTGATTGAGAAGGACACGTTCGAGCTGAGCTCCTGCAAAAGGACTTCTTTTGCAAACTTTTTTTCCTTTTTCCTACTCTGCTCTAGTTTCAGGTAGAGCTTTCCAGCGAGAAGGGGTTTGCTCCCGAATCCGCTGAAGACCATATTTTGGTTTGGGTGAGAGCTGCAGGTTCCCTATTAGGTTGAGCCTAGCCCTCACTACAGCGAGAAGGGTTAACGCCCAAATCCGCTGATAACTGCAATTGCTGGAGTCATTCTCTGCGTGGGGAGCCTGGAGCGGCTTGCTGAAAGCCTAGCCTTTGCTGCTGCCTCCAATTTCATCTTAAGTGTAATTTTGCTGCAGGCACTTGCCCACGTGGATCGGAGGCTTCGTTTCTGCAGCGGCTCGCCTGGAGGCTTCCTGGAAGCAGCTGAGATTCGGGGCAGCTCCGTGGCTGAGATTTTGGCTCCGTGGGTGGACCAGGGTGCCTGGTCATCTCCCCTGAAGGCAGACAACTCTGGTGGCAAGTATTGGATGGGGGGAGGAGCCCTCCTTTGTTTATCGGTCGCCATTTCTACCCCGGGTGGCCATTTTGGATCGGCCATTTTGTTTCTGCCTCATGGCTCCTTAGGCAGATACAGTTAACTGCTGGACTGCTAAGCCTTGCAAATCTTCCAGGAGGGCGGTTTAGCAGGGGTTTGGGCAATTATTTCCCAATCCTTTGGGTGTTAAGAGTTGTGGGTTCAAGTCTCACCAGAGCCACATTTTTTCCTTGCAGGCTCGGAAATTCCTTAGTCACCCTTGTTCCTCGAGACAAGATGGCGTCTCGTAAGCAGGCCAAGGCTCCCAAACAACGCCTTCAAGGCGAAGAATCACAAGGCTCTGCCCCAGTTCCTGCTAAAAAGAACAGGAAGACTCACCATATGGCTGGTTCACCCAAAGCTTCTCATTCTGGATCCTCCTTAGCTAAGGAGGAATTGAGGCTTCACAAAGCAATAGAGAAGGCCATTCAAAAGGCAGCCACGGAAGCTTCTTTACAGGAAAAGGCCATCATCAGTCCTCAGCCATCTGCCCCGCCCAGGGTTTCTCCCCAGCCTCAAGGGGGTTCTCCTTTGTCCTGGGCCACTTCTCCGGCCTTGTCCCCGGACGGGGATCCCACATCAGCTGAAGCTAGGCAGGAGGTTGACCCTTCTCTGTTTGGGGGGCAAGTGGAGGCCGTTCCCTGTCATGTGCCCCCTGAATCTACGGATCAGCCGCCACAATCAGGCGTGCCTATGATTGCAGAGCCATCGGTGCCTGAGGCATTAATTACACCTGCCCTGGCTTCTTTCATCCAAGCAGCCATTAAAGAGGAGGTTAGACAAGAACTTCTTCAACGTACCTCCTCTTGGGTTTCTGAGCAAGCTTCTGCTCAGGTAGATGTAGAGGGGTCCATTATATCGGCTGATCAGGCCATAGCCATAACTGATCAGGCCATAGCTCCAGAATCTGGGGATCTGAAGTCTGGCCATGTGAAGTAGAGCTACTTCGGCTGGCTCCTCTGATCAGGAGTCCCTAGGTGGCCCTGATCATCTGGATCAGGAGATGTCGGAAGATGAGGATTTGGCCCCTGATCAACCAGCCTTCGTTGGTCTCTTTAAACCACAATTATTTCATTCCCTGCTCCACAAGGCCAAGGCCACAACTGGATTGGGGACTCCTAAGCCACAGGACGTGGCTTCTGGTGAGGGTGTATCTCCAGTGGTCCCTCTCTTTGAGGAATCTCCTGCAGAAACGGAGGAGATCCCAGGCCCCAAGATTTTTAGGGATTTATTACAGTGCCAATGGTCTTCTCCGGCTTTTGGTCCCAGCCCTAATGCGCTGGACAGATGCATTTATAATTTGGAACCTGAATTGGCTTCTCTATTACAGGTTCCTTCGGTAGATCAACCTGTAGCAGAGTTATCAGCTTCATCTAATTTAGCGGGGCCACCGGAAGACAACCTCCGCCCTGAGGATAGGCATTTAGAGAACACCTTGGTTAAGTCCCATCAGGCCACGGCCTGGTCGGTCAGATCGACCTTGGCCGCCTCCTTCTTTAATAGTGTTAAGGATATTGATGTTGTTTTACCAACCAGCAGAGTAACTGCACAAGGAAACGTTGAGAGCAATGAATAAGAAAACTGGTTTAGCAAAAGTTTACTTTATCATAGGAAAAAGCAGTAGCGTAGTCATAAACAAATCCCAAGTCTTCACCAATAAATCAGTCCAGTAAATACATTCATCGTGTGGTTTAACATTATTATAAACAGACTTAGACTTAGCCATCAATACTGGGTTATCTCGTAAAACAAATAAATCATTTTCTAAACTTGCAGTAACAACTTTGCCATCTTTCTTAATAAAACACTTATCATTTTTGAATGTTACTGTAAACCCAAATTTCAGTAATGATTTAACAGATAATAAATTAAATTTTAACCCAGGAATATATAACATAGGCAATGGATCATTGCTAAATGACCAACGAGCAACACCCTCTCCTGCTGCCTTAACTTTCCAACCATTTGCAAGTTTTACATGCTGGTTACTCTTCTCCATTTTAACAAAAAATTTTCTGTTTCTAGAAATAGATTGAGAAGCACCACTGTCAACAACCCAGCAATCCTGGTTAACATCAGTAGTTGAATTTGATATAGCTAAATTACAACCCTTCTTGGGTCTAATATTGTCCCTAACAGGCATTTTCTTATTTTTACAATACTTAGCTATATGCCCTTTAGCCCCACAAGCAAAACAATGTTTTACAACATAGGCAGTTGAGTATATTTTTTCTTCTTTTGGTTGTTGCACTCTCAACTGATCCCTTTCTTGTCTTCTTTTGGATTCTTCCAATAACCTACCGGTTATGCCAGCCAATGTCAGGTCATCTCTGGACAAAACCTCTAACGAAGAAACATAGTCATCATAACTATCGTCTAATGAAGAAAGAATTATATAAACTTGTTGTAGTTCCGAGAAAATCAGTTCCTTTTCATGTAGCTCCTGGAAAATTCTGGTCATGGATTCCAAATGAGCCATCATATCTCCACCCTTAAGAAGATGTTGTTTAAACAATCTTCGTGTGAGATAAATATGAGCACCCACAGTGTCTCGAACATATAGTCTCTTCAACTTGGTCCAACACCTAGCAGCAGACTCTTCGCCACGAATATGGACAAGCTGCTGGTCACCCAGTGTTAGTCCAATAATGCAAAGAGCTCGTTCATTGTCTCTGTTAAACTTGGTTATCTTCTTCGCATCTTCTTCATCATCAGGATTCCATGCTGTTACATCCGGTGGATTATTAACTATGTCCCAAAGTCCTTCTCTACGCAAAAGTAAACTACATTTTGTAGACCAGGATACATAGTTTGTTCCATCCAGCCGGGTTATCATGGAAAAATTTGCTGCCTGTTCTAGAGCCATCTTCACTTGGATTGTTTATCACAAACACAGTTTGTACTATTCACATTAACTCTCAGTTTAGCTTTTAACAATCCTTGTTAGTTATGGTTGGCTCTGGGCCCATAACCCATGTTAAGGATATTGATGTTGTTTTACCAACCAGCAGAGTAACTGCACAAGGAAACGTTGAGAGCAATGAATAAGAAAACTGGTTTAGCAAAAGTTTACTTTATCATAGGAAAAAGCAGTAGCGTAGTCATAAACAAATCCCAAGTCTTCACCAATAAATCAGTCCAAACAACTCACTCTAGTTAGTAAACCACGATGGTAGCAGATCCATCAACAGATAGCAACTCCTTCATATTAGCAGCTTCTTCACAACAGTTCATAGCAGTTTCTAGCAGTTCAGTCACAATAGCAGCAGCAGTTCATAGCAGCAGCAGTTCATAGCAGCAGCAGTAACTGACCAGGTTACAATACTTTGTTTAAATATACTCCCAACTAGTCATTATCCCATTACAGCATGACTCAGCAAGAACGTAACATTTACAGCTTAAAGTTACAGTATATATATATTGCCTGGACAACTGGTTCTAACATTATATACATCATATAGAATCCTAACAAATAGGGCATCTATCCTGTGGTTACGGCAATTAGAAGCCCGTTTACCTATATCTGATTTACGGGCCCAGCAGGATATTAGCAAAGTTTTGGTAGCATTAGAATATTCAGCAGATGCTACTTTAAATGCATCCCGCTTTGCAGCTAAAGCCATCGGCTCCTCCGTGACTGCCCGTCGTTTGCTGTGGCTGCGACAGTGGCAGGTTGATGCTAAGTCTAAGTGGCGCCTGGCGTCTTCCCCTTTTGGGGGACCCAAACTTTTTGGCATATCTCTGGAGCCTCTCCTAGTGGAGTCCAAAGACAAATGTCATATTCTGCCCAGTTTGTCACGCAGGTCAGAGGCCAGGTCACGATCTTCCTTTCGTCCCTTTCGAAGTCAGGAAGGGGGTTTCACGGGGTCCCGTAGACAACGTTCATTCCACCCCAGACAATCCTGGGCCCAGGATTGTCAAGGTTTCTTCCCCTCGCCCCAAGGCCAATCTAGGCGGCCCTTCTGGGGTGGCAAGGGGCAGGGTTTCCATGGTCCACGCTGATGTCTTGGCTGGGCTTCTCATTGGGGGTCGCCTGGCATCATTTGCCAGCCAATGGGAGGCTACCTCGTCGGACGCATGGGTCAGAGAGACTATCAGGTATGGTCTCTCTCTAGACTTTCTCTCCATCCCTCCAGACAGATTTCTGAAATGACCTATCTCATGGGTCAGGGCCCCTCGGCTCCTGATGGCATCGGCCATTCAACATCTTCTCGAAATTCAGGCCATTGAACCAGTGCCTCAGGAGCAGCGCGGACTAAGCTACTATTCTCGCCTGTTTGTGATTCAGAAATCGTCTGGGGGATGGAGGGCAATTCTAGATCTCAAGTCCCTGAACCACTGCATTGTCTATCGGCGGTTCAAAATGCAATCCCTCCAGATGATCTTAGAAGGTATCAGGGTCGGGGACTTCCTAACATCCATAGATCTAACAGAGCCATACTTGCATGTTCCCATACATCCCTCTTATCGTCAGTTTCTCAGGTTCGCTTTCGAAACCAGTCACTACCAGTACAGGGCCCTTCCCTTCGGGTTGTCCTCGGCCCCCCGGGTGTTCACGAAGTTGATGTCCACCCAGGCAGGCCATCTCAGAACGCTGCCTATAAGGATGCAGTTCTATCTGGACGATCTCCTTATTCAATCATCATCAGAGCAGCTGGCCCAACAAGACCTGTCCACCACACTCAGGGTCTTGAGCAGCCACGGGTTTTCGGTCAGTCGGGCCAAAAGTCACCTAGTGCCTTCCACTCATATCCAACACCTGGGGGCCATCATAGACACGAAGGAGAGCAGGGTCTATCTTTCCCAGGAGCGCCTGTCCAATCTGCGATCCCTGGTCAGAGCAGTGATGTCACGGAGGGCCTCGTCCCTGGCGTCACTGTCACAACTCCTGGGAAAGATGGTGTCATGCATCGGGATAGTCCCTTGGGCCCGTCTCCACTGCAGACACCTACAGTGGTTCCTCCTGCCATATCAGAAACAATGACTCGGGACCTCTCAGTGGATGGTACATCTCCCTCCAGGGTTCGCAGGTCCCTCAGCTGGTGGCGCTCGGAGGCCCTCTTTCGGGGGAGGGAGTTCCGGGAGGCCAATATCCTGATCCTCACCACAGATGCCAGCCTTCACAGCTGGGGAGCACATCTGTCGTCCTCCCTAGCTCAGGGCCGTTGGACCCGAGCCGACCTCCAGCACAACATAAACTGGTTAGAACTTCAGGCCATACATCTAGCCCTTCGAGTGTTTTCCCACAAAGTTCAGGACAGACACGTTCTGGTCAGGACTGACAACGTAGCCGCCAAGGCGCACGTCAACTGCTTGGGGGGGGGGGACGAGATCTCGGCACCTCATGGAGGAGGCTGAGAGACTGGGTGCCTGGGCGGAGTCTCACCTGAGGTCCCTGAGGGCATCTCACATTTTGGGGGTGGCAAACACTCAAGCAGACTGGCTCAGTCGGAGCACTGTGGACCCCGGGGAATGGGCCCTAGCCCCGGCCATGTTCTTGGAGATCTTGTCCCGTTTCAGGGATCCCATTCTGGACCTCTTTGCCACTCGGAACAACCGACAGACGTGGAGGTTCTTCTCCCGGTTTCCCGACCCGGAGGCGGAAGGAGTGGATGCTCTTCACAGCGACTGGCCTCCCGGCCTTCTGTATGCCTTTCTGCCTCTCCCACGCATATCCAAAGTCATTCGGAAGATGCTGCAGGAGAGAGCAGAACTACTTCTGATTGCGCCCCATTGGCCTCGCCGACCTTGGTTCGCAGATCTGAAGGCTCTGTCTACTCACCCTCCATGGTGTCTTCCTCCGGACTGGCTCGTGCTTCATCAAGGGTCTCTACAGCATCCAGACGCAGGTTGGCTTCAACTAACCGCCTGGAGATTGAGCGGTGCCTGCTGAGCGACCGGAGGCTTCCGCCCAACGTCATCACCACCATCCAGGCGGCTCGTCGACCCTCAACGACCCTTATTTATAACTCCACTTGGCAGGCGTTTCCTCCTGGTGCCAACGCAATTCCACCGTCGCCACGGCTGCCTCCACAAAACACGTCCTGGTGTACCTTCAGGAACATCTGGAGGCGAGTTTGGCCCCAAACACGCTCCGGAGGCAAGTGGCTGCCCTTTCATCCATTCTTTGCTGCGGGTCTAGGGGTTCGCTCTCCAGCCGCCCCCTCATCTGACAGTCCCTGAGGGGGGCATCCAACATTCATCCTGCGCCCATCCACCGTTACCCCACCTGGGACCTTCCCAAGGTCCTGGACGCTCTCACGAGAAGCCCCTTCGAGCCCCTGAGGGAGGTGGGCCTCCATTTTCTATCCTACAAGGTGACATTCCTCCTAGCCGTCACCTCCATCAGACGGGTGTCAGAATTAGCGGCCCTCTCTTTTCGGGCTGACCTGTGTACGTTCCACCCGGACAGGGTGGTGCTCAGATTGGACCCTACCTTTTTACCTAAAGTAAATTCCCCCTTTCACCGGTCCCTGGAGATTGTCCTCCCCGACTTCTGTCCCAATCCTTCCCATCCCTTGGAAAGGTCATGGCACACCCTAGATGTCAGGCAGGCCCTTCGTATTTATCTTAAAAGGACCGCCCACTTCAGGCATTTGGAGTCCCTCCTGGTCTCCTTTCAGCCTACATCCTTAGGGAGAAAGGTTTCCTTGGCTACCTTGGGGCGTTGGATCAGGGCCACCATCGCCAAGGCCTACGAGGCCCAATCCCTCCCGGTCCCTCCCCGCGTCACTGCACATTCCACCCGCAGTGCTGCGACCTCAGTTGCCTGGGCCACCCAGGCATCCATAGAGGAGGTTTGCCGGGCAGCTGCCTGGGCTTCTCCTACACGTTTCATTAGGCATTACCGTCTAGATCGGTTTGCCACTGCCGACGCGGCCTTTGGACGCAGAGTGCTACAACAAGTTATCAGGGAACGGACCTCTCCTCCTCCTCGGGCGGGTCCTTCCCGACAGGGTCTTTGCTTGGGCATGTCCCATACCTGACCACGGGACCCAGAAGCAACGAGATTCAGCATTGGCTTACCTGAACGCTTCATCTGGTTGCTCTGGGTCCAGTGGTCAGCCCCTCCCTTTCTATGCCCTCGTCGTCGTCAGGTCCTGTTGGTCTCCTTTTCTTTCCGTTCCAGCTCTCCGTGTCGGTCTGCGGTATCATCTTTCATCAGAAAGCTGGGAAGCAAGCAGAGGGGTGGAGCTTCTCAGCTAGCAGACTCAATCAACTAATTGAGAGCAAGATTAACCCATACCTGACCATTGGACCCAGAGCAACCAGATGAAGTGTTCAGATAAGCCAATGCCGATTCTCTTTGTGACAGCCCCTCAAATATTGGAGCACTTCTTTCATGTCACTCCTGGTCCTTCTCTTCACTAACCTAGCCATGCCCAGTTCTTGCAACCGTTCTTCATATGTTTTAGCCTCCCGCCCCCTAATCATCTTTGTTGCTCTTGTACGAATTGTACAAAATGTACCAATTGGCTCCATCCTTTGTGAAAATCAAAATGGTGTAAATTGCTGTACTGTTAAGATTGTTAAGAATGGGGGAAAAATTCAGCATGGCAGAAAAATGATAAAAATAGGACATCATGCAGCCAAGAATATATCTGGCAATTGTTGATAAATACACTGAAGTTGTCCTTGGGTGTGTTGCTTCAAAAACTAGTAGGAATTACAGTATGTGAACTTCATACCTTCACGATAACCCAGTTTTGTTTAAGTACTAAAACATGTTACTTCTTTTGAGACTGTGTATTTGGTTGCACAGTATAGAATATATTAATGCCCTTTTGAAGGAGGAGGCTGCACCAAAACAATGAATTAGAAATGTTCATAAAATATGCACCAGACTATTGATTCTATAGTGTAACTGGAGAAAACATATTTCCTGCTTCCAAATGCAACGCTGATGTTGCTTCGTTTGTCACAGACAACAGATAGGATGGTCAGAAACTTAGTGGAAGAAAAATTATTGAGCTGTGGGTATACTGTTCTTCCCCTTGGCACTTTAATGATCGCAAAAAAAGTCTCCTTTTGCTACTACCAGTGCTAAGCATACTTACAAGGAAAGGTAAAATGAGATGGCAGAGGCTTGAAATGAGTGGCCGAAGTCTCTCTTGATCTCTTGTCCTGTCTGTAAAATTAGAGTGAGCACTGTAAGATCTGAATTCAGACATGAAGGAAAGAACGTTGATGCTGTAAGGACAATTATTGTCATATGTACATAAAAACATTTGGAGTGATCCTCTAAATTGATACTGCATTTGTTATTCATAATTAAATGTTTAGTAGGGTTGAGGTAGTCCCAGAAAGGTAGAACTATTAAGATTACAAGAAAAAAATATTTAAAGAAACCGTAAGAGTACAACACAGAATGTATTTGACAATTATGCCTTTAATTGTCCTTCTTGTCCTTCTTTAGATCAGATCAGATTTAAGCTTTAGGAGTCAGTTTTTACTTGTGATATTTTCTTCCAACTCTTCAACTGCAAATATCTATATTTTCGATTTCTATTACATCATCCTTGGCTTCTATATTCATTTTCCTGATAAAAATTACTTCGGAGAATTCAGATATAGTGGTAACTTGGCTTAGATGAGTGTTAACAAAATTCAGTTGGATCAAAGAAGGTTAATAGGATTTTAAAATGTATCAAAAGCAGTATTATCAGAAAGACATTAGAAAATCATTATACTATTGTAGCAAGCTCAGAGGTGGTTTAGGCCTTAGGCTATAGTTTGTAACATGGGGATGTTCTTGTCCCATAGGGATAGACAAAATTAGATCTAAATTATGGGTTGTTGAGAATCATCTCCGGAAGCCTGAAATCAGAACAGTTGGGAATCCCTCTAATGTCCATTTCCAAAGAGATTACAGTAAATTGTACTATGGTATGGTTATTTAATTTTCTTAAAGAAATAGAAGTTGCACAGAAACGCTAGGAAGATAAAAAGCTGACAAAGGTGGACTTAACTGTTAAAAGCTACATATATTTATTTTTATATGCTATGTTTTAAACTATAGGTTTAAACTGTTTTATTTGAGAATGGATCCTAATAATAGATTTTCTGCAAAGTTGTTAAAGTGGAAATGTGATTTTAAAACTAAAAGAGGTTGAATAAAGACTATTTTTTTAAAAATAGATTTTCTGCAAAACAGCTTCTGTCTTCTCTCTCCGTTTCTTTTCTTTTGTGCCCTATCTGCTGCCTGCCTGACTTGTCTTGTGAACACTGATCTACTATGGAAAGGGACTGTGCTAGTTTGGTTCCATTTTATTTGTGTAGTAGTAGGTGGCTAAGATTTATAAGTAACTGAGTCCTAAATAATGTCAGCAATAATGCTAAATAGAATATATTGGTTGTTCCCATAATATGTTCTATAGGTTATAGGAGGGCTTAGTATGTTGTGGATGCACCAAAAATAAAAAAGAGATAATCAAGCCAATCAGTTAAATCTTAGAAGATTAAACTTAATTCTTAAAGAAACACAGTCATTCTCAGCTTAAACTAACTGCACAGAGATGTTTATGGCAACATCTAGACTGCACAGCTGGTGCTGTAAAAAAACAGAACTGGGAGAAAGAGTGGCTGAAAAACACCCCACCCTCTCTCTTACAAAACTCAATGCAAGGGTTTGCCAGTGCAGAATGCAGAGGTTAATACCAGGATTAATACCAGACCAACAATCGAGCAGTAAACACCAGCTTAATCAAGAAACTACCGAGAAGAAAACAACAGCCCCACCAATACTGGCAGGGCAAGACATTGTATAGAAACAGATAGTAAAGCCCACTTCATTTTCAGTGCTAGAAGATATTACCTAGTTGGGTAATGAAATGTCTGCAATAAGACAACCAAGCTCAGAGAGCACCAAGGACTCCACAGTTCAATCCTGAATTATAAATATTCTCTTCTGTTGGTATATTGACCACTGATTAACAGCAGTGGCCAAGCCTAACAAATGGGCCAATGGGAAAATACCTAGGGGAATAATGAACCATGCCAGTATATACCTAATGCAAGGTCTCTATAAAGATGTGAGAAGATGTGATTAGAGATTGTGCATTTCAGAGATGGTGATTTCCATATAAGAGTTTATGCTGTCAGCGCCTGATAAAGAGATGAGATGTGGCTAGTGGTTCACTGGGTGAAGTGTGTTTGTTGTGAGTTCAGTAGTGACCAAGTAGCCTTGGATAGTACAGTGGTCTAAAGCCCTGTTATTAAGATCAGCTGCTTGCAATTATTGCAGGTTCGAATCTCACCAAGGCTCAAGGTTGACTCAGCCTTCCATCCTTTCTAAGGTAGGTAAATTGAGGAGCCAGTTTGTGGGGGCAATAAGCTGACTTTGTATAAATATACAAAAGTATGAAGGCTATTGCTTAGCGCATTGTAAGCCGCCCTGAGTCTCCGGAGAAGGGCAGCATATAAATCAAATTAAAAAAAAAACAAAACCAGCTAAAGCAGATGTTTGAATAATACTTTTGTAATTTTATTTATTTTTATTATTTTTTCCTAGGCTGTTTTCTTGTTGCCATATAGATGATAAAAAATTGCTAAGCAATATTATCCTCAATGTAAAATATAACTTACAACGAAATCTATACTATTGTATCTGCTCTCCCCATTTCCTCCACAAAGGAAGAGTAGTGAGATAGTAGTCCTGACCTCTGCTGGAACAAGATTCTCCAGTTTAGGAGTAGTCAACATGCAGGTCCTACTCAAACCCTTCTTCAACCGTTATTACAATGGAGTACTCAATATGCAAGCACCACTGACATTGTTCTAATGATAGCATTTTCACGAATGCATTCATGCATTCAGTGTGGACTTCTTTAGGAGATAAAATCTATTTGCTTCCTTGTGAAGGGAGGAAGCTGATAATGCAAGGGAATTCCAGGGCTAAAAACTAGACTGAAAAGTTAAAAACACAAAGGAGAAAAAATTCCCAGAAGAAGGCAGTGGTAAGCCACTTTTGAATTATTGCCAAGAAACTGCTGTGATTGTTTCTTTTGAAGTCCCCAGGAGTCAAGCTCATCTTGAGGGCAGTTTTATCTTTAGTATGGTTCGTAGCTAGAGCTAACAGTCACCTGAACCTGCATATTAACTTAAAAAATACATATTTTAGGGGTAAAAAAAAAATCTATACTGTTATATTCACAGAGGAGGTTTTAGAAGTAAAGTAGAAATAAAATATGTGCCATGGACAATATAGAGAGTTTGTTTTTCTTCATTAATGAAATATTTAATGTGTGTTCTGTAAGACAGTTCTTTTTTAATCCAGCAAAACTCAGTTCCATGCCAAAGAATGAATGTTCTGCACTTTTGAGATGTCATCTAAGCCTAGAGCACTGTTTCTCAACCTTGGCAACTTCAGAATAGGATGACTTCAAGTCCTAGAATTCTCCGGTCAGCTGGGAATTGAAGTCTACCTGTTTTAAAGTTGCCAAGGTTGAGAAACACTGGCCTAGAGGCTATTAAATTATCAAGCACAAGATACCTTGAGATATATTCTGTGTTGAAACCGGTTGACTGTGCCAGATTTAATAATAAGCTGTATTATTGCTTTTTGCTCCACATTTTTCTTCCATTGAAATAAGAGGTTCCAAAAATGAGAGTGCGAAATATAGCAGCTAGTAACTAGACCGATAGTCAATAAATATACACATTATCAAATATGATACAGATTTGTGAAGAGAGAATTTTAGATGCTGTGAAGCGTTACTGCCATATTTAACAGAGTACAGTTTTTTTTTAATAAAAGATAAACCTAGCATCCTGTGTAATGTTTCTTTTTAAATTGAAACTGTGCTATTCAATCTTTCACATTTTGGCATTTTGTGGATGTTGTTACAAATTGGGAGACTGGAACAGGTTGAATACTGAAACTGGTTTGAGTCTGGTATCAGTTTTTCTGATAAAACAACAAAGAGGATTGTCACATCTTAAAAGTTAAATATAGTTGTTATGAGATGAACTTTTCATGGTCTACATTGGTAGCCCCCAAACTTTTGGACACCAGGGACCCATTCCCTGGGAAGAGTTTTTTTCCGGGAACCGGAGGGGCTGTGGTTTCGTGTGCTGCCTGCATCCCACAGATGGGGCTTTGCTTGTTTCCGCAGCCTGGTTTCTGGCACGGACTGGGGGTTGGAGACCCCTGTGTACATTTTACTTTGTCATAAAATATTACTCTGATATACTCATTCACTCAAAGCTTGGAATTGGAATTATAATATGTGAAGTTAGAAACAAAAATATTCAGGAAAGAAAAGGAATATTAAAAAGTGTATTTGCTTTTACCAATTAAGTTAGTCTCATGTTTACTATATAGGTCAGCTAGTTGACATGCATGGTACAATAAGAAAGTGTTCCAAATGCAGAATGTCGAGTTGAATCGGTTGCATTGTAACTTCGCTCTTCATTCTAAGATTTGCTTTGAAATTCAGGAGTGTCCTCCTTAAGAACAGTAGCAGTGCTCTCTTATGAATCTGATGTGCTCAGTGGTTTTAGCAAATGATGATAGAGACCATACAATTGAATTGAATTGAATACTTTATTTGACCAAGTCTGATTAGACGCACAAGAAATTTGTCTCTTCTGGTGCGAAGCACATTGCAAAGTAACAGAATAATGATAACAACAACAACAATACTAAAAAAGGTGGAAGAAGATAATAAGGTTAAATAATAATACTGTAGCCATACTACATGGGTTAGTATACATAAACATTAGATAGCATTGAGGGAATTAAATGTTCAGCATGAAGGAAAAACTGTCCCTATGATTCATTTTTTGGGCATGCAATACCCTATAGTGGCATCCCGAGGGGAGGAGTTGAACAATTTATGTCCAGAATGAGGGATATGTAGGTATTTTCTCAGCCTTCCTCCTGAGCCACATACAAATCTTGTATGGAAGGCAGGCTGGTTGCAATTGTTCTTTCTCCAATCTTAACTATCCATTGGAGTCTGTATGTGTCCTGTTTGGTTGCAAAAGAGGCTAAGCAGATGATAAACTCCTGATATAATGTTGGTAAGGATACGAAGACAAAGGTGGCACTCTATTATTACTATTAAATAATTCTTAGGATGAGCAACTCTATTTAAGCAAGAACAAACTTATCACACAAAGCCAGGGAGAATTGCGTATCCAGTATTATCTGTAGAATGTTTTTACATTTGAGCAGTTTTAACTGAAAGCTTATAAACAGATGCATTGATCAATACTTTTTGGATACAAACGGGTTGTGATTTTAATTATATACATTCAAATGGTGTGGAAAAAGTGAGTAAACATACAGATAGTTCAAGGCTACATTTAATAAAGAGGTGAAATTTATTAAATGGTGGACCTTGGCTGATACTTTTTTTAGGAATCTGAATAGCAAAGTTCATTGATGTGCCAGGAATCTTAAAAAGAAAAGTTGACTTAAAGAATTAGAGCCTGCTTTGTAGTGCCATTGATTTGAAGATGGATATTCTCTGCCAGTATTTAATTTGCTGTAAGGACACAGTGGCAAAGACAGATGCCAAAAACATTATAGCATTATTTGGAGTGATAATTACAATAGTCTTGATAAAGAGTGTTGTTACAAAACGAGGAAATTAATTAGTTAGAATTAGTTAAAATTCCAAGGAAGTATTGGAGCATTGCATTAAAATAGAAATGTGTATTTAGATAGTTATCAGATAAAAAATAAATTATATTATACAGGTTAGCATATAATTAATGAAATACAGTTCTGTACCTCTAAAATAATTGCATTCACTTTTAGGTTTTAAAAAAAACATAATTCCCTGTTTTTATAATATTAAAGTATGTGTGGGGTTCACAGTTCAACCCAAAGCTACAAATATTCTCTTCTATCAATAACATATTTATAAATTGATTTTCTTCCTGCCTGGATAATAAAACTGTTTTTATTTCCCCTCTTGTAATAAATTTAAATAAATTAAAATTTATTTTTCCAGTCCATCCTCTACTTATACGCATAGTATGATGAATGCACAAATTCCACCTCCCCTACACCTTTTCCACCCTGGCTCTGTTTTTGCTGTGATTCATTGGAAAATAAATTTTGAGAACTTGTAATGGAAGAAGCAAAGAAGCAGCTAGATGTACTACTACTAAAAAAGATAGACTATATTTCTGCTGACATGACCAGCAAATAGTGGAACAATTTTGAGCATTCTTTTGAGGTGGAACATAGGAAATACAGCACTGCTATCATGCCTGTAGAGAAGGGGTGTCAAACTCGATTTCATTGAGGGCCGCATCAGGATTGAATTTGACCTCGGGGGGCCGGGGTGGGCATGACCAGCTCAACGGCACTCATGTCGGTGGTACCTATAGCGGCCTCAGCGTTCTGCCAGCGAAAATGGAGCTCGGGAGCCCGTTTTCACTGGCAGAAGCACCACGGACCAGTCCTTTGCTGTTTCCAGGGTGGCCCCGTGGAACAGATCTAAGTACCTGCAGCCTGGATCCGGCCCCTGGGCCTTGAGTTTGACACGTCTGCTGTAGAGCAATGGTTCTGAAAAAATCTTCAGCTCATTGACCCTTTCATGATTGTTCATCGACTCCCAAACTTTTATTAGATGAAAATAATTTAGTAAATACTATTTGAATAGTACTATCAATAATAAGAATGTTGACAAATTCACTATCAGTCAGTTGCAGCTTTATTCAGGATAGCTTACAGCCTGTGAAAATACCGATTACCGTCAAACATCACCATCTGCCTATCCCAGGTCCTTCGGAAGCACTTGATAAGTGGATCAAAATTTCAGATCCAATCTGAACATCTGCCTGACTGTGTGACAAACCAACCAAAACCATAATATACAGTACCATTAGCCCTTGGAAGTAGACATTGAGACGGTGTCTTGATTGGCCTTGCTTCATTTCCTTTTTCCTGAGCACGCTCAGCACAGACATCACTAAATCTGCTAGCTGATTAAGGCTGTAAATATGGATGGATACCTAAGTGTTAAAGGTATATATTCCTTTTTAAGTTTAAGAATTTAAAGGTTTTGTTGGCCTTACTCAGTAAATAACCTGCTGAATCTTGTCCACTTTCCCTTGGGAGGCATGGAACCAAGTGAAGGTATTTTTGGTGAGAAATTTATTTGTTTAATCAATTTGTATGGTCACACCTATCTCCAAATTCTGGGCAGCTGGCAATACTTAAAAATAAGATGAAAACCATGTGAACAAAATTATAAAGAAGGTATATAGCAGCCAAGGAAAACCAACCAACAACCACAATTAATGCAGCAATGGTAAGGGCTCAGCCATACACCCAGGCCTCAGGCTTGATAATAAAACCAGGATTTCAAGGCCTTATGAAAAGCCAGCAGTGAATCTGATCTCTGGAGAAATCCAGAGGGAAGATAACCATGGCCGAAAAGCCTCTCTTTCTGTATCCTGTTAGATATCACTCTCCGATGAGGCTTCCAGATGGGACCTGGAGCATGTCTTTCCTGCCGGTTCTAACAGTGTGGGTAGATACATTATGGGTAGAGATGGTCCTGCAAATAACCCAGTCACAAAACCAAGTTGCTCCATATCTACTGCTCCAGCATTCTCACTAGTTCTGTGTATCTAGGAAAGTAGCTAAAAATTCAGTAGCTCACTTAGGTTTAAGTGTGCTAGGGAGGTCATAATGTTAGGCCTTTTGACTCTCACAACAGCTTTTGTGTTACTGGTGACAATATCTAGAATAAATGCAAATAAGGGCGGCTCGTGCTTACAGCTGTCACACTGCTAATTTCTCATTAAAAGTTTTAATGTTCATAGTACATTATGTGTTCTGTAAGATTATCTCTGAATTTGGCCTTGCATACCATATCTAGTTATATAAAATTTGGAAACAGTATAAAATAAAGTGATAGAAAACCAGCAATATTTGAAGGCAAAGTTTTGTCATGAGCAGAGATTCTTCTGAAAAGCATCTGGTTCGAGCTTTAGCAGGAAAGAAACTGAAATAAGCACATAGTGTTCAGAAAGGGATATCTCGACCACAATTTTACAGCAAGAGTAAATATGGTACATTATGGGGAAACAATGCCTAATTGGTTTTGGTTTTAGGATTTGTTTTTATTATTATTATTATTAATTATTATTTAAGCAGTGCTTAAAAGTCTGGATATATGTTATGACAGAAAAGAGTAAAAACTATTCTGTACACAGCTCTAAATACAGAAGCCACTCAGCAGAGATTTTTTGGGGTCTTAGGACATGACCCTTGGTCCTACCAAATGGAAACTACTACAAGGAGAGAAAGGCAAAGGGTAATGTGCGGAATGAAAGATTGATATCAATAGGTCATCTAGCCATTGTTTTCCTCAAAGGCTTCTTTAAGTATGCATTTACATGTCTGTTGAATATTCAGTAAGCATCTTCTCTTGCTATTATGCATGTTCTCCTAGCATCTTACTGCTCTGAAAGAAGGGTTAAGAGTTCAGAACATGAGCAATTGATGATAAATTCCAGCTTCTTAAGGGTTTGGAGTCCTCTTTCCTTGCATCTGTTTCTGTTGAAGTGTTTGCTGCTAGGAATATATAATTTTTAGCATGCAGGAATATCTGCATATACTATATTATTTGAGATATCAATTACAATCTTTTTGGACTGTTGCCTTCTGGCAGAAGATACAGAACAATTAAAACTCGGACCACACGTTTTCTGAATAGTTTTTATCCCAGAGTTATAATTGCACTCAACAATGAACTAAAGAGCCATCATCAGTGAGCTGTTGGACGTATTACTTGGTCTGTTATGTGGATATTTGGGTGGTTTAGGGGTGGGGAATTGCGGTGGGTGGGAGTGTGTTTGGGGATTGTTGTGTGTGTTGGACCTGGTATTTGGGTGTTAAGTGAATTTCGTTGTATGGGTATACTGTGTATACATGTACAATGACTATAAAGTTATTATTTATATATAGTTGTCATTAATAGGTGTCATTGTAATCTAGACAAGTTTTTTTTTTTAATAAAAAGTTTTTATTGGTTAAGAATATACAATATTATAGTTTACAATATGTTGAATTTTCAATATCTTTATGAAAAGATATTTCAATTATTATTTTCTTTTTTTAAATTTCTCACACAACAGACATTATTATCTTAAATCAAAACAAACAACCAGGTTATATAAAAATTATATAAACAAAAAAAAAGGAGTGTTATACAAAATACAATAAAAGAAGAGAGAGAAAAGAAAAATGTCAATTAAAAAAACCTTAAACAATAGATTCCCCTCCTTTCTTCATTTCCTAGTTCTGGCTCTTAAAACCATGGTCTGGCTTCCCTCCCCCTCCCGGGCCGCAACAGCTCCGTCCGCCTCCGCTCCTTGATCATCTGATACTTCCCCCTCTTCGGCTCCTGTATCTTCTCCACTTAGGAAGGATTTATGTTGGTCAAAAAAAGCCTTAGCTTCCGTTACATTATTAATTTTCTTCTTACTGTCCTCCCAAAAAATCATCAAGCCCTCCGGAATCAACCACCTAAAACCTACTCCCTTGAGGTACAGCTTATTTGATAAAAAATAATATTTTCTTCTTAATTCTCGTACCTGTCTGGGAATCTGCTTCAGGATGGTGATCTCCTTGCCCCTGTACACCAGCGCCCCCAGTCTTTGTTTTCTCAATATCTCATCTCTCAGTTCCCTTCTCACAAATTTAATATGAATCTCTCTTGGTAGATTATGTAAAATTGCAAATTGTGAGTTTACTCTGTACACCAAGTCCACATCCCTTCCAATAGACTCCAAATCTCTTTCTAAAAATTCACCCAACATTTTAACCATCACTTCTCTCAAATTTTCCTGGTCAAGTTGTTCCACGTTTTGGAACCTGAGAAAATAAGACATCTTATCCAATTGTAAGGTTAACATTGCATTTCCTCTCCCATCCTCCACCTTCTGGAGTGCCCGTACCTCCCCCTCCAGACCCCCCATCTTCTTCTTGTTTTGCTCTGCCAGCTGTTGAACATCATTTAAATCTTTTTTCATAAGTGTCATTTCAGATTTAATTTCAGATAATCCTTTTTGGACGTCATCTAACTTGTCCAACTTTTGGTCCAATATTGCCAGTCTTTCCAAAATTTTCGCCATGTCAGTTGCTGGTGATTTGTGGCCCTTAGCCATCTTAGATCAGTAGAAGATGAGAAATCAAAGGGCAAACCTCCAGAGAAGAAAGAGGGATTCGCAATCTAAGTAATTTTTCAACTGTCCACCAGTGGGCGCTCACAGGAGCAACGAGTCCGAAGTATAGAGTAGGTCAAACAGGAAGCCAGAGGGGAATGTTGTCTTCAATCATAAATAAAGAAGCAGGAAGTCAGATCGCCGCCATTGTCTGCCGGGGGGAGGGGCCACCAGACCTCTCCAAGAAGCTCTGCCACAGCCATCCTCCAAGGAAAAGTCAGAAAGGTAAGGGGTTTCACCCCATCTCCTTCCCCCTAGTTCTCTGCCACGGCACCTTTCCAGCTACAAGGGGGGGGGGGAACTCCAACCCCCCCCTCTCGCCTCCAGGATGCCTGCTCCACTCTGCAATCAGTCAGTACAGTCCGTTGTGCTTTCTTAGGTAGCACCGGTCCCCTTAGGCGCTGTGGCGCCTCGGCGGCCTCGAAAAAAAGCCGCCGATCGCCTCCCGCCCCCTCTGGAGCCTCGGGCGCGCCAGCATCGGCCTCCCGGCCCCTGGAAGTGAGGCAGGGGACCCCTGGCAAGCCGCCCTCAAACGGCAAACGCCCCAATAATGGGGCGCTTGGCCCAAAGGGCCTCCAGATGGGGGGGATCAGACTCTGGGGCCAGAGCTAGCCCGATCAAAGTCTGTCGCCAGCGGAACCGGAAGCGGAAACCTAATCTAGACAAGTTTTGATATGGCTTCCTCAAGAAATTTTTGACAAGTTTCCAAAGTGCTGAAATCTTAATCTGAAGACGTTTATAAAATGTACAGGGATTTGGGCAATTTTTAGAAGCCTCATCTTGGGACAGTTATACTTATCATCTGGGTATCCAAATTACTTTAATCTGTTATAAAATAATGCATTATAATAACAGGTAATATACATAATACAGCCTTTATGGGGTGTAATGTAAACTAGTAAAATAGTTCGCTACACAGCATGAGAACCAATGTGGTCTAGTAGTTTAAGGCACCAGGCTAGAAACTAGGTGATGTAAGTTATAGTCATGAAAGCTGGCTGGGAGACTGGGCCAATCATCCTGTCTCCAACCAACCCACCTCACAGGGCTGTTGTTGTGAGGAAAATAGGAGGAGGAGGGAGTTTTAGGGGTTATCACTGCCTTGAGTTATTTATAAGAACGATAAAGGTAATATGTAAATAAAAATACTTGAGAAGTTTCTTACCTTGAGATGTTTTTTACCCTGTAGGAATCTGTGCTTTATCTGTAGGTGTTTATTGATTGGTACAATGAAGATTGCTCTATATATGTGTGTGTTTGTGTGTGTGTATGTGTATTCATTCATTATTCATTCATCCTTATATGCACACACATTAATTTGCATGTATAGGGAAGTTCTTGCTATAAGACTTGTTTCAAAATAAAAACAAGCATGATCTTAACTAGATTTCCACAAATGAGTGGATATGATTAGAGAACTACTTAACATTTCCAACAAGATTGACAGAATCTGTACTTACTGTATTTCTCTGTGTTCACTGGAATAGTTCTTTTTTAAAAAACTGTATTTATTTTTTCCTATGCCAAACGGAAGGGCATTTGAAATTTTTATAACTGCCTTTCCATGATTGAAGCCTTTTAAAATAAAAACAGTACGGTGGCTTTCAGTCAAGTGTCCTACTTTCCATTCCTCCCTTTTTCCATTCTGCCCATCTGAGAGCGAAAGAGAAGGGTTGGATTAACATTACAGCCTGATGGAAAGAGTCCAACTGTAGCCTCTTTTTGTGTAACTTCAATTTGCAGTGCCAACAGATGGTAACTAAAAATTTGATTACAGGGTTTAAAGAATATTCTTTGCCACCCCACCATGTTTAAAACACTTAGTTTCTTAGGAAGCCAGCGTCTTAGGTAAAAGATGAAATAAAGTTATACTTCAGGTTAACAATTCCAACTTTAAAATCCCCATGCCCACAATAGAACATTGATTCTCAAATGTTTATTGCCTTTCCAAACCTGTGCTGCCTTGTTATCTTAACAGAAGTATCCTGTGTAGAACTGAAACAGGTTGCTAATGAAAGTCAAAGTGAGGGGGGTTTTTTTCTATGTGATCATACTCAGTTGGTGTCAGGCTTCTCAGAACTGATCCTCAAGATCAGCTTATTCCAGGATGATTATGGGCTGCTGATGACTTCTCCAAGACAGAAATGTATACATTATCCTCTAATCATATTCCACCCACCAAAAAGACAATCTCTCTAACATTTTGTTTACTATGTACTAAAATTGACGTTTTCTGATTTGTGTCAGTGCAAACCATACTATGCTTCACTTCATTATGAGTGAACTACCCTACTTCAATTGGCTACTGGGTACAGGTAGTCCTTGAATTACGACCACAGTTGAACCTAAATTGAGCCTAAGGATAGGAAGGTATGGAGAGGTATAATGAATGCTACTGATGTAAAGTAGTTTGAGCCCTGTTTCCTTTTATTTTTCCTGTCTTATATTATTGATATAAGGAAAGGAGAAATATTATTGTCAAAAGAAGTTTTGTCTGCATTGTACGTCAATTCCAGTTTCTTAAGAGACTAAATTATCTCTATTAGTTTAAAACCCTGTCAAAATCTTACACACACACACATACACACACGAGATTGGTTCATTTTCTATTCCCTGACAACTGATATTCGGAAGCACGCTCTCTAGAAATAAAATACAATTGCTATAATTAATTAGTATTGCTAAAGCTACTTTGTATAAATTGTCTAATTCCTTAAACTATTAGCCATACTCCATCTTGTGGTACTGAAGTCTACAAATTAATTAGATTTTTCTGTTAAACATGCACATCTGTCTTCGATCCATTGTCAATCTAATGCTACAATCTTTGGGGCTGTTTTTGATTGGCCTACATCCTGGTGTCCTCTTATCAGTCTGTCATTCAAATATTAACCTGGCCTAACCCTTCTTACTGTCCTAGCCAGGGCACATTAATGTAGGTCCTCCATATGAAAGGCACTACCATATTGTGATGTTAACAAAACTAGTTTTCCATTGGTTCAGTTTTCCTACATTGTTTAGCATATTAAGGAAACTTTAGTATAATAATCAACTTTACTAATAAAGATCCATTTTTAGAGGAATTTCTGCCTGAGAAAGACACAGAATTATAAGCTAAAATATGTAAACGCTTTTTAATTTAAATTTTGTTCTAAATCTTTAAACCATTTCACTTTGTTATTAAAACACATGAATCTTAGTGTTTTTCTATGTGAGACCTAGGGAAAAAGTAGAAATTATCAGCAGTAGAGTGAACAAACTAACAAACAAACAAAAAACATGTAGATTAACAGTCTCTTACTATTATTGCACTACAGTAGTAGCAATTTTAACACAGAAATGTGTGTTTTAAAAAATAATGTAAGTATATGTTCATCTGAAGATAAACTCCCATCTGAAGAGCCATGGTGGCGCAGTGATTACTTGGCAGTATTGCAGGCTAATTCTGCTGACTGCCAAGGGTTCCATCCTGACCAGATCAAGGTTGACTCAGCCTTTCATTCTTCTGAAGTTGGTAAAATGAGGACCCAGATTGTTGGAGGCAATGTGCTGGCTCTGTAAACCCCTTAGAGAGGGCTGCAAAACACTGTAAAACAGTATATAAGTCTTAAGTGCTATTATTATTGCTATATGCCCGTGATGGTGAACCTATGGCACACGTGCCACAGGTGGCAGGCATAGCCATATTAGTGGGCTCGCCAGCTCAGCTCTGGCACACATGTGCCTGGCGGCTAGCTGATTTTTTGGGCCTTCTGGGCCTACCAGAAGTAGGGAAACAGGCTGTTTCCTGCCTCCAGAGGGCTTTGGGGGGTGAGGAAGACCCATTTTTCTTTCTCACCTGGTTCCAGATCCTCTCTATGCATCTGGGGAGGGCGAAAACAGCCTTTCCCACCACCTCGGAGGCCCTCCGGAGACCTGAAACTGCCCATTTCCCAATTCCCAGTTGGACAGGAAGTGACTTTTTTGTTGTCCAGAGACTCCTAGAGAGACTGTTTTCGCCCTCCCCAGATGCATAAAGAGGATCTGGAGCGAGGTGAGAAAAAAAAATGGGCCTACCGGGCCATTGTGTGCCTGGGAAGGGGGGGTTGTGTGCGCATAGAATTATGGGTGTGGGCATGCGCACGTGCAAACCTTCCCCGCCCCCCCTTCCTGGCACGCGATGGCAAAAAGGTTAGCCATCACTGCTATATGTAGTCTAAAAACCTATGCATACTGATTAGAAAAGATTATAGGAAGTATGGACAGCTTCATGTTAAAACGGTTCTTTTGACAGCCAGTCTATCTTTGGGTACAATTCAGCGGGTGACTTGTGATATATAAATGTTGACATAATTTATGCTCAAGATCCAGAAGATAATGTGTTCCCTAAAAGCTTGATTATCTCTTAAAGCCCTTGGGAGAGGCTTTAAGGAAAAAGAGACCTTCTCTTTTTCTTATTCGAAATTTTCAGTGTAATGAAATATATACAAAGCAAAGAACAAAGTTAGAAGACAAGGGACACAAAACAAAGAAAGCAGCTTCTCAGTATTACAACAAATTAATGGGCCTAGGTTGAAAATGTGTCATTGCAAAAATTAAGCAAGACTTCAGCCAACTTCACAATACCTTTTCTGCTACTGTGCTTAACATTTTGTTATGAAGTGGTCCTTGAAAAGATGTTAAGGTAATGCTTTGATTTAAATAGAATTCTGTGGTAGAAAAAAAATATGTGTCTGCATTTCTGGGGGAAAAAAAACAACCCACATTCCAAAGGAGATCTGTAGAATTAATAGGAAAGAAGAGAGGAACAGATATTGGCTCCTTAAATGAGGTAGTTACACATATTGCTTTTGGATGATGTTATAATCCATATTGTCTATAAATCAAAATACTGTTGATATTTTCTAAGACTTTCAAGCTTAACTATTGTTAAAATTTGGCTTGAACCCATATTCCTCCTACACTTATTTTTTTTACGACCCTGTAATCCCTTTCTTATTATTAATAGCAACATACATATTTCTAAAGTAATAAATATATTTCTATCTACATTTCTGATAGTACTCTTTTTTTAAAAAAATGTACTGATTGTATAGTTTTACAGTGGCAATTATTTAGAATTTTGTTCCTACCATGACTTATGTCTGTATTGCTAGATATTTGGAACTAAGACTTTCATTGTACAATATTTTTGGAAGAATTTCTCATAATGAAAGCTCCTAGTAAAAAAAAAATAGGAGGAAAGCATTTCAACATATTTATTTGCCAGTTTGTATCTATACTTGAATAGAAAATTCAACTAGGGAATAGAAAATTCAAGTATATCATAAGCAATAACATAATTCATAAGCTTTTAATAAAAATTCTTCGTTATTTCTCCTTTTACATAAAAATTTACAATAGCAAACCAGGGCTGGTAAGCTAATGGTTGATTGTCTCATGCTTTGTGTATAGAAATTCTGGTTTAGTTGCCATTATTTACTGCTTAAAAATTTCTCGTATAGCATGGCTAAGGAAGTCCTCCACAGAAGATCCAAGACTGACATTTTAATTAAAATGTGTACCACACAAATAAATCTGTGGTCTCTATAATGGTGATCTTTTTCACCATTATTTTAGGTGAATTTTTCACCATTAATTTAGGTGAATACAGTTTATTGTATGTGGTATATTACTGGTTTAATATTTGGACATAGTTGATAGTTGTGGGGGTAGATGATGTATTTGTAACATGGGTTCTTTAATATAAACAGGATCTCTTGTGTTTGCATGAGCATTCCTGTTGCATTCCATATTCAGAATAACATTCTGGTAGGTGAAAGGGATTGGCCTATCGGTGCTTGCTGTTATATGTTCCTAAACCATGCAACTAATTTTTCCTCTATTTAAAAATAAAGAATAACGTTTAACTATATAAAATGTACAAAATGATTCAGTGTCAGATACGCTACATATCCGAAGTATAGTTCTGGATCAATTACTCAAGAGTGAAATTGATATGAACAATGCATTCCATTCAGATTTATAGTTCAGCTTGTTATTCACTTGACATTTAATTAGGTTTGCATCTAGTGGTTCTTGTCTTCAATTTATAAACAGAACAATTTATTTTAAGTATCTTTATCAAAGAACAATGTTAGTTAAACCAGTGTCATGGCAGATAATAGATACCCTTTTTGATTAAGTGTGTGATAATTCTTGCATGTAAATGGATTTCTGGATGCAAATGCATGGACTGAGGTTCTATGTGCATTTCTCAGATGAGCTAACAAACAATACTGGACAATAATATTGTATTAACCCATGTTTATCCGTTCACTCTTGCTCTGAACTTCAACAAATGAAGATTAATAGACCTAAAATGATAGAACTTGCCACATGTTCTTGCGTTTCCAGATTGGGAAACTGTGTTGCTGGAAAGCATTCCAAATGTTCTCCTGAAAGAGACACACTATGACAGTGATGGCTAACCTTTTTGCCGTCGCGTGCCAAAACCGGGGGGAGTGCGGGGAGGTCACCCACATGTGTGCCCACACCCATAATTCAATGCGCCCCACCCTTGCACATGTGTGTGCGCCCCACCCCTTTTAGCACGTGGTGGCACAGAGGGCCTGGTAGGCCTGTTTTTCACCCTCCCAAGGCTCCAGAGGCTTTCTAGGAGCCTGGGCAGGGTGAAAATGGCCTTCCCCACCCCACTGGAGGCCCTCCGGAGGCCGGAAACAGCCCATTTCTCAACTTCCGGTGAGACCGAAAGGCTAAAAAATCAGCTGGCTGGTGCACACATGCATGCTGGAGCTGAACTACTGCAACACTCACGTGCCCACTGATATGGCTCTGTGTGCCACCTGTGGCACCCGTGCCATAGGTTCGCCATCACGGCACTATCATATCTTCTAGTTCTTCTTACACACACACACACACACACACACACCCACACACAAACTACAGTAGGAGTGTGTGTGTGTGTTATAGAAGGATTAGAAGATAACATTGGTAATAGATGTAACAGTGCCAAGTAACAGCAACATCAAGAAAGAATATGCTGGAGAAGTAAAAGGGCCTGAAGGTGGAAATAGAAAGGATGTGGAAATTAAAGGCCAAAGTAGTCCCAGTGGTGGAAAAAGCATTTGGGGCTCTGAATCCTAAATTGGAGAATAACTTTAAGGATCTCAGGAACATCAGAGCTCTTTGTCCAGAAGAGTGCAATGTTAAGAATATAAGATTCTCCAGCATGGTAGTGTGGGTGTCCAAGAATGGGTTAATATTGTCCTTCCACCCAGAGACTGAGTATCAATTTCATTGCCACGCCCAGTTGCCTCTCCTCCTGGCTCCAGTTTTCGACTCAGTCTCGCCCGAGAGAGGCACACTTGGATGGATCGGAAAAATTAATCCATTCTTGGACACCCTTGGACCTTAAAACAGGTTTTTATGCAAAAAAGGCTGTTTTCAAAAAGCAGAAGCAGCTTGCCCTGCATTCCCGCCGCCAGAACTTGACTCCATGCAAGTCGCACTGGCTAGCCCAGTTTCATACTGGCACAGCCGCCGACCCATGGAATGGAGCAATCTCACCCAGCTGTCCAGCCACGGTAGCACCAGATTGCATTGGGAGATATTGCATATTTGCTAATGTAATTTTCCAACAAAGCCGACCCCCCCTCGCCCTTCAGCCATTGTCAGCGTTGCTGACACATTTGGAGCCCTCCTCAGTTTTCTGGGCATTCTCCTTCCTGTCAGAGCTGAGCCCACAAAATGGACTGCTCCCTCGAGGATAAGCGAGGCAACAGCCACTCCCAAGACCTCCTGGAGTCCCCCTGTAAGGGACCGGCTAAATCCAGGTCTGCTTCCAGGAGGGTAGCAGATAAGCTTAAAACCAAAGCCCTCAAGTCCTCCAGGAATACCAGTGCCAAGGAAAAGGACGCTAAACGGCGCCTTAAGGCACTTGAAAAACAGATTGCTAAGGCTGAAAAGAAACAGTGAGCAACTAGCTTCCCCCATATCTGTTCCAAGCACTTCGGGCGCTATTCAAATGGAGCAGTTGGGACAGCCTCATGAGGCACCTGAGCTGCTTTCACCACCAGAGGGAGCAGGGGAGCGATCTCCCTCTCCTGCTCAGTTTGTCAGCAGAGATACAAACCTGGATCCTTTTTCTTGTTTCACAACAAGCAGGCAGTCTGATAATGTTGGAAGGCCAATTCCAACTGCGACCTTTATGCCCACCTCAGCGGGGCTCCGCTTAGAGGAAAGTCAAGAGCCAGAGGTTTCTCAGGATATGAGATCCCTTATATCTCAAGCTATTTCCCAAGGGATTGTTGTGGGATTGCAGCAATCCTACCAACCTGATTCCTTACCTAGGGAGGGTCCACCTTATTCTTCTGCACTTCCTCTGCTTTCAGTTAATAGGCCCATATTCCAGGGACCTTGATCTCGCAATCCATCTGTGGGAAGCCAGGAATCCCTGTGGGGAGATGAAGGACATAGAGATCCTGACCTCTCTGTGGACGAGGACATGGTTCCGGATCCTCCAGCCTTTAGGGGGCTTTTTCCACCAAGCCTTTTCAAACTTTTATTACATAAGGCAAGATCAATGACTAAATTGGGAGTGCAAACAGCACCACCAGAAGTCTCCCTGGACCCTGCAGACGGCCTCTTTCAGAAGCCTAAGCCAACACAGGAAGAAATATCTGTCCCTAGACCTTTTCTGGATGTTATCCAAAAGCAATGGGACCATCCCAGGGCCTTTCCCTCCCTGAATAGTAATTACAGGCTTTTTTACAATGCTGGCCCGGACTTGTCTGAGCTTTTATAACTACCCTCAGTGGACAGTCTGGTTGCAAATCTGGCTTCATCCTTTTCCATTGTGGCAGGGGACTTGGCAGACAATTTGAGAGCTGAAGATAAAAAAGCGGAGCTTGTTCTTCACAAGATTTACCAAGCAGCAGCCTGAGCGATGAAAGCAGCTATGACCACTTCATTTTTAAACACACTTCTCTCCTTAACCTGGCTTAACCAGATACAGGAGAAATTACCACCACAGGAAGTGCGTTTACACCAAGATTTAAGTAAATTGGTGGCTGCTGCCCAGTTATCTGCTGATGCAACGTTAAACACTGCCAAATTTGCATCCTGCGTCCTTTCTTCCTCTGTCACATCAAGGAGGCTACTATGGTTCCAAAACTGGCAGGCGAATACCAAGTCCAAATGGTGCCTTGCCTCCGTCCCCTACAAGGGAACCATGTTACTTGGGAAAGCCTTAGAACTGATCCTAATAGAGAATAAGGGGAAAAAAAGTTATGCCTAACAAATTTAGAAAGGCGGATCGCAGGCCTTCCCCATACTTCTGGAGGCTGGTTTTCCGACCTTCAGAAACAGAGTTTTCTCCTCAGCAAAGGTTTGCATACCAATGCCCAGAATGGCAGTCGGAGAGATCTGGGTTTTGGGATCATCCCAGACAAAACCTCCAATCTCAGCAGCCCTTTCGTGGAGCGGGAGGTCGCCCTTTCTGCAGAGCCAAATGACTTTCAAATCGACCTTTCCATCAGGGGCCAGTTGGCACTCTATGGGAGGAGACCACCCCAGACAATTGTGTACTCAACACCGTGAGGCTAGGCCTCTCCTTGGAATTCCTCTCCACACCCCTGATCAACTTTGTATGGTTCCCTGTATCCTTCAATGCCAAAAAACACAAGCTTATGGTCATGGCCATCCAACACTTGTTGGACATAGAGCCAGTTCCTCTAGACCAAAGGAGACAGAGGTTTTATTCTATTCTATTCATTGTTCCAAAGTGTTCGGGGTGGGTGGGGGGTGGAGGGCGATCCTGGATCTAAAAAAGCTCAATACACATTTGGTCTACAAGAAATCCAGAATGAGCTCACTCCAGTCCATTCTGGAGGGACTTCAGCAGGGTGACTTCCTGGCCTCCATCGACCTTTCGGAGGCTTACCTCCATGTGTTGATTTTACCAGCATATAGCCGTTTCCTGAGGTTCCAGTACACGCTGGGTCACTACCAGTACAGGGCGTTGCCATTTGGCCTGGCCTCAGCACCCAGGTACTTCACCAAAGTACTGGTCGTGTTGGCTGCTCACCTGAGGACCATTCCGATCAGAATATAGTGTTATCTTGACAATATTCTCATTCAGGCTCCTTCTCCATCTCGAACAACAGAGGATGTAAGTACAACCATTTGATTTTACAGAACCACGGGTTCTCCGTCAATTTCAATAAAAGTCATCTTGTGCCTATGACTTGAATCCTATACCTGGGGGCAGTGATCGACACCGAGTGGTGCAAGGTGTTCCTGTCCCAGGAGCGCAGGGACAGCCTGGTGGCCTTGGTCACCCTGATATGAGAGAAGCACATGGTTCCAGTGGCGCTGCTATCTCAATTACTGGGGAAGATGGCCTTGTGTGTATTCATAGTGCCCTGGTCGTGGCTGCATACCAGGCCCCTGCAACAGCTGCTGCTCCCCTTCCAGTGAGCAGGCACCAGCAATTCACAGACCAGTGTTTGTGTGTCTATGCCAGTCCTACGATCACTCCAATGGTGGATATCTCCAGCTCTGACCAAGGGTCGTCTCTTCCGAGAGCCCAACAGGTTGGTGATTATATCAGACACCAGTCTCTTCGGCTGGGGTGCCCATCTGCAGAGACACATGATCCAGGGCCGGTGGATATCAATTGGCTGGAGCTCAGGGCGGTACACCTGGCCCTCCGCCAATTCCAGAACTTCATCCACGGACAACACATACTGATTCTGACCGACAATTTGGCCACAAAGGCCCACATAAACAGACAAGGAGGGACCAGCTTGCGGGCCCTAATGGCCAAGGCGAGTCATTTGGGCACTTGGGCGGAGAATCATCTCCTCTCCTTGAAACCAGAACACATCTCCAGGTCCACCAACCAGCAGGCGGACTCCTTAAGCAGGGCCATGATTGACCCCTCCGAGTAGGCTCTCCACCCAGACATAGTCAAGGAGATTTCCCGGCGGTTCAGTCATCTGATCATGGACCTGTTCGCCTCCCTGGCAAATGTGCAGGTCTCTTGCTTTTTCTCCAAGTATCCAACCCCCGGGGTGGAGGAGACCAATGCCCTCCACAGCCCCTGGCCCTCCAGCCTCCTATATGCCTTGCCTCCCCTAACCCTCATTCCTGTGGTTATCAGGAAGATCCTGATGGAAAGGGCAGAGGTGTTACTGGTGGCCCCCCACTGGGCCAGACATCTGTGGTTTGCGGACCTGAAGAGCTGTTGGTGGCTCCACCCTGGAGGATCCCTCCAGAAATTATTTCCCTCAGCCAGGGGGTCCTAATGCATCCGGAGCCTCTGTGGCTCCAAGTGACCATCTGGCACTTGAGAGGAATCTCTTGAGGGAAAGCGAATATTCCTCCACGGTCATTCGGACCATTCAGGCCTGCAGACGTCCATCAACCACCAGAATATACAATGTCACCTGGAGGGCCTTCTTGGCTTTGTATTCAAAGAAGACCATTGATCCCATAGTGGCGACAGTGCCTCAGGTCCTGGACTTCCTTCAGGATGGTTTGGACAGGGGACTTTCACATAACACCATCTGCAGGCAAGTGTCGGCCCTCTCCACAGTCTTAACCTGTGGAGAGCGGGATTCCCTTTCCCTTCATCCAGTGGTTCAGCGCTTCATCAGGGGTGCAGCAAATTTACGCCCAGCAGTAGTCCATAAGTACCCCTCCTGGGACCTACCCACAGTTTTGCAGGCGCTCACCTCGGCCCCTTTTGAACTGCTAAGAACAACTACGCTCCATCATATGACCCTTAAGGTCGTGTTTCTAGTGGCCATCACATCAGCCTGGTGCATTTCGGAGCTGGCGGTCTTGTCAGTCAGGGAGGACCTCTGCATTTTCCATGCAGATAGAGTGGTCCTCAGACTAGATCTGCCTTTTATACCGAAAGTTAACTCCTGGTTCCATCGTGCACAGGAGATTATCCTGCCCAACTTCTGTCCGGGGCCTTCCCATACATTAGAATGCCAATGGCATACCTTGGATGTGAGGAGAGCCCTGAAAATATATATCAAATGAACAGCCAAAGATAGAAAGTCAGAGTTGCCCTTCCTTTCATTTCAGCCAGCCTCTCTGGGATCCTGAGTTACCCCTTCAACAATTGGCAGATGGTTGTGAGCATGCATAGCCTTAGCATACTAATCCAGGGCCTTGCCATTGCCCGGCCGGATCATGGATCACTCTACTAGGAGTGCGGCCACAACAACAGCCTGGGCTACTCAAGTTCCATTGAGGAAGTTTGCAGAGTAGCAACCTGGGCCTCCCCATCACCTTTCATTAGGCATTATAAGTTGGACTCCTTTGCATCTGCTGATGCTTCCTTCGGGAGGAGGGTCCTACAAAAGGTGCACTCTGGAGGAACTCTGGACCACACTGCTCCCCACCCTTAGGATGGTTGGCTTTGGCACATCCAATTCTTGGACACTCACACTATCATGCTGGAGAAGAAATGTTGGTCTTACCTGAGATGTTCCTTCTCATCAGATAGTGTGAGTGTCCAACCCCACCCTGGCGCCAGTATGGTCCAGGATTTGGGGGCATGTAAGGGTATGTTTAGATTTATTCACAGCTGCGCCATAGTTGAAAACTGGAGCTGGAAGGAGAGGTAACTGGGTGTGGCAATGAAATTGATACTCAGTCTCTGGGCGGAAGGACAATATTAACCCATTCTTGGACACTCACACTATCTGCTGAGAAGGAACATCTCGGGTAAAACAAACCCTCCCTCCCTCCCTCCCTTCCTTCCTTCCTCCCTCCCTCCCTCCCTCCCTCAAATGCTTTTGTTTGTTGAAGTTTTCCTTGCATTTTTAAGGATACTTTTTTCATATGAAGCAAATGATTTATTTATTTATTTAATTCTTAGACATATATAAGATGTTGACTGCTGAATATTAGGACATGGTGTGCAGGAAAGTTAGAAGGTTCTCAAATTGGAAGGACAATTGCACGTCATTCCAGTAAGAAGAAATAAGGAGATGGTTTAGAAAACTGTTGTGGATGATAGGGAGCTTTCAACTCATATGAGTGTTAAAAAGAACATGTGAGTTTCTAGTAGAACAGTAGCCCCCAACCATTTGACCACCAGGGATGAGTTCTGTGCAGAGTGGTTTTTCCAAGGATGGGAGGGGGCATGGTTTGACATGCTGCCTGCATCCTGTGAAAAGGAGCAATAACCTAAGCAATAACTAAACTAGTCTGTTTTGAAGATATTTTCAAACTCATTTCTACAGACCCCTTGTGTTTTTTTGTCAACTGCTATTGCATAAGACACATATTTTAAATGGTTGATGTATGATGTCTACAATTCTTTAGTTTTATTGGCTGACTTTTCTTCATTCCATGATTATGGTAATTACAATCCCTAATAAGTGCAACATATTGTCTGTTGGAGAAGAAGTACTGTAAGCTATTCTTCATGATACTTCAGTATGAAGACAGAATATTCTTCATATGCCACAAATTTAAGTTTCTGATTACAAGGCACAATACAATGGAAACCTTGTTATGACAAATTGGGAGGAGAGTAAAACTTCACTGGCAGATCTCTTCTTCCAACGATTCTGTAGTAAGAGATAATTATGCTAGACTGGACCCATCTAGCTGGTGCCGGAGGATTTTTAGCCCTTCTAGCAAGAACTTCTTTCAGTTCAGCTGTGGGAAAATAAAGGCTTTGGATCTCCCTTCCTGAAACCAACAATAGACAATATAAATCTTGTGCTAATCTGTAAACATGAACTTACTGTGCAAATATGAAGTATTGCCCAAGGAGAAACTTTTAACAATATACTCTTTTAAAATGCAGTGAAGTGAATTCATCCATCCATCTATCTTTTCAATTTGTGGGAGAAGATCAGAAAGAAAAAGTGATTGACTTGCTGTATAGATGGTGATGATGGAAGAGATTTGATTCCTGGAACCGTAATATAAGTATCTAGGATGATGTACTACTGGCATGAGATGTATTTCATATGAACTGGTAACGTGTTTGGTCCAACACGATGGCCAGGAAGGGGTTTAACTTGAATCCCATAGAGTATTGCACACATAAAGTGAAATTAATGGTAAATTGGGAATGTTGATTTAATGCCCCTATTAAGCCATTCAACAGATTTCAGGAAAGACATTGGCTGATAAAGTTAACAGCTGTCATTGTCTCTTCACGACTATTCAGACATACAAGAATGAAGTAGGATAATCTCAAACTATTAGTACAGGGAGGTACACATTACTTAATAGGCATAACAGCATCCTGATGAGATGACTCTTATGATCCAGTTTGTTCAGAGGGAACAGAAATAATAGAAAGGGAGGAGGAATATTACTGAACATTAAAAACATTGTTATTTACCCAAAATATTATAGACAGCAACTTGTTAAAAGAAATGGAGGAGAGAATAAAGGTAGTACTGTTACAGCCAACAAAGGAGAATAATTGAATGATGATACATTTCCGGGGGCGGGGGAGTCAGAATGTTCAAAGAGGAATGATGTGGTAACAACGGAGGATTTTAAGTATCTGTTGGGAGACAAATGTAGAGGGTGGAAGAAGGCATAAGAGGGTCAACTATATTTCCTTATTAGTTCCAAGCCAACATTTAGTCAAACAAAGCGGGAATAGCAGGAACCTAAGGGGAAAATACCAGTGCAATGCTGGAGTTCTTGATTTCAAGGGAAATTAAAGCTGAATATAGCTGACCCCTGTAGTTGAAAGAGGGTATATTAATAAACTCCAAACAATGGGATTACAAGGCAGGAAATGTTAGTGGGAAAGGTGGATGGGGGAAAGGAGACATTTAAAATCAAATGCAAAGAGTCCTAAGGAGATAGCAGAAGAAACATATAGTTGTATGAATTGATCCATGCAGTCCCCTTATTTTGGCCCCAAAAGTCCCTTCAGTTTCTTGCTGAGGAAATGTCCTCGCAACCTTCAGTCTCATTCAGCTTGCTACTAAAGCAGCTTAAAGATGGATGCAGTTGTTTTGATAGTATTTTTGTGTGTGAGAGTGTTATGCCATTATGCCACACTAGGACATTCCATACAGACAGTTAAGGGCATGTGAAAGAGGCAGGCTCTTCAATAATACCTATCCAACTGTTGCATCTTGGATGTACAAAACTGGATAATCCTTATACGGCAGCCATGAGGTAGAAAAATCTTAGCAAGATAATTTATTTTTTATTTATATATATTAAATTTATAGACCGCCCTTCTCCCTGAGGACTCAGGGCAGTGTACAGCTGGAGTTAAAAACACATAATATAAACAATAAGAACAATTAAAAATAGAATAATAAATTTCGGCTCAGATTAAAAATACCCATCCCCATAAAATTTAAAATACTGCTTAAGCCAGCCCGGCTTGTTTGAAGAGAAAAGTTTTCAGGGCACGACGGAAGGCACTGAGGTCTGGGATTTTCCTTATCTCGGGGGGGGTAACTGATTCCAGAGGGTAGGTGCCCCCACAGAGAAGGCTCTCCCCCTGGGGGTCGCCAGCCTACATTGTTTGGCTGACAGCACCCCGAGGAGGCCCTCTCTGTGGGAGCGCACGGGTCGATGGGAGGTCGTCTGTAGCAGTAGACGGTCCCGTAGATAACTAGGTCCTATGCCATGGAGCGCTTTAAAGGTGATAACCAACACCTTGAAACACACCCGGAAGACCACTGGGAGCCAGTGCAGCTCGCGCAGGAGTGGTGTTACATGGGAGTGCCACGTTGCTCCCATCACTACCCGCGCGGCCGCATTCTGGACCAGTTGGAGCCTCCGGGTGCCCCTCAATTAACAAGTTGCAAGTATTTTTTGAAAAAATTCTGTCAATATAAATTAGAGTACAGGTTGTCTTAAAACCATTCATTTAGTGACTGTCGAAGTTACAGTAACACTGGAAAGTCACTTATAACCAGTTTTTATGCTTATATGACTATTGCAACATCCTGATGGCCACGTGATCAAAATTCAAGTGCTTGACAAAAGGCATGTATTTACGATGGTTGCACTGTCCCAGGTCATGTGATCACCATCTGTAACCATCTGCACAGGTATAAAATGGGTTATGTCTGACTTGGTAATAGAACTTTTAAAAATTATCTTGAAAAAAGTGACATCTTTGGAAAACAATGACGGAGCATCTTATTTGGAGGATGTTAAGCCCTTCCTTCCTTCCTTCCTTCCTTCCTTCCTTCCTTCCTTCCTTCCTTCCTTCCTTCCTTCCTTCCTTC
>WNWU01000056.1:3577493-3656288 GCA_012654045.1 Ptyas mucosa | reverse complement strand
TCCACAGGTTGTAAAAGGGCCACAGTTGCCCACCCCTGGTTTATACGTATTGATTGTCTACAATTCTGAAGTTAGAGATGAAGTAACTGTAGTGATCTACAGCCTTAGTTTTCACTGACTTTTTGGCCTAGGAACATAAACAGTAACCTTGACCTGATTTAAGGAATGATTTAAGATTTAAGTTGGAAAATTTAAGGAATGGAACTATGTAGGCTTCTTTCAGTTTTGAATACTAAGTCCCTGAGAATTCAGCAGTATAATAACAGATTGTTTTATTATGGCTGCTTCAATAAAAGATGGAAGCCATGTCTGTACAATGTTGGCCTAGACAAAATTGATGTGATGCTTTGGTATTCTGGCTCCAAAGGAATACCATGATAAATATTTTATTAACAAAATAGCAGTGTATGGAATAACTGAATGAAATTGAACAGTGGCAGGTTAGAATGGAAAAAGTACTATCATACAAAGGCATTAATTATTCATAAACACTGAATGTTGGATACATTTGAATAGTTTTAAATGGATGAGGCAAATGTATGGAGGTAAGGCTATTGATGATTACAGATCCTGATGTCTACTTAGTAGAAAGACGGTTCCCATCTCATAAAATGGAGGTTGTATATCTTATATGTGTTTAGAATTATAGAAGCAAATTATTTAAAGCAAAACAAATAGGCAAGGTTGGAAATGGCTGCAGGTATCTTTAAAGATCAGGTGTCGGTGTGAAAGACCAGATTCACATGTGAAGGTCCAATTAAACTGATTTGTTGCTACATAGCCTATGGACAGGACTCTGCTCAACTAACAGCACTGCTTGAAGTTAGATAAGGATCAGCAGGAATTCAAGGGAGATTGGACTTAGTTTGCTTGTGGCTAAGTAGGAATTCTAGGCTGATGCCTCTTTTAACTCCACCCCCAGGTTCTGCCACTACTTCTTCTACATCACATTAATTGGGAATTTAACCCATTCGCCTGTCTTCTCCACTATACAGGGATTGATTCTTCTTGCCTTGATTTTATACAATATGGTTGAAAATCTCAGTTCTCCAGACAATAATCTCTCATTCTGGAACTCACTCATTTGGCAAAAAGCTCATAGATCTGGAACAGCAAGATTAGGGTGGTTTTATTTTAAACTAAAATGAAGCCATATACCGGTATACACAAGAGGTGTGCTTACTATTACACCCAGGAGTCACAGTTTGTATATAGGTCTCTGTTTGAGGGTTTAAATGGCACCCGTGCTCAAAGTGGCACGTGAAGTCATGTCGCCTGGCACGCATGGCCTTGCCTGTTTGTCTTCCGGGTTTCTGGGTGCACGTGACGATCAGCTGTCCTTCGTGTGTGTGGCAGTGCCAAAAACCGGCATGTGCATGCTTGCCGGCCAGCTGATTGTTGGGTGCATATGCGCGCCAGAACCCAGAAGTTTGGCTTTTCCGGAGTGCGACCCTGATCAATGCGCACGTGCAACATTTCCTTGCAACCTTTTCGGCACTCACCATCACTGTTCTAGGCTATTTCCTCCTGCCTTTCTGAGTCACTCCTTGAGTGACCAGAATCGGGACCGACAACTTGATTGTTAAACAAAGCAGTGAGTGAAAGAGTGAAGAGTTTCACTAAGTGAAACAGCAACTGTGCTTATGACCTTACTTCAGCTTTTCTTTCCTGCAAAGGTCATAAATGTGAGGATTGGTTGCAAAGTTACTTTTTCATCATCATGTAACTGCGTATGGTCTCTAAATGAGGTGATTGCTAAATGAGAACTACCTCTATTGCACAGGATTTTTGGCAGAGTTATTGCGAGTCAAATGCAAAGCATGAAAAAATTCCACATTAAATTGAACAAGGCTATTTACACGTTGTCCCAGTAAATTTTGCATTAAGAATAATATAAATACACTATCCAGAGGCATTTTTTCTGATGTCGACTCACATTGCAGTTCTCATAATACCTCTGCTCTTGACGCACCCAGACTACAAATTTGCTTTAGAATATGTGATAATAGAAATGAATGCTTTTGCAGGGAACAATAAAAATAAAGTCTAATTTTTCAATTACTGGTGAATCATATTAATCCAACTGCTGTTTCTAATCATAAGTCAAATATTTAGGTAGTATTTTGTTAATGGCTGCTTCCAAGTACTTTATCTGAGAGTAGATTGATCTTCCCAGAAAATAAATGAAAGCAAGATGAAACGTAGTGACCTACAGAAAATAGTGGTTACATGGGTTTGCATTGTGGTAAACTATATTTTGTAACTAGTTGTGGCCTTTATGACAGCTATTTAGAAATGGGAAAGCTCCCCAGCAGCTATTAAGGACAGATTTTGCAATATACAGATAATTCTCCACTTACAACCGTTCAATTAATGACTGTTCGAAGTTACAACGGCACTGAAAAAAGTGACTTAAGACCATTTTTCACACCCATGATCACATGATTTACATTCAGATGCTTGACAACTGACTCACATTTATTACGGTGGCAGCATTCTGTAATGTAATCCCCTTTAGTGACCTTCTGACAAGCAAAGTCAATGGGGAAGCCAGATTCACTTAACAACCGTGTTACGAATTTAGGAACTGCAATGATTCACTTAACAAATGTGGCAAGAAAAGTCGTAAAATTGTGCAAAACTCACTTAACAAAGTTCTCACTTAGCAACATAAAGTTTGGGCTCAATTGTGGTCATACGTTGATGACTACCTGTACTCTGAATATCTAAAATATTCCCCTGATGGGGAACTCCTGGTGTAGTTTAATTTAATTTAATTGATATGAAAGTTCCCTTATTTCTGGTGCGCAGGGGAAGTTTTCACTGTGGCAAGACGCTGTTGGAACCCAATATTTGAGATAAGGATCTATGAAACCAAATATAAGAACTGATTGTGTACACTCATTGTTGTCTACTAAATAAGACATTTTAAGTTGTCAACAAAAAATGCTTGCAGATTGGTGGAAGATAGGCATGGCCTACCTGAAGCTAATTTTATGCAGTCAGTGGCCTAGTTTTAAAACTTGTTTTCAAGAGTTCAATTCAGACTTATGTTCCTTCCCTTGAAGCATCAATGCTTTGGAGCAAGTTACAGCTTTGCAAAAAGAAGGGGGGGGGGAGAGGAAAGGTATAGTTGCCTCAGATGGAAAGCTGTACTAAGCTCTGTGTTCGCTGACCTAATCAAGGAATGCAGGAAAGGAAGGAAACACAGAATATGCTTTAGATAGAGGTGTCAAACTCAAGGCCTGCGGGCTGGATCTGGCCCGTGGGGTGCTTAAATCCAGCCTGCAGGGCCGGCCTCAAAATATCAAAGGACCGGCCCACGGTGCCTCTGGCTGCTAAAATGGGCTGCATGCGGGGGGCCGAAGCCTTGTTTTCACCCTCCATGGCCTCCTGCAGCACTGTGCTGGCCAGAAAACAAGCCCGAAACGGCCGGCAGAGTGCTGCAGGAGGCCATGGAGGGTGAAAACGAGGCGCAGGGGGCCTGCATGTGGACCCCCGTACCCCGTTTTGGTCAGCAGGGTGCTGCAGGAGGCATCCATCCCACCGTCCCCGCTGCCCCCCACCCGCCCGCAGAGAACTACAATGCTGATCCAGCCCTCGAAGAAATTCAGTTTGACACTCCTGCCTTAGATTCAACAGCTTGCAGTCTCAATTCTGAAGTATCAGTCCTTCATAGGCAATTTTGAAAACATGAATGCAGAAAACAAATATCATCCGTATGAAACACAATACCTTAAATGCAGTTGTTCAATCATGAAGCTTTGTCTAATGAAATAATTTCAATGTGCTAGGGGAACCTAAAGAGAACTCATTTTGTAAGATTTAACTATCGGAGATGATGGCATTACAAGTAGATCTTGACTCAGAACAGTTCATTTAGTGACCGTTCAGAGTTAGAACAGCTTTGAAAATAGTGACCGATGACCATTTTTCATACTTATGAAATTCAGATGCTTGGCAGTTGGTTCATATTTATGGCGGTTTCTGTATTTTAATGTCTGGGGTCATGTGATCACCTTTTGTGACTTTCTGACAAGCAAAGTCAATGGGGAAGCCAGATTTACTTAACAACCATGTTAGTTACTAACTTAACAACTGCAATGATTTACTTAACTGTTGCAAGAAAGGTCGTAAAGTGGGTCAAAACTCACTTAACAAATGTTTCACTTAGCAACATAAGTGTTGGGCTCAGTTGTGCATAACTTGAGGACTATCTATACAGCCTAGCTCAGAATAGCATCTTGCACGACAAAGAAACTTTTTATACCATATTAACCATTTTACATAGAAAAACCCTAGTACGTAGCGATAGTCCTCAACTTACAACCACAACTGAGCCCAAAATTTCCATTGCTAAACAAGACAGTTGTTAAATGAATTTTTCCTCATTTTATTACCTTTTCCATAGTTAAGTGAAACATTGCAGTTGTTAAATTAGTGTTGTTAAGTGAATCTGGCTTCCCCATTAATTTTGTTCGTCAGAAGGTCGCAAAAGGGGATCACATGACCCTGGGAAACTGCAACCGTCATAAATGCAAGTAATTTGCCAAGCGTCTGAATTTTGATCATGTGACCGTGGGGATGCGACATTGTTCGTAAGTCTGATAAACAGTCATAAATCACTTTTTTCAGTGCCATTGTAACTTTGAACAGTTGCTAAACAAATGGTTGTAAGGTGAAGACTACCTGTGTAAAATATGGAACGTGATCCTCTCAGGGCACTATAAAGAGTAAATTGAACACTGGACATCTCCATTCACATTAATTTGGATTTCTGTTTCTTAAATTACAAACTTAATAATATAGCAGAGCGCCTCAATGCATATCAGGATCTTGTTGCCCTTACGTTGAATTGCAAGCCAAATGGAACCAGGCCTGTTGATTATTTGGATGGGAGATTCCAGGGAATACCTGGACGTTTGGTCAGGCTGGGAAAGAAAGAAAGAAATATATCCCACAAAAGGCAGTATTTCCATTGGGGTTGCCAAGAAAACTGCCTGGGTGTGACATGCAATAAGCAGCAGTCGAGCTACACTTGAAGGAGAGTTGACTTGGCTTTTAAGGGAAGGCCCTGTTTGAAGACAAACAGTAGAAATCCCAGTTCTTTGCACTTTGGTTTGCTTGAAACAGCTTATTGTGTGTCAGCCAGTATATTTCGTACAGCCATGACAAGAACTTTGTTCCAGTAACTATGGTAAAGCCAGTGAGTGTACTAGAGGGATGACTCAGGCTTCAAATGATGTGAATTGGCTCTGATCCATGAACTAGCAGCATGCAAAGGCCAAGTATTGGGTAGGGCTCAGCATGTTTTGACTGAATGCAGAGTAGTGGCTTCATAACAGAACACTATGTTTCCATACGTCAAGCTAATCAGGAAGGAAAACGAGCAGGCACTAAACTGGGGAAGGAAGTACAAGGGACTGAATTCCTGTGGCATATTAAACTGGTAGCAATGCTGTGGAAGTTTCTCTAAAATGTTATTTTAGCTTCATCAGCTAAAAATATCATTTGAAGTACAGAGAAGGAAGAAAGGGTAGAGGAGTCTTTTTTAGCACTGAGCACTGTGCAGATTTAATTTCAAACAAATTTTGTTGAATATGGCAAAAATGCATAAAAACTAAGGCAAAGCTTTGTCAGCCTTGGTTTCAATGTACTGCTATCTAGAGAAGCCATTATGGATTCATAATTTGTGCTGCCAGTGGGATTCATTCTATGAATTCAAACAATAATCGTATTTTAATAACAGCTTGGTAACAAGAAATTTAGAGCGTTAATTCGGGACGCGCAAACCGATTCAGAAATTGACTGCTTCTAGCTTTTTGTCAGAACTTTTGGGTTTGATTGTTCCGTAATGAATATGTACATGTTCTTAACATATGTAAAAAAGATAAATTTGACACTGGTCATTTTCTTGGTATAAAGTTATGACAGTGCAAAGAAAATAATAGCTTAATATAACCTATAGTTTAGATTGAGAATTGTAAACAGATTGATTGATTCTGTTCTTTAACAGTCAATGCACAGGGATAGTGAAATTGTGGCCTTCCAGATGTTGCTGAATTATATAACTCCAGAAACGACAACTCTGCTGACTGGAGCTGCAATTCAGCAACTAGCTAATAAATGTGTTCAGTATAAATCTTAATGCCACCTTGCTTGGACTTAATTATGTGACACTGTGTATTGCCAATTACTTTTAGAAACTATCCATCGTGTTTTAAAGACACAAGTTTAGCTCAGAATAAACCATTATTTACAAATAAATCACCAATTGGGAAAAAAAAAATCAACAGCTTCATTTTGTTAATCCAGTAGCTGTTATGCCTCTGTGAAAAAACTGAGTCCTGCTGGAGAAGGGCGGTATAAAAATTAAAATAAATAAATAAAATAAAAATAAAAGTATGTTGTATATGATTTTGCATAATGTAATTTAGAAATGTCTTAAGGTCAGGATATTTAGGAAAGCTCAAACCTAGCTTTCCTAAAATAGTAGTAGGTTTTTTTCATAAAAAAAACTAGTAGGCATATAGCACAGAATCCTTAGAGAATGACCAATTGGAAATAAGAGAGTCATCATATATTTAGATGCCATCATGTATTTAAGGGAGAAGAAATGGCAGAAATGCTTAGCTATGGGGGATTTAGATTTGGGTTGCTAAGTGACAGCATTGACAGTGGCAGTTATTTCATTTTCCATTGTAAGTGTGAAAACAACTGAAGAAACTCACAAGGCACATTTTCTGCTTACTTTCTTCACAGGTGGTATAGGTGCTTCCTTCCAGTGCCAGCTGATCCATCAAGACCACATCTGTACTGATGACAGTGACAAGGTAATTGAAAATAATGAGAACTAAGTGCAAGTTCCCATTTCACTAGGTTTCTTAAAAATAACTATTTATCCATATTTAACTTAAAATGTTACTGTTGGCTAAGGCAGTTTCATTGTTTCAAAAAGTATATTGATGCACACACCACGTACACGTTTATATATCGGGACTATATTTACACAAGAGCAGTACAGTGTTACTATCTACATATAGTTTACATATAAAATATAAGGGAATGATAAGTTATTTTAACTCCATTTCTTTTACAAATCTTCAATGGTACTGGGTTCAATGGGTTTAATGTTCATCTAGAAGGCTTTTAATAATAATTGATTGGATATTTACAATTTCAAACCATTGAAGATATTTATGCAAGGCTAGGAGGTTTGACCTGTATAGGTGGTCCTTGACTTACAACCATTTGTTTAGTGAACATTCACAAAGTTACAATGGCATTGAAAAAAGTGACTTATGACCATTTTTCACACTTTTGACCATTGCAGCATCTCCATGGTCACATGATTAAAATTTCGACACTTAGCAATTGGTTCATACGTATGACCATTACTGTGTCCTCGGGTCATTTGATCAACTTTTGCGACCTTTTAACATGCATAGCCAATGGGGAAGCCAGATTCACTTAACAGCCATGTTACCAACTTAACAGCTGCAGCAATTCACTTAACAATTGTGGCAAGAAAGCTCATAAAATAGGGCAGAACTCACTTTAAAATGTCTCGCTTAGCAACAGAAATTTTGGACTCAATTGTGGTCGTAAGTTGAAGACTACCTGTACTTCCATCCCCCCACCCCCACCCCCAGGATCAGTGCATGTTAAAACGTTTCAAAATTTTCACTGAATACTTTTTCAGTACTGTAGTGGTGTCAAAAGTGATGAGTGATAGCAAGCCATGTATTTCATTCATTTTGAAGAAGTGAAGCCCTTATGAAAATGTGCTTTTAAAAGTGTGTATTTAATACCTATCGAGGTCTCAGAAGACCTTACAATTGCTGAAATATTTCCCAGTGGAAATTTCATTGACCTGTATGGTTCCTTAATCCTTCCTCTGACTAGCAGAATTGAAAGAGATTACCAGAATTGTTCACAGAAATTGGACAAATTAGGGATTTTCTTTCTGCAGAATTTCAATTCTAATGTCTTTATCTCCTTTTGTTGTACTCTACCAACCATTTGAGAAACAATTTCCCCATCTATTCTTTAAACTTAGCTTTGGCCATCTCAAGTCAACAATGGCAAAAATGATTGGATGTGATGCAATAAATGGCATATAGTACAGCCTTATAGATAATGTTTATATTATTGGTCAATATAGATCCGTGATGGTGAACCTATGGCATGTGTGCCAGAGGTGGCACACAGAGGCCTCTCTGTGGGCACGCATGCCGTTGGCAGCTGCTCTTCCGAGTTCCGTTGCACACATGCGCTATGGACAGTTGGTCCAGTGTGAATGCGCACTGGCCAACTACTCTCTTCCGGGTTCCAGTGCTCCCGCACATGCACTCCAGAGGTGGCACACAGAGCCCTCTCTGTGGGCAAGTGCACCATTGCCAGCTGCTCTTCCGAGTTCCGCTGTACACATGCACTATGGACAGTTGGTCCAGTGTGAATGCGCACTGGCCGACTGCTCTCTTCCAGGTTCCGGTGCTCCCGCACACGTGTTCCGAAAAGGTTAACTATCACTGATATAGGTTATCGTTAGATCAACACTGTGCCTCATGCTGGATAAAAGTGCATTTATTTTAGACTATGTGGAAAGAGGCTAACTTAACGCATGCTGTTCACACTGTAGGAAAATTTGTCATGACTTCCTTATCTTCACAGGAAAGACCAAGCATACTCTTCTGTTACTTAATTGACCCATCCTAGGAGAAAATGTATTATGTCTCTTGTTGTTCATAGAAAAAGCAAAGAGGGGTGATATCTGCAGAGTTATTTTATTCTGCTTTGCTAGTCTAGGATATACAGGACAAAAAGCTTCCATTTTAATTTTGGCCTCTCCCAGGAAGACAGAAGGCGGTGGTATACTTTCTCTCATCTCTTCATAGTGCAACAATTGGTGGATTTCCTCCTGGTGGGATAAAGATCCACTAATTGCTCCTCATAAGGAGTGATAAGGAAGTCATAAAAATTTTCCTCTAGTGGTGGTGCAGTGGTTAGAATGCAGTATTGCAGGCTAATTCTGCCGACTGCCAGGAGTTCAATTCTGACCAGCTCAAAATTGACTCAGCCTTCCATCCTTCCGAGGTTGGTAAAATGAGGGCCCAGGTTGTTGGGAGTGATACAAGACTCTGACTTGTAACAGAGTCAGTTACAAGGCTGACTCTGTAAACCGCTTAGACTAGAGAGAGCTATAAAGCACTATAAGCAAGATTCATTTTGATCGATGGATAGAGCTGTGGCTGTTGCATGTGAGAGCTATGTAGAAACAAGGGCTTCAACTGACAGGTGGCTTTAGATACTTTCTAGTTTGCAATATTCTCTAGTAATCTTGGATGCTGCATTAGCCTTGATCGTCTTGATATCACTAAATCAGCACTAGTTTTTTTAACATAGTAGTAGGCCAAGATCTGTGAGAGGCGGGTCATTCTAAAGAGGTCCTGAGCTACTTTCTCTAGTTTCTGGAGTGCTGTGGCTCCTCTCCTGGAGATAGATCAGCCCAGCAACACAAACCAAAAGGCCATGAGAAGAATGTGGTAGTGGCTAGATAGAAGGGGATATGCTCTCAGCAGCCGAAAATAGTCAAATTCTAGCCCTTGCTCTGACATAAATCATGCATGTAGCAAGGCTTATTTCCAAAGTTGGAAAGGACAATTTCAACATTGAAACAACAGAATTCAGTTGGTGTTATAGGATGGAGATGTGAAAAAGGCTACATCACAAGGACTTGTCCTTAAACAATGGCCAGGAGATACCCTCGGGGAAAATTAGGGGCATGGATATGCTCTTAGGAAAATCTGCCCCTCCTTCCTACACATATAAATGAATGAGATGTCACCCACGCAATCATTTTCATGTCTTAAACCGCCAATTTTTGAAAATATTTTTTGAAAGCAAGGATCTGCCTGGCTTTTTCTCTCCATAAATGCCAGTTTCTAAACCCCCCCCCCCTTTGCAAATTCACAAAGGAAGTAACTTATGGCAATTATTTCCTTTTCAGTTTCAAGGCTCCAGCAGTTAGGAAGCAAATAGAATAACCATATTATTATTATTTTTTGATAAATTGTGGATGCCTGAAGGACAGTTTTTTGCAGACCCATTTTTTCCCCTTCCATTCAGTTGTTTCTGATTCTTGGAGGCTACTTGAACAAGTCCTAGTGATTTTCTTAACAAGGTTTTTCAGAAGTGGTTTGCCATTGCCTCCTTCCTAGGGCTGAGAGAAACTGACAGGCCCAATGTCACCCAGCTGGTTTTGTGCCTAAGCAGGACTAGAATTCAGTCTCTTGGGTTTATAGCCCAATTCTGTAACCATTACACCAGACTAGCTCTCATAGACCCAAATAGATAAATGTTAATTGAGTCTAGGAATATGATTAGAATCCCCCTGAAACTTCAAGGGATGTCTTTTGGCTGCTTTATTCCCATACTGATTTCCTAGGATTTATAAATGGCTATGAATGTCTTAGCTAGCCCCAAAAGAGGAAAAGGAGAACCAGAACAAGCATTGGCATGTGCCTATCAAATTTCCACTTAGCACATTGCTACAACTGCTGTTAGCAGCACTAATAGAGAAAGGTTGCACAGTAAACGTATTACTTGTTTTCTGTAAAAGAATGGTTGCAAAAGACCAACCCACTTTTCTTTAAAGAAGGTTTTTTAAAAAATGGTTGGAAAACACTCCTGAAAGATAGTTGCTATATTATTTAGTGGTATTATCTGTTCTGTGACTTCATCTGTAGTTACTGTTCACCATGAAGTGATTGAAGAGAAGGTCTTCTTAATAGTAACAATCTTCCACAAAGAAATAGAGGTAGCCCTTATATTTTCTCATGTTAGGTGACAGGCTAACATGCTTGTTAACCAAGCAATTGTAGGATAGGTATTGTTTCAGGGTTAAAATACTACCAGACAGTTGAGAGTTGTGTAAAGTATTTCTGTGCTGGTATTAATTAAAGATTTTTATTGTTAAATAGCTAAAAATTATCCTTTATTGCAGCGGCCCCCAATCTTTTGGGCACCAGGGACCGGTTCCATGGAGAAAGGTTTTTCCACAGACTGAAGGGGGCATGATTTTGTGTGCTGCCTGCATCCTGTGGATGGGGCTTTGTTTGTTTGTGCAGACCAGTTTCTGATATGCTGCAAACCAGTGCCGGTCAACAGGTCGGGGGGTTGGGGACCCCTGCTTTATTGCTACTATTTTCTATACTATCCTGGCATAGAAATAAAAGTAACGGTTTATGCTTTTTTGCTCTTTCTAAAAAATATGCTGACATGCATTACTTTACTTTTTCTGTAAGAAAATACAAGAAAACTTTCCCCCATTAATTCTAATTACACTGTGCTCTTTTTGAATGTTCATGTGTGTGCTGCATAAATTTCTCACACCTAAGTGCAGAAGAACAAGTAACTGTGACAAGACTGCAGAATGAGAAATTAACAAGGGTGGCCTTGATGACCTAGTTTTGAATAGATTTTTATATCATTGGGAAAATAATTTCTTACAAATCCAGGAATATAATATTCTGTAAAACATGCAAAAAGAACGATAAATAAAAAACATTTTAATCTTTCTATTTCAGTTAATTGACTTTGTGAACTTCGGAGGTAGTGAGGCACGGTCTAGGTCCGTGATGGCGAACCTATGGCACTTGTGCCACAGGTGGCACGCCGAGCCATATTTGTGGGCACGTGAGCGTTGCCCTAGCTGAGCTCCAGCACGCATGCGGGTGCTGGCCAGCTGATTTTTGGGCCTTCTGGGCCCACCGAAAGTCAGCAAATGGGCTGTTTCCGGCCTCCAGGAGGGTGGGGAAGACTGTTTTCGCCCTCCCCAGGCTCCTAGAAAGCCTCTGGAGACTGGGGAGGGCGAAAAATGGGCCCACTGTGCCATCACATGCCAAAAGTGGGGGGACCATGGGGGGGTCACGCACCTATGCGTGGGGGGCAGGGCGCACAGAATTATGGGTGTGGGCATGTGCGCACGCAACAACCCCACACTCCCCCAGCTTTTGGCACACAATAGCAAAAAGGTTAGCCATCACTGCTCTAGGTATATGTGACTGTGTTCTTGATTACGTATGAAAGACAGAATAACTGGCTCTTTTCATGTTGTGTTACATGCGAAGTGTCTACATCCATCTGGATAGTAAGCTACGATTATAGGGAGTCCTCATTTATCCTGAATTGTGCTTTTTTTCTCTCTGTCTTGCTTTTATTTTTCAATTGGTGATATTTTTGTTTCTCACGAAACTGAAACAGAATTTATTAACAATTATTAATATTTAGTTTGTGCCGAAAGTGTGTTTGATTTCCATAAGCACCCGTTCTCTCAGAACATTCAGATGTATGACACCAAAGGTTATATTTTAATACCAATGTAAGAAGCTTTTGGGAGAATTTCTTACTTTGAAATTCAAATTTAAGTCATTAGGGTTTTTCAACAGTTCAATACTATTCAACAAAATTAAAGAACAATAGTGCTGTCCCTGAGCCATGCTTTAGGTGTAGAAATTAAGACACCAGGGCAGAAACCAGAAGACAGTGTGTTTTAGTCCTATATTAGGTACAAAGGTAGCTGGGTGACCTTGGGCCAATCCCTTTGTCAGCCCTAGGAAGGAAGCAGTGGAAAACCACTTCCAAATTCTTGCCAAGGAAACAGCAGGGACTTGGCCAGACAGTTGCCAGGAGTCAAAACTGACTCAAAGGCACCTTCCTGCCCAGAAATGCTCTCTAGGGCAGGGGTCTCCAACCTTGGCAACTTTAAGACTTGTGGACTTCAACTCCCAGAGTTCCTCAGCCAGCTTTCTTGGCTATGGAATTCTAGGAGTTGAAGTCCACATGTCTTAAAATTGCCAAGATTGGAGACCCCTGCTCTAGAGTATGCTTTCTCAACCTCAGGTTTTATGGAAGCTTGGGGTCTTGCTTCCATCATTCCTGAATCTTGGACTTGCCCAGGAAGGAGTATATACATCTAAAGATTTTCAGATCATCGTCGTCATCATCATCATCATCATCATCATCATCTGTTTGATTATGTGAACATGAAAAAACTTTATTTTGCCATCTATTTTTTAAGCATGTGAAAAATTTATTCCCTATATGCTTCTGGGATATGATTTTATAATTACAAATAAGATAAACAAGAAACATAAATCTTTTTTGTATTTATACGGGGGAATTTTATTTAAATGTGCCTCCTCATTTTACAAAGAGAGAATAAACTAGCTGAGCATTTACAACAAAGAGCTTGAAAAAAATTAGCTTATTTCTCTGAACAACTAGTTTTCAGCATTGTATATTTTCATTTTCCTTAAGTGTTTTGACATTTCAATTCAGTGTCAAATTTAACCGTTCCGGCCTCATAAAGTAACTTGGGTCTTGTAAATGAAAAACTGTCATATGTATTTTCTCTCAATTAAATGACATATCTGTGTCAAAGAGACAAGATTTTTTTTTAATTTTTGAGAAATTAAAATTGCAAAATGCTTGTTAGTAATATTTTCCTGAGACAACAAGAGATAGAAAATATTTTTGCAGAAAATTTAATTGCATGTGCTGATTCAGAGGATTTTAAAAAATAATATGTAATTAATTGAAACTAGAGGATTTTTCTTTTCGGATTGATGGAAAAACAGTTGGGAAAAAAATCTTGGAACTTTATTATTGTACATGACCATGGCAGCAAGATTATTATATACAGAAAGATGGAAAGACTCCACAATATTTACAATGGAAGAATAGTTGGTGAAAATGATGGAACTTGTTGGATGGGTAAATTGACTTCTTTGATCAGAGAAAAGAAAATTTCCACACTTATTGCTGAATGGAAGGCCTTATAGATTTTTTTGTATGAAACAGAAAAAAATGAACTTGTGATTTATGGTTTTGATAATTAGATGGAATGGATTTTAGAAAGAAGAGCGGTAGGTTGTAATCATAAAGTAAGAGGTAAACTTACAACTGTTGGAAAGGAAAATTGGAAGCCGCTTCTTTGTATCTTTTTCTGTTTTTTTTAACTGCTTTTCCCTTTCTTGTGCTTTTAGCTTCTCTTTGATTTCTCTTTTCCTTTTCCTTTTCTTATTTTACTTTGTATTTTCTTTTAAAATTAATTAAAAATATTTTACAAGACTAATGTTATACATGTAGAGTAGGTGTGATGTATTGAAAACATGAAGCAGATGGGATGATGATTGGTGTACAAATGGAAGAACTCTTGATATAGATCAAGCATAAACAGAAAACAGAATAACAGAGTTGGAAGGGACCTTAGAGGTCTTCTAGTCGACCCCCTTGCTTAGGCAGGAAAACCCTACCCCATAGATGGAGATCAGTTTGAAATACTACTTTTTAGCAGCAGAAACAATGAAGAATGTTCCTGTTACATCAGCATAAAACAAGTTTTTTCCATACTGTATACCATTTTGCTCACCAAGACATTGGAAGGGAGAGCTAAACTGATAAATGTTTTGCTGTGAGTAAGTCATGTTCCACTTAATGGGTCACCATAGACCAATTTTGATTTTAGTATTGCTGGGACAAATCGAATAGAATGTAACCTCAGCAGTTATTATTTGGGGTGCTTGTCAGTTTGTAGAGTAAAAGAATGTGGATAACTTGAACAACTACCACATGCATACTCAATCCTTTTCAGTACTGAATGATTAAATTAACCGATACAAAATTAACTCCTGGTTATAGCAGGTGATCAGGGATCCTAATGGGTAGCATGTGTTACATCTATTCAAGAAACTCCTTTGATCTAGGACAGCTGCATGCTTATAGGCCCGTGATGGCGAACCTATGGCACGAGTGCCACAGGTGGCATGCGGAGCCATATCTGTGTGGGCACGCGAGCATTGATGTAGCGCGCATGTGTGCGCCGGCCATCTAATTTTGGGGCCTTCCGGGCCCATTGGAGGTTGGGAAATGGATCATTTTCGGCTTCCAGGGGGGTGGGGAAGGCCATTTTCACCCTACCCAGGCTCTAAGAAAGCCTCTGGAGCCTGGGGAGGGTGAAAAACAGGCCTACCGGTAACCTTTTTGCTGTCACATGCCAAAAGCGGGGGGAGCACAGGGGATTTGCACGTGAATGCGTGGGGGGGCATAGGGGGCATTGAATTATGGGTGTGGGCATGCATGCGCGTGACACCCCCCCGCGCGCTCCCCCCGCTTTTGGCATGCAACAGCAAAAAGGCTAGCCATCATTGTTATAGGCCAATCTCAAATATTTATGGAAAAGGTGGTATATTTGCAGCAAATACATATGAATGACACTGATTACTTGGGCCAATTTTTTGTACAGGGTATGGTAATGAAACTGCTTTGGCTACTTTGGTGGATAATCTATACTGGAAGCTGGAAAATAGGTTCTCTGGTTTTTTCCCCTGAATCTCTTTGACAGCTTTTGATAACACTGATCTCATATGGCATTCTATTCTAGAATATGTGTAGGATTGGGGTTCAGAATGCTATAGGTCAAGGGTGTCAAACTCATGGGCCAGATGTGTCACGTGCTGGCCATGCCCATGCCCAGTTTAGCGAAGGGGGGAAAGGTCATGATATGTCACGTGACGACAATGTAACGTCGTGAGTTTGACACCTTTGCTATAGGTCAGTGATGGCTAACCTTTTTGCCATCGCGTGCCAAAAGCGTGGGGAGTGTAGGAGGGTCACACGTGTGTGTGCCTACGCCCATAATTCTATGCGCCCTGCCCCCCGCACATGCACATGTGACCCCCCCCCCGCACTCACCACACATTTGGCACGCGATGGCACAGTTGGCCCGTTTTTCGCCCTCCCCAGGCTCCAGAGACTTTCTAGGAGCCTGGGGAGGGCAAAAACGGCCTTCCCCACCCTCCCGGAGGCCCTCCGGAAGCCAGAAACAGCCCATTTGATGACTTCTGGTGGGACCAGAAAGCCTGATAATCAGCTGGCCAGCGCACGCATGTGTGCCAGAGCTGAGCTCGCGTGCCCATCGATATGGCTCCGCGTACCACAGGTTTGCCATCATGGCTATAGGTAGTCGTCATTTATCAATGTGGAATTGTACTGCTAAGCGATGCAGTCATATGGCATGATGTCACATGACTCTGCCGACTGATGGCCATAACTATGGGGGAACCGTTGTAAGTACTCCTTGTTCAATGCAGTGGTGAAATCCAAATTTTTTTACTACTGGTTCTGTGGGCATGGCAGGGTATTGCAAAATCCCCATTCCCTCCCCACTCCTGGGGAAGGATATTGCAAAATCTCCATTCCCATCCCACTCTAGGGCCAACCAGAGGTGGTATTTGCCGGTTCTCCAAACTGCTCAAAATTTCCACTACTGGTTCTCCAGAACCTGTCAGAACCTGTTGGATTTCACTCCGGTTCAATGCCTTTGTAGTTTTGACCAGTTGCTAAATGAGTATTCATTAAAGCAGGTCTACCTGTATTTTGCCTTGGTTTTACTGCTCGTCAGATACTTATCAGGTTATGTCAATGAGGTGATGTTGGTAGTCTGCTGCTTGGCACTTACACCACTGACTTCCAGTATCCCACAGTTCCATCCTGTGTAGCACCTTCATGAAACCACTGCATAAGGGAGCAATTGCTATGGCATGCAATACTATTGCTGTTTGTTATCCACCCAGCAAATCGGTACCTTAAATGTTGTCTTCTTAATAATGGGCTGGATGAGGAAGAACAAACTGAGATTAAATCCAGCCAGCATTGATGAACTATCCCTTTTGCTAATAAAGCCCCCAGGGCCCAGTGAATTAGGTGCTTATCATAGTAATTACAAAATTACAATAAAATATTTCCCCCCCAGAATTTCCATTTCATGGAGCAAGAATCTAAGTTTGTCAGCCATTAGTTGGTAAAGCACTGATAAGGACTTTTCCTGCAAGGAAAGCACTTGCTTAGGAGATGTCATTTCTATGCACCTCTTTGCACAAACACGTGCACTCTTAAGCAGTTAAAAATCCAGTATTTGAAAGAACGTTTAATAATGTTAAACTTGCTGAATGATTACTTCTGAATAAATTGATTGAATTGGATTGAATAAAAAGTGATTAAAATATTTCATACATAGTCGTACATAATGTCGGGTTGGGGTTCAGTTGAGGGGAAGTTATTGTTTTTTTAAATACTGCCAAACTCCAGCGGTGATTACCCTAAAACCAGCTTCTAGTCTTTACCCAGCTTATTCTAACCATTACTACTTGTTTCTACCTGAACTAATATAGCTGCTTCTGGTTCCTATGGTGACTGGCAGCAGCACTAGATAATAGCATGTTCTGTTACAACTGCATACATAAAACAGGCTGCTACCCTGGTATTTTTGGCTTGTACTGTGCGGTAATACTGGATAGATATACTTTGTATACTGGATACGAAGTGCTGTTTAGTGCTGTTGGAAGATTCGTTTTGCTAGGAGATATTTTTTTATGTTGTATGCTTCAACGGTTAGTTACATAAAATACCCTGGGTTTTAGCCTTAAAATAACTGCTAATCCACTCTTGGATTACTTTATGTACCAACTGCTAGTTCTGTAGAAACATTTTTTTTTCTGACAGCCTACTTCATCAAATGAATCATTGGGAGAAAAACATTTATGCACATACATAAAGTGCTCATGTGCAGGATGTATTAGATGATCCTTAAGATAATTTAGATAAAGTAAGTGACTTATTGCATGTATCTGATACTTTCAATGTTTGAATGCTGTCTTTGATATGTACTAGTTATCTAAAATGTCACTGTTATAAGATGAAGTGAGGGGAACCTGCAGCCAGACTGATCTTTTTATCTTCAGCTCCCTTGCAGTATTGCCATTTTATATTAACTTGTTCCTGTACAAATCTTACCCATGGTTTAAAATTACAGCAGTGCTCCACAGGCAATAAAAAGATTTCAGATTTTTTGATGAACATAATATGACAGCTTTTCGTTAGCTCGTTTGTTCATTCATTCATGCTAAACAGTACCCCAAATGTATGGATCAGGCGTGAAATCCAGCAGGTTCTGACAGGTTCTGGAGAACCGGTAGCAATAATTTTGAGCAGTTCGGAGAAACAGCAGCAGAAATTTTGAGTAGTTCTGAGAACCGGCAAATATCACCTCTGGCTGGCCCCAGAGTGGACTGGGAATGGATATTTTGCAATATCCTTTCCCCAAGAGTAGGGAGGGAATGGGGATTTTGCAGTATCCTTCCCCTGGAGTGGGGTGGGAATGGAGATTTTGCAGTATCCTTCCCCTGCCACACCCACCAAGCCACACCACACCTCGCCCACCAAGCCATGCCTACAGAACCTGTAGTAAAAAATTTTTGGATTTCACCACTGGTATGGATCAGCTTAAGTAGTGACCTTAAATTCTACTTGTACTGATTCTCCCTTGCTACTAATTATCCTTTCATTTAATTCTACAGTCTATACACTTACTGTATTGGGCTGTTAATAAATAAAACTGAATCCGACAAAAGCTAAATAGGTTCCTTAAGGGAGTTTTACCCTTTCCCACCAGTCCTTCCATATTCTGCTCCAACTTTCTTATATATTGCTATCATTTTTTTTTCTCTTCAAGGGCAAGACTGTCCTGAAGAGAGATTGCTAGGGCAGCCCTGTATCCTGCTCTTCATGCGTGGTGTATTTCCCCACCATATCTAGTACTCTCTACTTGAATTAAACTTTTTATATAAAACATAAAACCCAAACACCAACAAAAAGCACACATACACACACACATATTCCTAGCTTTACATTAATTTGAAGCCAGACTTGAAAAGTGAAAAGCTGTAACGATATATTGTCTAGCTAGCTCTATCAATTTTGGATATTAATTGCCAAAGAGAAAAGGACAATTCTGGGGTGGGAGGGACTATTAGTAATCAGATAGCCCTGTATTAACTATACATTGATCATTCACTTAAAGAAGCTTATAGGAGGCCCTGTCATTGAGAGCAGCAGTTAGTACAGTTTTATAGAATACATTTAAATTAGTATGTCACCTATATATTCATACAACTGACTAAGCCATGGTTACCATAGACATGATTCACTGAACCATAAGTTAACCCTACTCTCTGAGCCACATAACACACTAAATTTCAGATTAGCCAATAACACTATATGGCCTTATAATGTTGTGGAAACACAGCCATTATCACTCTTGAAATGTTTTCATTTCTAAATACTTGGGTGTAGAACAGGGGTGGCAAACTCATGTTGTCACAGCGGCGTCACGTGACATATTGGGACTGTTTTCTCCTTCGCTAAACCTGGCGTGGGCGTGGCCAGCGTGTGATGCATCCGGCCCTTGGGCCGGGAGTTTGATAGCCGTGGTGTAGAAGATCCATGCCTAACATTTGAGATTTTGGCAATTAAGTTTTGATTATACAAAATGATTGCATGGAAAGTAGTGAAACAGGATTGGAATACTTTCTTCTATTACTCTCCCCCCCTCCCTGCCATTTTTTTTTTGTTAGCTTTGACATAATTATTTTTGTTTGTTTGTCCAACTTGTATGTTATCAGTTCTGCTTGAGACATTCAATATTATTTCCATGAAAATTCAATATCATTTTTCGAACATATATTTCTACGCTGTATCAACCTCTTCCCCCATATAGAGCAGAAGGAAAAGGGAAACGAGATTGATACACTAGCTTGCTATACAGAGTATTAATAATTTAGTACAATTCTATTTACTGGTAATTTTGTTCACAACTATTAAATTGGTCAGTAAATTTCTAACTGTAATCTAAGTTTCTAACTCGAATCAGATGTGCATTGATATACTGCTGAGATAGCTTGGTTCTATTACAACGAACGTGATGTCACAAAATTCAAGCAGTGCTGTTTATTTTTAAAAGAAACACTTGTTAAATGGGTAACTCTGCTGTTAAAAAATAATAATTAAAAGCACTGATTTGACCAAATCCCTCTCAGGGTTCAGTGGGACTCGGTGAAGATACAAAGGTACAGGCAATCCTCGACATACAACAGTTCATTTAGTGACCATTCAAAATTATGACATTGAAAAAAGTGACTTGATTATTTTTCACACTTATGACTGTTGCAGCACTCCCATAGTCACAAGATCAAAATTTAGATGCTTGGCAACTGATTTACATTTATGATGGTTGCAATGTTGGCAGTGCTGGTGGTGGTCATGTGATCATTTTTTGCAACAAGCATTCAGTGAGGAAGCTAGATTCACTTAGCAAGCTTGTTACTAACTTAATAACTGCATTGATTCACTTAACTGTGGCAAGAAAGAGTGAAATGGGGCAAAATGCATTTAACAAATGTTTCATTTAGCAACATAAATTTTGGGTTCAATTGTGGACGTAAGTGGAGGACTATCTGTATTGCAGGTGAGTTACCACTCTCCTTAAGAGTCCTGAGAAAGTTTTCTTGAATTTACAGCATGAGTCGTCGTCCCTCTTATTTCTTATGTAGAAGTCAGGCTCAAAGTATACGGGTCTTCTTAATGCAAAAGATGAATTAGGGGATTTGAAATAATCCCCTATCTCATCTTTTGCATTAAAGCTGTCAAAAATTATACTGCCGTAGCATGTGGACAGACACACAGATTTGGAAGAGAGGGGGGTGACTTAGGTAAAGGAGTTTTCTATCTGCTTCCTCCTTCTTCCCCTTGTGTGACTTGAAATTCATCTTCCACACACAATTCATTTTCCATCCCAGTTTAAGATGGATTTAGAAAGTGATTGTATGCTTAAGGGGTGAAGCAGGTTTCGGATGCCTTGTTGTCTCCTAAGCCCCTTCCTCCCACATGTGGTTACCCTGATCTGTTTTAAAAGAGGCGCACATATTCTGAATTTTGTTGTTATTGTTGTTCTTGCAATTCCAACCAGTCAAGCAACATCCCCTCCCTTCAGCTCCAAGAGAGACCGCAGGCAGAGGCTTTTCAAAAAAAGCCGAGCTTTTTATAACTTCGACCCAAAAGCCAGACATCTCCACCAGTCAGTATTGGGAGCGGGGGAAATGAAAGAAGCGTCGCCACAAATTGTAACTTTAAAAAAAAAAAAACCCAACCCAACCCTAGATTCGACTCCGCCTTCTTAAAGGAGAAAGGCGTCGGAGGGAGGGGCCACTCGGTAGTCACGTGCACGGCCGCCGCCTGCGAGAGTCTTTCCTAAAGCAACAGCCCTCCAGCGCGTGCAGGCTGTTAGGTCTACGTCACCGTGCTGACGTAAAGAAGACATCCTCTGGTGGGCTCCGCGTAACTGAGCTAAAACAAAGGAAGGGCTCCTCTGGTTGCTTGGCGGGGGGAGGGGGAGGGGGCGGAGGGGAGGCGGAGCCGGAGCGCTCGCAGGCGATCGAGGCTTGGCTTGGCAACGGCGATTGGTAAGCAAGGAAGTCAATAGGCATGACGTCACTGTTCCTCTGCTGGCTGAGTGGGTAGGTGGAAGGCTTCCTTAGGGAGGGGGGCGGGACCAGAGCATCATGGAGAGCAGCGGAGGTGGTGGGTTCTGGACGTTGGCGGCAACCGGGCAGGGGAAAGGTTCTGAGAACGTTGGTAGCGACGCGGTCGGGCGCTCATTGAGGGAGGCGGCGCGGTCGGGTTCTTTCTTGTGATGGGCGGATGGAGTCGCACTGATTATCCGGGAAGCCATTGCAGGGGGTGGTGTGGCAGAGCTGGGCCTACTGGTGCAAGCGGTGGCCGCCGCCGCCCCCGAACACAAGGAGACCTCTCTCAGCTCCCGTAAGGTACCAGCGCCTGGATGGGGAGGGAGGAGGAAGACCCGGGTTTGGTTTCTCGCGCCCCTCCCCCCCGCCCCTCTTCCACTTCCCGCGGATAACAAACTGCCTCCAGACCTGACAGGAAAGGCGGCGGGTGTGTGGGGGGCGGGGGTGGGGAGGTTGTCTCGTCTAGGAGGAGCTCCTTGCAGCACCCTGAGCGAAGCTTTCTCTTCCTGTGGGATGTTGGGGTGCTAACATTTAACGACCGTTTCGTGAGGGAAGCAGTAATGAAATAAATGCAGGCTGCAGACGACCACTACTGAACCTGTTAAAAAAAGGGGGGGAGGGGTTGATGAACACAGAAGGGCTATGGAGCTGGTGTGGGAATGCATTCACACTCCCCCCCCCTTTTGAATGGTTGTAGGAATGTGCGGGGAGGTCTGTCCTTTGTGTCTCCCACCTACCCACCCTCAGCATCCCTTGATTCCCCCCTCCCCAGTCTTTCTTAGGAGAGGGGAGGTTGCTGTGTTTTCTTACAGCTTGGTGTTAATATATCAGCTGGGGGTTGGAGAGAGAAAGAAGAAGCTCCTAAAACCAGTGGAACCTGAAATGAGGAAAGTGGGGAGGGTGTCAAGGAAGGCCATAACCTGATCTTGAAAGATCCGTCATCGTACCACCTTCTCCTTGCCAACATTTGTTTACTATAAATTGCATGTAGCTATTGGCGTTGCTAAAAATAGCACGTACAAAGGGGACAGGAAACACCACAGCGACTTCTTCTGAAAAAGCTGGTTTGGGATAGTTCATTGAATCACATGTTCTAACGTTTGAGAGTTTGCTGTATCTGATCTTACGTTCCATCTTTCCAATGGTGCCCGTCTGTTCTGAAAGAATATGTTTGCAGAAATTGATGTAATACTTTGGTGGTCTTTCCATCCCACACAGTTGCTATTGAATACTGTACAAAGAAACAGTTACAGGGACCCATACGTGATATTGGGGGATTAATACACTACAGTACTTTTGCTAATTTATAGTCCTGCCTTTTTAGCACCAGTTTTAGTTGAGGTGCAAAAAGCAATCATATGTTGTTCTTCTGAAATAGGTGGAGTGGACAGAGAGAAAACATTGGAAGGGAGAGGAAAAAGTATTCAGTGAAGAATGAAAAGAAAGGTTGGTGTGACAGGAGTGTAAGGAATTGTATGATGGTGTCTACATGGATTATGGAAAAGCTATACAATTTCTTTAATTGCATACTTACCAGTTTTCCTGAAGACACATTGCATACTTACATAAATATATAAAAGCTAAGTTTCTTTTGAAAAGCTAGGTTAGATAGCACCCCATCTAGGTCAGATCTCAAGGATTTGCATTTGAAATTACAATCTTTTCTGCCCTATGTTCACATTTGATATAAATTGTATTTTTTATAGTTTTCTTAACTTACTAAAGACAAAGGCCTGTGATATATATTATCTCAATTATAAATACTTCAGTAGTATATTTTTCAAAATGTTCTGAAGCATTGCCCGTTATATTTTTGCAGGATGTGTTGTGGGTGCTTTCATAAAATGGATACTGGGAAAATTGGTTCATTTTTAAAATGGCTCTAATGGAGACATAATTAGCTTCCCCCTCCAAAAAAAAAAAAAAGCAGTCGCAGAACCCTTGTAGCTTTCTTATTCTATTATTTCTGCTTTGGTGTAATTGTCCATTTTTTTTTCTAAGACAACTTGTGCTGTCATTTAGAAGGAAATATTTCCTTTACTATATGACAACTACTATTAAATTTTATTTTTCCTTAAAATCAAGGAAGGAAACATGATTGGTGCCCCAAATATCTTTAAGCATGGTATTATTATATTGACAGGTACTTAAGTTCTTCAATATATAGGTATTGTTCAGGAAGTTTCCTATATGTATGCTCCTATACGTTCCTATCTATAAATTGTTATATTGGTTGGGGATATGAGAGATACATAATAACAATGGCTATTTATAAATGTTTCTGGTTGTAAGCCATGAGTTGTATCCAGTGGTATTCTTTCCTATCTTTTACCTTCACTTGCAAATTCTCTGCAGGCCAAGCTGCACAGAATTTAAGTTCTCCTGAGAAGTTTAGAAATGGATGGGATGCAGGGAGGGGGGAGATTAGATGCATCCATTTGTATAAGTGTTAGATACATCCTCCAAATTTTGAAATTGTTAGGGATTTTCTCATCTATTAAGTATTATTAAATCTAATATAGTTGCTTTGAATTAAGCTTTGTAGATAAGAAAGATTAGGTCAATGCTCTTTAAAAATACTAAGGAACTACCACTTTGGTATGTAAATATCCATTTTGGTATTTAAGCTTCTATATCATAGCATAATGGTAAAACAGTAAATACTTAATTTGGCCAAGATTGTTAGAAGTAGAATAAAGCAATTGTTGGAGCTAGATCATTGTATTTGGAGATTGGTTGAATGTCATATAGTATTGAGATGAAGGCTCTGAAAATCCCTCTAGGAAAGAGCCTAACTATTCCAACTTGGCTTTATAATATCGCTATCTTGGTGTCTAATGATTTGAAAAGTTGTTTTTTTTAAATCAAGATATATTTGTTATGAAAAATTGAAATTTATAGTTTGGTGTACTATTTTTTTAAAAAAAGTGCATATTAATAGGTATTGTAATTAGAGCATTGGTTTACAGTTAAATACTGCCTTAATATAGAGGGTTCAGTCTTCAAAGCACATGCCTCTGAAGTATACTGTAGATATATTTACATAAAAATAAACTGGGGAATTCTGAATGCTTGCAATAGCATAATCCTTTGCTTGATGCCTGAATAATAGGAAATTCCAAAACAAAGCCATAATTATGTAAACTGGACAGTGGTTTATCATAATACGAAAATAATAAGTACAATGATATAGTAATTTTTAAATAATTCTTTCCCTTTGGGAGATCGAGCTTAAACTTTGCTTTCTCATTTTAAAGTTTGTAATACTTAAAATTGATTAATATGTTTCAATCATCTATACATTTTTCTTGATAGTAATAAATATTTATTGGTTAGTGTAGTTAGTGCTGTGTGTTGGATTTAAAAAGTGACCCAAGTGCCAATTTCAGATATTTTGAATGTTTTATGTAAAGACAGTGGGACCTTTTAAGAAATCCCTTGCTTTGTTGTTTCTGTATCATAAAAGTACATGGGTTAATCCACTAGTAACCATCCAAAACTCACAAAAGTATCCACAGATATTGTTTTTTTAATAATTGAATTTCTTACAGCAAACAATTGAAGAAACAATTAGATAAATGTTTGCAGTTTTCTCAAACACAGAATTTACAACATAGTTATTAAGTATCAATTTATTTCAGTAATCCAGCCCATAAACAGATTAATGTATTATTTTTAATATACTTTTATATCAATATACTTTTTTGATTGGTGACTTCACAGTACACATTTTTTATATAATTGCAACCATCTACAAATCTGAAAAACAAAATAGCAAAACTAGTAAACATACAGTACATTTTTTTCTATTTGGTAACTTACCCAGAAAGAAAATGAAGCATAAAAAGAATACATGTTCAACAATTTTATACAGCTTTTTATTGCTTTCTGTTGCAAAGTATTTAAAAATAATAAATTAATTTGTTTACCAAGTAGATGTTAGTTATTTTTTATGCCTAAATGATTCTGAATCTTGGGATATATTCTTAACTGACTGTGAATCCAGTTTTTTAAAAAATAACTTTCTTTTGATGAGATTGCAGCCTGGATCTCTGAGGCTTCTACAGTTTAAAGTTTTGCAATTAGCAAGTAACTACTATGTCAGTTTTCCCTGCCAATTCCATCATATTCATTCCATTTCTTTTTTAAAAAGTACATAGTTTTTTCTGCAAGGCATTTATGAATTACTAGTTTTATGCTTATCTTACTAAACTTCTGAAATTATATTTTGTGAATTATCTATTATATGCACACTGTATAAAACATGTTAATGAGAACAATTGTATATAACTAGTAATATTTGAAAATGTTATTCACTATCTCATTAACATTTGGTATTTTGAGAGAAAAAACATAGTGAGATCTATTGTTAATGTCTAATTTTAAGAATAATTTGCATTATTAAAATCTTTGGTAGGCTCACTATAGTAATTTTATGGTAAAATAAAATTTTACTATGATGTTTTATTTTTAAAATTAGTAATGGAGCTTCATGAACAATCCATATATATTTTTCTGCAACAGAAAACGTGTTCTGTTGATATTGTAAAATGACATAGTTACAACTAGTTAATTTGAAAATGTCAGCTGGGATAAACAGCATAGTTTGGGTATATGGCATATAAAAACATCTTAATTCAGAAATATACCATCTTATGGTATAGGCATGGGAATCTGTGGTCGTCCACATGCTACATTTCCACAAAGTCTATGCTTCTGTGGCCTTGTGATATATCATGGTTTGGTCATTAACCAAAGTTAAAATGCTTTGAATGCTGTGATTGATTGATTCTCTTATTGTACAGCCTAAGCTTCAATTGGCTTTTTTCTTCACTTATGACGGTCATGGATTGAAACACAAGTATATTGAGGAATTACTTAACTCCAGAACTGAGAGATAAACTGACTAAATCCTATATTTATTGCATTCAAAATTTCAAAATTTTATGTTGGAGGAAATTGACAAAGATGAGATAGGAAAAGCAGAGGTATCTTACAAAAAAAATCAGTAAACACATATTTCCTAACCCACTTTTAATTGCTGCTTTTCTTTGTGTTACTGTTCCCTTAAAATAGTCTAGAACCCAATACTCCGGAGAGAAAGAAGCAGTTCCCAAACAGGATCACATATCTCAGCTGCTAAGACCAGTTGGGAGTGAATGAAATATTGTATGTTCAGTTCAGATCCAGAGAGGAATTTATTCCTTTTCAATCAAGATCTCTCTTCACTCCCTTGATTAGCCCTGCTGGTTGAAACTGGATGGTTGCAGGTTTCCTGTGCCTATTGTAAATTCATACAACCTCTTTGCAGCATAAATTGCATGTTTGGGGGAATGGAGCAGAGAGAAAATTGACACTGTCAAAGCTTTAAGCTTTGTTGACAGTAAAATAATACATTTTTCTTACGTGCTTATTGTCATAATTTGACTTCCCCATCCATCTGTATTTATCATTTCTCAAGACTACAGATCATTTTTTATTTATTTACAAATATTAACTGCAATTAATGAGAGCGGTAAACAATACAGGAACCTTGGAAAGATCAGCAGCTTGTGCACCCATGGTATAGGGAGATAGAATCCAATTTATCTAGACCCCAGAGAAGTTACCATGTGTAACACATTGGGAAGTAAGATGGTTTGATACAATTGATAAATCGTTACTGTGACATTTTCATATATTTTTATTTATTTTTATTCTAAGAGTAATTTTCTACTCAGATCACATGGGATATAATATTACACATAATATACTTATGCCACATTATAAGAGATGCAAGGGAGGTTTCCTGGCTTTCATAACTGGATTTTTAGCAACACCAGTTTGTACAATATTGTACATAATGGAATAATACACAAAAGTATTAGTTTAAATTGCTTTGCCTAAGAAAATGAATTAGATATTTGGTTCATTTTTTTTCCAAACAGTAGCAGCTGCTGGAAAAGAGGGAAATTGGAGGAGAATACAACCTGAGAATGTAGTGAGATTTTCAAAGGTTTTATTTTATAAATCCAGAGGTGGCATTTGACCATCCCTAGTACTGTTTATTGTTGTCTGTAGAATTGTAAACTAAAGAGTAATTTCTAAATGCTTTACAACTGGATTGTTGAAAAGTTCATAAAACCTGGAAAGAGATACGGTAAAAGATTAAATACTGCAACATTTAGTTTCATATTTTTTGGAACATACAATATTATGCAGTACAGATAGTCCTTGACTTATGATCACAATGCAGCCCAAAATTTCTGTTGCTAAGCAAGACTGTTGTTAAGTAAGTTGTGTCCCATTTTGTGACCTTTTTTTTGCCACAGTTGTTAAATCATTGAAGTGAATTATGTAGTAGTTAAGTGGATCTGGCTTCCCCCCTTGACTTTACTTGTCAGAAGCCGGCTCGGAAGGTTAACAATGGTGATCACATAACCCTGGGACAGTGCAGCCATCATAAATATATGCCAGTTGATCACATGACTGTGGGAATGCTAAAATGTTCATAAGTATGAAAACTGGTCATATGTCACTTTTTTCAGTGCTGTTATAACTTTGAACGGTTACTAAATGAATGGCTGTAAGTCAAGGACTACCTCTATTACATTATGATACTTGAAAAGGTAATTAGTCCCTGGTTCTTTTCAAAATAACAACAATGAAAGTGAAGTGGAATAAATGTTAAAAATGATTGAAGAAGCTTTAATTAAGTGGGCTAGGGCAAAGTTAATGAAGATTGGCTATTAGGTTGGGTTTGTGTTACCAAGCATGATTTATTGACCATTTTAAATGATTCTCTCTGAAGCTCCATTGCTCATGTAATGTACCTGTAGTATTTCAACAACACATGTCTTTAACAGTTTTGATATGAAAGGACAAAATACACTTTTCTTTTCCAACCGTACTGGACACAATAAACTCCTTTCTTATTATACTGTTTGCTCAACAACACTTATGCAGAACTTGGATGAACTCTTGGACTTCAACTCCCAGAGTTCACAGCAGGTGGCCTTGTTTTCTGAGGAGTTGAACTGTATTTGTAGGTAGGAAAGGCTACTCAAAAACATTGCTGTTTTCTTGTTAAGAATAAAAAAGTGTGACATATCTTTTATCAATATTCATTTAGTGAATGTTCAAAGTTACGGTGGCACTGAAAACAGTGATTTATGACCATTTTTCATACTTACAACCATTGCAGCCTCCCCATGGTCACGTGATCAATATTCAGACGCTTGGCAACTGATTCATATTTATGACGATTGCAGTGTCCGAGGGTCATGTGATCCCTTTTTGCCACCTTTCAACAAGCAAAGTCAATGCGGGATCCAGTTTCACTTAAAAACCGTATTACTAACTTAACAACTGCAGTGGTTCACTTCACAATCGTGGCAAGAAAAGTCATAAAATGGGGCAATACTCACTTAACAAATGTTTCACTTAGCAACAAAAAATTTGGGCTCAATTGTCATAAGTCGAGGACTGCTATACATCAATAATAATAAACTATTTTTCTGTGAAGAATTGGATATTTTATATGTATATATGGGGGGACTTTTAGTCATAGAAGTCTTGCATGGGTACAGTCATGCTGCTAGGAAAGAATCTATTTGCTTGTTCTCTTTTCCATCATACTTATCTGGTGACCCACCAAACAGCTAATCCTTTTCTGCAGTATGATGAGAAATGCCTTTGAAGCTTAGTTGTTTGCTTCCTGTTTTTTCTTCTTGGGCTGCTGAATCTTTGTTTTACGTAAGACTTTAGTTGGTTTAAGTGCTACGGTAATGCAGTGTGGTTCACTATAGTTCACCAAAGTTCAACAATAGTCTGTTGGTTGTTTCTGATATGGTTTTGTTGTATGATAGTGTTGTCCTTTTCATAGCTTGTATTGGTTGAAATGTGCTGTATAGAATTGAGTGGTTAGGTGCAAAAGTCATCTTCAACATACAGTGTGAGGAGTATAACAACCACCACGGTATATGGAACAGACTGACAGAAAACTAGCAGACCACATCCATAAACACCAACTAACAGTCAGAAGACACAATGAAAAGTCCTTAATCTCACAATAGATGATCAGACTCAACCATAGTTTCCACTAGGAAATTGAAAATTCTAGAACAAATCCAAGAATGCTGCAGAATTCCAAGAAGCTTGGTATTCAGACAAATTATCCCTCAATTGGTACATGGGCATATTAACACACATTCAAAAGGGACACTAAAAAAGGAAACACCCCCCCCCCTCAAGATTGCAGAGTTTGCTCCCATAAAAGCAAGGAGAACACCCCACACTCACTAATACTTATGTTACCTAGTTGAGCAATGAAGAGTCTGCAAGTAAACAACCAAGCTGAAAAAGCACCAAGGACACCACAGTTCAACCCTGAGCTACATATATTCTTTTTTCTGTAAGTGCTTGGAACTAAAACATTGCACACTGACAATTAGCAATTTCTGTTCAATCTTTGTTTTTGTTTAGGTAGCTACTTTACCAAGCCTGTTATGCCTGGACACATGTATTTGGTTTGATTAATACACTTGACCACAGTTCCAACTACGTAGTCATACAAGTGTTTAAATTTATTGCCATTACATTTTAGAATAGCACACACTTGTCATGTTTTCTAATTGTATTGACAACAGATTTTATTTTCAAAAAACAAAAAATATGCCAGTTAATATTCAAGATGAGCAAAAGGGAAGTGATAATGTGTTTTTGTTGATGTATTTTCTGATGATATAACTGTTTTTGTATGTATTAAGCTTTTGAGCAAATTAATTGACTTGGAACATGGCAGCGTCTTTGTTAACAAAATATTATCTTGACCAAGTAGAGCGTTCATTAGTGTTTAGGGAACTGCTGAATTTGAGGTAACAGTGGTAGATAACCAGGGCAGTTATGTGCAGTATTGGTTGAATATTAGTACTTTGAAGAGTTGAAAAGCAAGATATAAATTACAGAAATGTGCATTTTTCTGCAAAGTTTTTCCTGAGCCACTCTAGGTTTATTTTATTCTTTTTTTGCTCATATTCACCATCATCCTTTCCTTTGTTTTTCTTTCAGTTTTATAATGTCATAATATACTCATTTTCTGCTGGTATCCAGTATCTTCCCTTTTTCAAGGAGTACTTTTCCAGCTAGTTGTACTGGGATTGCAATTTTCAGTAAAACCAGGCACTAACCTAGGTCAGGTGAGAACTAAGGAGGTCAAGCTGCTCAAAGCAGGTATGCGTACCATATCTGTTGCTGCTCTTTAAAGAAACTGCATCTTTAGATTCACATGCATTTGACTTAAGGAGGTACTGAGAAGAGTGTTCCCATATCTGTTCCAGAACCCTTTGTCACTTTTTAGTACTTTTTTGAAAGTTCATTTGTACTGTATTAGAAAGAAAATATGTAAGTGATACATTGGGCTTATCATAGAAGGCCAAAACCTAGCACATAACAAATTGTATATCTAGTAAATAGTGAGGGCATATGTTGAACTGGAACTCCATCTGGCTGCAGTTTCTTTAATAATATACATTCCTAGAGCATATTGACATATTAATGCTTATGTAGAATAGTTTTTTTTAAAAAAAATAAGCAAACAGTGACACTGCTATCTTAGAGAATAAAGATTAAAATTTATTCTAACAGAGAAGATTTTCCTAAAATTGTTACCCTTGTAACCAATTTTTTGCACATTTAGAAAACAATCCATGCATGAAAAAAATATTGGGGATGTATCATTACTCTTTCAGGAATCAAACATATACATTAAAACTGATGGTTAAGTTTATGATTAAGATTCTCCAGCTTAGAACGCATTTTATAGAATACATTGGGGCAGGGGTGAAATCCAGCCGGTTCGGAGAACCGGTAGCGGAAATTTTGAGTAATTCGGAGAACTGGTAGCGGAAATTTTGAGTAGTTCAGAGAACCGGCAAATACCACCTGGCTGGCCCTAGGGTGGGGTGGGAATGGAGATTTTGCAATATCCTTCACCCAGGAGTGGGGAGGGAATGGGGATTTTGCAGTATCCTTCCCCTGGAGTGGGGTGGGAATGGAGATTTTGCAGTATCCTTCCCCTGCCATGCCCACCAAGCCACGCCCACCAAGCCACACCACGCCCATAGAACTGGTAGTAAAAAAAATTGAATTTCACCACTGCATTTGGGCTGCATGTAAAGATGATGAATTCACCTAAATGTATACTGCTTTCTATTGTAATATTCATCTTATCTTCCATCACTGCATTTCATTTTATCTTACACTGTTTTATCTCACTCTTTTTTTTCTTAATCATACCTTACCATATTTTATTTTACCTTAGTTTAATTTATCTTATTTTACTATATCTTGCCTTATTTCATCTTAGTGTATGTTATTGTGACTGATGCCCATTTCTTTACTATGATCAATTAACTAATCTCTGAAGTTATACTACTATTATTACATTGTTTTAATAATATGCAGCTAAACAATTTTTGTGATTTTATTTTAATCAGAATCAATTTCCTGAAGTAATGCCTTACTTATTAATTCTGAGATACCCATCAGTTGTGAATATATTCATTTTACTATTGCATAGAGCGAAGATAGTCCAAGTCCCAAGAGACAGCGCCTTTCTCATTCAGTCTTTGACTACGCAGCAGCATCACCAGCCCCATCACCACCAATGCGACCATGGGAGATGACATCAAATAGGCAGCCTCCTTCAGCTCGACCAAGCCAACATCACTTCTCAGGGGAACGATGCAACACACCTGCGCGCAACAGAAGGAGGTCAGCTTTCCTGGAGGACAGTCATAGTTTTGATTTAGAAAGTAGTTTTGAAGCATCAAATTTTTAGTTTTAGGTTTGTGTATAAGAAATTAATCACTCCAGAATTTAAAGCTATGGAGTCTTAATTTTATGAACCTCATGAAGCCTATGCCAGAAACATGGAATTATGTATCACAGAAGTAAACTTTATTCTACAGTCTTAATTAGTTTTCTGTACAGGTTTATTGAAGAGATACATCTAATATTAGTAAATCCTAATATTTGATCGTCCAGAATATTTAGTTGTTAGCTTAAATATTGTTGTTCTAGTACTCTAGTACATCTTTATCCAAAGATATCAGAATTGACGTCCAAATCAATTATCTCTCCTCTATTCTTTCATCATAACTGTGAGGGAGGTTTAGCTGAGAAAATGTAAGTAGGCTAAGGTCAGTGAGCCATGACTTTTGTTTTGAAATTATTGTAAAATATAAAATATAACTCTGAAATCAGATATCATATATCAATCAATTTTTGCTACAAAGTTGATGTTCTTATTGGGACTTAACATTTACCAAGAATAAGATACTTTGTTACCTCCTCATATTTTTCTTTAAGTTTCTATTACATGCTTCTTCCAGGGAACACAAGATACAACATATATTATGTTTTCTTCCCACAATCTAATGAGAAAATTTGGGCTAAAAATTAAAGTTTTTCCCCCCAAAATAGCATATGAATGAGAAAGGAATTGAATGTAGAACTATATCATTGAGCTGTGCCATTATTTCATATGCAACATCATGATTTGCTAGATTTATTTAAATTATTTATTAATATTCACTTAGATGATTTCAGTCTCATTCTTAACTTCTTGCCTCCATCATATCTGTTTACCTTGAGCTTAATCAGTTGCTGTATGTTTTTTCTAAGGTTTTCTCAGAAAAGTTACCACAATCTATTTGTTACAGATCTCCAGTGTTGCATAAATTAATTCAGAAGTTTTGAATATTTTCATATTAACAATAAGTTTGTATTCCTCTTCCCATATTTTTTCCTCTTCAATTCAATCACACTGTAGAAGGCAAAGATTTTGTAAAAATCTCTATAATGTATTTGCACTGTAGAGTGTAAAGAAGATAACTGCTTTGCTCAGTACTCTAATGGCTTGCCAACTGGCAACATTCATCACAGAACCAGTTGTCTGGCCTCTGACCCATCTGCTAAGTTCAGCTTGACCTTCACTCTTGCTACTAAGTTATCTGAGAAGAAAAGGACCATCTGGCAATTTTGATCTGATTATTCTGATTATGTTATGTTACTTTTGCCCCAGAAGAAAATACAAATGCATTCAGATGTTTGTGATGAGAGAAATGTAGGAATAAAGGAATAAAAATATATATCCATAGTATATAGTTAGTTTAAAAATAGAAATTACCATAGCTGTTCAAAATATAAAACTTGTCCCATTTGATTATTTATAGCCCTCCTGTTAGACGCCAGAGAGCAAGAAGAGATCGACTGTCTCGACATAATTCCATTAGTCAAGATGAAAACTACCATCTTCCTTATGGACAGCAACAAGCAATAGAAGAACCACGAGCCTTTCACCCACCAAATGTGTCTCCCCGTATGTTGCACCCAGCTGCTCATCCGCCACAGCAGAATGCAGTCATGGTTGACATCCATGAACAGGTATGAGCAAAGATAGAAAAATAGTCTCCAAGTTTCTTATGTCTAACACTTTTTAAATTCTTAATATTTCCAATTATCTGGGTATATTGGGAGGACTCGTCCTCTGTCGTTCTATAGGAATCATTCTTGTTTGTGCCGCTGTCTGTGCTGAACAACTGTGTGTCTGCATTAATACAACCTGTTTTAACAAGGTAGTCACACCTAAGTGAACTCTGATTGGAAGGCCAGAACTTTGCCTTGTTTCTCTAGGAATGCAATGGTCTGTTCCTTGATTTCAAATGAATTTTCATAATTTATACTGTGGCACGGTACAGTGTAGGAATTACTAGCAGATGCTCTGAAAATACCAAATCTTCTAAAAAGGAGAAATTAATCCATCGGGCATATTAAATGTGGTTAAATTCTATTTAGACATTCCTTTTAACTATTCAGATGGTAGGAAAGGCAGTAGAAATTGCTCAGTGTCCTCTTTTGTTGTTAACATTGTGATAGATTAACATATGATTATCATACAACTTGATGAGTTATGTCTAAAGAATGACATACCAGTTGTACGTCTGTAATCACGAAGGTCTTCTCAAAGAAATCCTGCTTATATCTTAGAAGCTGCAGTAGAGTACAGTGTAAAGTATTGCAGCTTTCATGTGGATGGACTGGGCTGCCAGAAGGCATATTGATGTTCACATGCAGCAGTAACTATTTTTAGTTTGCATACACAATACAACATGATATTTAGATCTGGACTGAAAGTGCTTTAGATGTGAGTTAGCCAGAAGGTTGATTAGGGTCTACTACTTAATCTTTGATCTGTCAGTGAATCAGCAAGGATTTCAGTGCCACAATTATATAAGAAATAATGACAGTTGGCAGAATGTTCCTAATATTGGGATGTGAGTATTCTACACTTGTGCACCAACTATTTCAAATAATTGAAACAAAGACAGAATAATGTCTTTCTATTCTTTTCTGTTACTAATTGGTTCTGTCCCTTTGCATACAGTACAATAGTCCTCAACTTACGACCATAACAGGGATCAGAATTTCTGTTGGTAAGGAAGTTAGTGTGTTAAATGAGTCGTGTCTTATTTTGCAACCTTCTTTGCTATGGTTATTAAATTAATCACTGCAGTTATTAAGTGAATCATGTGGTTGTTAAGCAAATCCACCTTCCTCCATTGACTTTGCTTGGCATAAATGGGCTGCAAATGACAATGGGTTCGCCTTATGATGACCACATTTGCTTAACAACTACTGCAAAAAAGATTCTAAAATCAGACATAGTCACCTAATTACTAATTCTGGGCTCAATTACAGTTGTAAATCAGCAACCACCTTGCCCAGTTATCTGTATTCATCCATTTAGGTTAACCTCCTCAGAATCTCTTCCCCTTGTAAGGTTTTTGGATCTTGGATGAGAAATATGTTATCCATCAGGTTTTGAAGGCACCTTTCCATCTTGTGCTCTGGAAGATCATGAAAATCGTTCTTTTCTAATCAGCTTTTGGGTCCACTTGATTGATGCTTGTGTGTGTGTGTACATTTAATTGAAGTTTGTTTTACTACTTGCATTATCCTGGTTGAGACTTAATTTTTGTACACTGCCCAGAATTGTAAAATTGTAGTGGTTAACAGCTTTGTTAAACAAACAATATACAGATAATTATAGGGGCACTTGTGTTGTTGAAGTGTATTCCACTAGACAGATACAAGGCTATAGGTTTAATTTAATCTGAATCTGATAATCCTGTTCAAGGTTCAGTTCCACATATGATCAGAAGATTAACCATGCAATTTAAGTAGGAGCAGTATTATAAAAAGAGTTACAAGAGAGCACACTGAATATGTGTTCACTGTGTGTTAATGCATGTTTTCTATGTCTGGGTGTAAGGTAAAAGATTTTTCCAATGCTGGAGAGTAAAAGAATCTATGTTTGGCTGTGGCTGCCAGTTGCCTTGATGCAATTAAAAAGAGATAGATTTTGTTCTTTATTATGAAAAGACATTTTCTGAAATATTTGACTGCTGCCAAATAAATAGTCTTCGACTTATGACCATAATTGAGCTGAAAATTTGTTGCTAAGTGAGAAATTTGTTAAGTGAATCTTGCCCCATTTTACGACTTTTCTTGCCACATTTGTTAAGTGAATCACTACAGTTGTTAAGTTAGTAATATACAGTTGATAAGTGAATCTGGCTTCCCCATTGACTTTGCTTGTCAGAAGGTTGCAAATTTGGTCACATGACCCCTGGGCACTGCAATGGTCATAAATGTGAACCAGTTGTCAAACATCTGAATGTAAATCACGTGACCACGGGGATGCTGCAACAGTCATAAGTGTGAAAAATAGACATAGGTCACTTTTTTCAGTGCCGTTGTAACTTTGAACGGTCACTAAACAATTATTGTAAATTACAGAGGATTGTCTGTACTAAGTTGATAATAGCTGGCAGGTGATTCTCAAACCTCCTAAAGTGTTTTTGTGGGAAACCATAATCTCAATGACTTAAGAATTTCCTGTTATTTTGGTCCTTGTATATTGATTCTGATTCTCCTTGTCCTTAGATTCACCAGGGCACGGTCCCCGTTTCATATACAGTGACCACAGTAGCCCCACATGGGATCCCACTTTGCACAGGCCAGCACATACCAGCTTGCAATACGCAGCAGGTCCCAGGGTGTTCTGTGGTTTTCAGTGGACAGCACCTTCCTGTCTGCAGTGTGCCTCCTCCAGTAAGTAGTTCTTTAATTTTAATTTTGGAATAGATGCTGAAAATAATTGGAAGAGCAGACAGTTTTAAAGGAATGTATTTATACCTGAATTGTATAACTATCTATAAATATAAATAACTGAAATTTTAATTTTAGTGATATTTAACTTGCATGTTAAAAAGTTAAGTTTCTTGTAACAGTGCATCATCATGTATTTAACTGTTAAACTGTTAGGTTTATTTCACAAACTTAATTACTTCGAGAGTAGAATATTGGCTTTGTTCCCCTTGATATTTTTGAACATTACTTCCATAAAGTAGTTTGTGTACAAAATTTGAAAATACCTATTTTATCTCACTAGTAGTAATAATTGTTTTAGTACCTATCCCACCTTTCCTTTTATGTTTACTCAAGGTGGCGAACATTCCTAATAATCCTGTCTACTGTTTCCCCTACAACATGGGTGTCAAACTTGCAGTATCACGCTGCTGTCACATGTCGTATTGCAACATTTTTCCCCTTCGTGCAGCTGGGGTGGGCGTGGCCTGTGCGTGACGCATCCTGTCCACGGGCCGCCAGTTTGACACCCCTGCCCTCAACTACACTCCTGTGAGGTGGGTTGGGCTGAGAGAAAGTGATTAGTCCAAAGTTACCCAGCCAGTTTCCATGTCTAAGGAAGGCTTTAATTACTATTTTTAGCAACTTTGGTTCAAAGAATTCTTTCAGAACTCTTATTTTAAAGTTCAAATAAAATGTGTTTCCTATATTTGACATTCCAGGCAGATTTCTCAAAAATAAATTATCCTTCTTTCTCAGGTGCTACTAATCTGAAATATCTGGTTATTCTGAATAGTTAATAACCTAATAGGAAAAAATACACCAGTGCGTATATACTGACATACAGTTCAATGGCAATGAAAGAGCTTAAAAGTCTTATGCTAGTGTCTACAATTCCTACAGAAGAAACTTAACATTGCTTAAGCTTGATTTAAGATTCCAAATTATAGCATTTTAGTAAATTCTCCATTTGACATAGATGGAGATTACTTAGTTTGTAATTATGTAATTGTTTAGTTTCTAAACTATTGGAGTTATGTAATTCCTTAGAAAAGATTAATTCTGCCATGCCAATAAGTTATTTCTTCTTAATTTGCATAATTAATGTTGCTTTCGTTAATAAAAGGGGGATAATCTATACTGTTGCAATTTTATTTGTAAAATAAATACAGCTTTATTTTATCTTATTCCTTTATAAACATATGCATACAAATACTGTATGTTATATAAGGTTATATATGTTTATCTTCTGCAGATGCTTCAGGCTTGTTCTGTTCAACATTTGCCGGTTCCATATGCAGCTTTCCCACCCCTCATTTCTAGTGATCCATTTCTCTTACATCCTCCACACCTCTCCCCTCACCATGCTCCACATTTGCCACCTCCAGGCCAGTTTGTTCCTTTTCAGACACAGCAATCACGGTCGGTAGGTGTTCCTCTTTTTAAAATCTAGTAATAAATTTTGGAATATCGTATTTAAAATAATTATGTTTTGATGACTGGCTGCCAAAGGTTGTTCCACTATTAAATTGAGAAATTCCATGAGCAAATTCTTCTGATATGCAAAACTTGTGAAATGCAAAAAGCAATCTAACTTTAATCATGTTAATTCCAAGATTGATAGAGGAACTGAATTAAAAAATGGATTTTTAAGTATGTATTGTGGCACTGGGTTTCCTATCTAAATGTGGAAAGAATAAATCAAAGGTGCTAATGCTGTTTAAATAACCACTGGGGGTTCAGTTTTGAATTTAACTGCAGTTTCAGATTTAAGAATATAGCTCTGCTTCAGTAAAATCACTTTACATCTTTTGTTATTCACACAGGGATTTTTTTTTTTAAAAAAAGCTTAAAAATATTTTTTTTAGTCTCATTGTAATAGTGAAATATCTCCTGGTGCTTTTCAGAAGTATTCAGACCAAGATTCAAAAGGCTCGTCAGAGGCAGGGATCCAAAATTGAGGTGACAATGGCTAGCAAATGAAGCCCATTGTTACTGAGTTACTGAGATGCTAGATTGCCTATGCCAAGAAGGTTATTAATTTGGCAGTATGATATAAAATCACCTGGTCATCTTTTCTTTAGTTTTCCATGCTGCTGCCCAGAAAAAAATTGTAATTTTCTAACTTAGACTATGGTGGTAGTTCATGTAACACGAGGTTTTCCTGAAAAAGAATTAGGCAACTTGTGCTTTGTATATGCTCTCCTTGGCACCTCATCCTAGAAAATTCTGAGATTAAACTTGGAATTTGGTATTTGCTTAGATATTTCTTGATGTGAAAATGCTCAGAGAAGAATGGAGCTATGTATACAAGCCAAAGGTACTTCATCTTCCACATCCCACAGAACCTCAAAATCACAGAAATGTGAATTTTATGCCTGTCAGTTTAAAGGTTCAACCTGCAAAACATTCCCCTTATTCTTTTCTAAAAACACCTTTTTAAGGTGCTTTGCTTTATTGAAGGTTTGAGTGAACACTTTTGGAGCTATCTTGCAAATCAGTGCAGTCCAGTAAAGTCATGACAATCGTGTTGTTTTACCTCTTACTTAGCTCCTTCTCAGCATAACAGCTACACAGCAATTTCTTCTGGCTTCAGCAGGTACTGGTGGAAAATGTTTAGAGTTGCTGTGAAGTAATGCTCTTCTCTGTTTTCTCCAGTATTCTCAAGAGCCAAAAGTCTCCACTAGAAAATGTTTTGCTTAGCCTTCTCCAGGAGAACCACCAAGTTTATCAGTGTTCTGCAACAGTCCTTGCCAAATTTGGGGGTGGGGTGGGGTTAAAAACCTATCAATTGTACAATACTAGAAAAAAGTTGTGTCGTAAATACTGTAAAATAAGTAGCAATTCATGGTGAAACAGACTACAAATTAATTACATTTGATACTGTTTAGCATCATAATGAATGCTTTCAAATTAGTAAGATTAATTTCAAGCAGTACATTCTGTGTTTCCAGCTCTGCTCTGAAATCAGTATAAATGTGCATTGTACATTTGTTTAATTAGCCAACTAACCGTATATTTAAATTTTTAAATATAATATGATGTTTCTGTTTTCTTTTTCCTCAGCCTCTCCAAAGGATAGAAAATGAAGTAGAGTTACTTGGAGATCATCTTCCCGTAGGAGGTTTTACCACCTATCCACCTTCAGCCCATCCACCAACATTGCCTCCCTCAGCTCCCCTTCAGTTCCTAGCGCATGACCCTTTACATCAAGAGATGTCATTTGGAGTAGTAAGTGATGTTTTCCAAAATACTGTCAAAATTCGACAAAAACCTTTTGTTTTAGCTTTTTAATGCACTTTTTGATCATATTTATTCAATTTTTAATAGCTGCCTATCTCAATCAATGACTCTGGGCACTCACAGTTTAAAAAAACATAGTACAATTAAAACAATAAAATATTTTAACACAAAAACCGTTAAAAAAATCCAAAACACATGTACACAATAGCCAAGACACTTGGCCGATTAAAAATAAAGACAGGAAATTAGCATATTTGGCATCCCAGGCTTGGGAACACAGCCAGGTGTTTAGAGCTTTTATGAAAGGCTAAAAGGGTTTGGGCCATTCTAATCTTCAGGGGGAGAACTCCACAGAGCTCGGGCTACTGCAGAACAGCAATAGCACTTAGACTTATATAGCGCTTCATATTGCTTTACAGCCCTCTCTAAGTGGTTTATAGACTCAGCATATTGCTCCCAACAATCTGGGTCCTCATTTTACCAACCTCAGAAGGATGGAAGCTGAGTCAACCTTGAGCCGGTCAGGATTGAAGGAATTGAACTCCTGGCAGCGAGCAGAGTTAGCCTGCAATACTGCAATCTAACCACTGCACCACCATGACTCATGAGAAGGCCTGTCTTCTAGTCCCTGCCAACCATCACTCTTTGGCTGACGGGATCTGCAGCATGCCCAATCTGCTGGATTGAATTGGACGGGTAGAGACTCTTGAAAATTGTATTGTGTGAAGTATTTATTTGTCATGCTTATATATCATAAATCAATTATGATCCCTTCAGGGGATACATTAGGGAACAAAATAACAAACAAAAATATACCTGATGTAAACTAGTAGCAACACTGTTTCTTATGACATAACCATAGAATTTAGAGAAAACTACCCAAGATGCTATGGCTCTAACTTTGTGGAGTAGTTGAAAATCTATTGTATTCTGTAGGGTACAGGCCATCAAGGAGAAATAATGCCTCTGGGCTCTCATTTATCTCATCTCACAAAAACTGGAGCCATGAAGCTCCAGTTGGGCTGAATACAAAGGATGCAGCATTTGTATGCAAAAGAGACTGCTCTGAAGATAATCTGGGAACCGGATCACACAGTGTTCAGACTTAAACCAGGTGCTTTAGAAACCCATTGGTTGCCAATGTAGTGCCTACAGTATAGATGGTATATAATTATGGATGCTTTTCCTCCTTTCCACGAAGACTACTGCATTATGTATCTATTGCAGTTCCCTAGCAATGTTCAAAGTTCCCATTTAAATACATTGCTGTAGTTTAGTCGTGATGAAAGTGTGAGTTATTTTTGTAAAGATCTCTGAGCAGGACTTTTACTGCAGAAAAAAAACCATTGTGATAAAAAATACTTTGACATGTAAAACCTCTTTTTAGTGCCGTGTATGACTGATTTCATTTAATAACTGACCATACTTTTAAAATACTTTGCTTTATTTCTTTTAGCCTTATCCACCCTTTATGCCTCGAAGACTCACAGGGCGCAGTCGATACCGATCTCAGCAACCAATTCCGCCTCCCCCTTACCATCCCAGCCTATTGCCATATGTGCTGTAAGTTTGACATCTGGGTTGGGGTTTTTTTGGTATGAATTTAAGATGGATGACATCTTTTTGCTAAAAGGTCAGGCACAGGTAGTCTTCAACCATTTTTTAAGCAACCATTTGAAATTACAAAGGCATTAAATGAATGGTGGTCATGACCAGTTCCTGCATCTTGGGGCATGATCTGGGCACATAGCAATCAGCTCACACTTAAAACTGGTTGCAACTCCCCATGATCATGTGATTGCCATTAGCAACTTTCCCTGCTGGCTTCCCCTAAAAATCAGTGGGGAAGCTGACAGGAAAGGTTGCAAGTCATTGGAGTAAGTCTCCCCATACATGCATCTTCCCCCGCCCCTCTGGACTTGTGCCACATTGGCACTTGAACACCATTGGATAACTCTCTAAGCTTCACTGTGTCTCCTTGCATGTCCTTGTACTTTCTCTGTGTTTCAATCTTGTATCCCTTCATGTCTTCCCCCACCTGGCAGCAGCCACTTAGCTGCCTGCTGGTCTGCTTAAAAACCACTTGGGATTGCAGCTTCCTGTCAACTTCCCCACTGATTTGTTTGGGGGCTGGCAGGAAGTTGTCTTGCCTAATAACCATGGAATTTGGTTAATAACAACAACCTCGACTGCACAGATTGCCATTGCTAGGTGATGTAGTTGTGCTTTATGATCGCATTGCTTAGTGACAGGAATTCTTGTCCCAATTGCCATCATAAGTCGAGGACTACCTCTGTTTAATTACTGTATTTTTCGGAGTATAAGACACACTCCCCCCCCCAAAAGAGGGTGGAAATGTTGGTGTGTCTTATACACCGAATATAGCCATTTTTGGCCTCCCAAAGCCCCGCCCTGCTCATCCCATTTTTGCGAAAAATGGTCCCATTTTTCGAAAAAACAGGTTGCACAAGGGTTTCGGAGGCTGGCAGAGTGCTTCTGGGAGCTGGGGGAAGGCAAAAATGCCCGTTTTTGTGAAAAACGGGCTCATTTTTTGCAAAAACAAGGGCATTTTTGCCCTCCCCCGCCCCCAGGAGCACTCTGCCGGCCTCCCAAACCTCTGCATGCCCCATTTTTTGCAAAAATGGGCTGATTTTTCACCCATTTTTCATAAAGCTGGCGTTTTTGCCCATTTTTGTGAAAAACGGGGCATGGAGAGGGTTTGGGAGGCCTGCAGAGTGCTCCTGGGGGCTGGGGAGGGCAAAAATGTTTTTTCCCTTACTTACCTCTTCGAAATCTTGGTGTGTCTTATACACCAGTGCGTCTTATAGTCCGAAAAATATCCTCACAAAATACATGCTGTTTTAATGCAGGCAGCCTACAGAAGGCATCATATATTGTCATGGAAACTATTTTAATCTCTGTGTATTAGCCTTGGTATCTATGCAAATGTACCTCTACGCTACATTCTTGTGCTGTTCTCTTTCTTTGCATTCAGGTGAATAAGAAAACTTTCTAGAACAGGAATGAGTACATGTTTTAGTTTACATCCCGAATAATGAGCTTATAGTGAATGAAATATAGGACTCATTTTCCAAATATATTGAAGGCACAAGGTTCCTCACTCTCTTGTGAGATTGTATATAAAGTTTCTAATTTAGACATAGAATTTTCTGTTTTTGGAATATGGTAGCTCTGCAAATCTCACAAAAAAGATTTTAGGAAGGTTTTTTAATGTGCAAATTGGTAATTATCAGTAAGAAATTATAGCAACCTGCTTTTGGTGGAAGCTGGAGAAGTGGGGTTAGATGTAAAGCAAAGTATCCGTATTGGTGCTATTGAACTTTCTGAAGAATGTATAGCCCCTAGCAATGAATATATTATAATCTTTTGGTTGCTCTTATTTTTCTTATTTTGCATAGAAATATATTGTGTTGGTTTCCTTCTTAGTGTTATTTTTCCAGATTTCCAGATGATCTCTAATTTTGCTGTTTTAAACCCAGTCTCCAGTATGCTTTCCTTATGGTTCCTCCATGGGAGATATAAATGCTTCCTGTTCTTGTTGAAAGACCAATCCTTAGTTTTTGTTTTTGGAGTCCTATTGAAGCATAATTTCATACTTTTTCATTTCACATATAAGACATCATATTACTTGTTTTTAGTTGTAGCATTTGTTAATAGCATCAGACTGTCTTCAAGCTCTCACTCATGTTTTGGCTTGGAGAAAGTAAGAAATAGCAATAGTAAATCAGAATAGTTTTATTATCTCAATCAAAAAGAGAAAAAAAACGCTGCTGCTCTTCTGAGTATTCTGGGCATGACATAGGGAGAGAGGAGATTGGTAAATAGACACACACACACACACACACACACACACACATGCGACTAGCAAGTAAATCAAACTAATTTGATATAGGAAGCCTTTTTGTGAAATACAAAATCTGCTACTTGATCTAGCAGCAATATTACTGCTAATCCTTGACTTACAACAGTTCATGTAGACTGTTCAAAGTTAAACTGCACTGAAAAAAGTGACTTATGACTGTTTGCCACACTTACAACCGTTGTAGCATCTCCATGGTCACGTGATCATAATTCAAATGGTTTGCAACTAAGTCATATTTATGATGGTTGCAGTGTCATGACATCATCTTTTGCAACTTCTGAAAAGCAAAGTCAGTGGGGAAACCAGATTCACTTAACGACCATGTTATTAACTTACCAGCTGAAATGATTAACTTAACAACTGTGGCAGGAAAGCTTGTAAAATGAGGCAAAACTCAGTTAAAAATTATCTCACTTAACAGAAAGTTTGGGCTCATTTGTGGTCATACGTTGAGGGTTATCTGTATATGTTTTAGAGCAGTTTTTGGCTTTGAACAATACTTTCCTTCTACTCCCTAGTTTGTATTAATTGAGGAAGTAGCCCACTACTGTTGAGTATAGAAATGGTTGTAGTAGATAAGAATTTTTTCAGTGGAATAAGCTTTTATTCTAAGCTTTTAATCCTTTACTTTTTGTGCATTATGTTTTTTGTATTTGTTTTACTGTAATTTTAACAAATATTCTGGGAACAGATTGAAAAATATGGATTACAAAGTATTTTATTTTTGGAATAATAATAAGCCCATCCCTCTTTCATAGATCAATGCTTCCTGTGCCACCTGCTGTTGGGCCAGCCTTCAGTTTTGAGCTGGATGTAGAAGATGGTGAAGTAGAAAACTATGAGGTTGGTTAGCAATAAATAAGTATTGAAGTATAGTCATGAGGATTTAATTATTTTTTAAAAAAGTCTCAAGGTGTTAGATTGGTTGTAATTGGTGCTGGAAGGCAATTTACACAATATTAATTTTTACCTATTATCAGCCAACTCTCCTTAACACTGGGCAGAAGTCAGAATGATTGTACTGTGAGGGAGGGGAAGTCTAAAATTGTGTGGAAGAATCTCATAGAGCATGTTAGCAATTTCCCTTATGCATAATACCTTTGAAACACCATCCACTTTCATGCCACTGTTTTTAGAGGTGATTTTTAAAAAGTGCATCCTTGGATTCATAAACTCATGAATGTCTTTGTTTGGAATAGAAAAAAATATATTAATTCCATAAAGCTAGTTAATGTGTAAGAATATATTTACAGAGATGGATTTCTAAGATCTGTTCATTTTGAATTTAACTGCCAAGTAAGAATTGTTTATCTTATATGTATTTATCTACATATATAGTATGTCATTCAGATAATTTTGGTTTTGCATATCATGGATTGTATATTCTGGTTCCTTCCTCATCACAAACTAGTTGTGATATGAAAAGTCAAAGGGTTGAACTAAAGCATTATTTCTCTCACAGGCACTGCTGAACTTGGCAGAAAGACTGGGTGAGGCCAAACCCAGGGGATTGACAAAAGCAGATATTGAACAACTTCCGTCTTATAGGTTCAACCCAAATAACCATCAGTCAGAACAGACTTTGTAAGTTTTTCATACTTTCATTGAACCTTTAGTATGAAGGCATGTTATCTTGTTGCTGGAATCCTGCACAGAAGCATCTGTAGGCTTAAAATTATTTCCTAGCTTGTATATAGGTTGACCTTTGGTTTTGAGGCTTTCCCAGTTTTCAGTTAAGATCCTTATTAAACATTGAACTGAAATCTTAAGCATAAGGCTTTAACATTTTAATTCTGGCTGTCTACTCACAATATTTTAGATTTCAGAAGGGGCACATTTTCTCTCTTGCTTCCATCTACTATACAGGAATTGTACTGGAACAGTAGAAAATTAGGTGAAGGAAAGGCCATTCCTATAAGATGAGAAATCTATATCTTCAAAAATTCAGTCAACCTTCCCTTCCTGTAATAATACATTGGTATCTGCCTTTGAAATATGGAAATTATCAAATCAATTTGCAGTGTAGTCTGAGGTATAGATTTTCAAGGTGAAAACGTATCACATAAAAAGATAACAGCAAAATAATCCTTTTTTCTTGAATTTGTACCTTTGCTCATTTAAAATTGGTCTTATTTTTTTTACAAAAAATCTCTGCCTTATTTTTGTTCCTCCAAAATGATAAATAAAAATAATTAAACATAAATCTGCATTTTGGAAAAAAAAATAAACATATACTCCTCACTGAATCTCTATAATGAGAGTTAGAAGAAGTTACATGGGAGAAGACTTAAGAAAAAAACCCCCTCTATTTATCATTCATCAATTGTCATACAAAAATTCTAAATAAGAAAAGTAGAAAAAGTGTTGCTACAAAAGGAATGAAGTTTGAAATGAGAATTCAACAATTCAATTTTTGCATGAATTTAGATCAGGCAGTTCTAATCTCGTTAATCAGGACTGTAATTTTTAGAATTAATTCAGCTCGATGTGAAGCCTAAAATCTGGTTTGTTTGTTTTTTCCCCAAAATGAAAAAGTAGCAACCTTTTGGAAAGCATTACTGTGGTGAAACAATTCATTTTAGAATAATGAATATAGTAAAACAAGGTATTCATACTTCAGTACCCTAAAACAATAAAAGCAGTATAGTATTACTTTGAAATACAAGAGCAAAATGTGTTTTGTAAAGATATAATTATAAATGTAATTATATGAATAAATAACACTTTTATATAGCACTGCTATTTTTTTTAAATACCCAAGTGAACTTAGATCAAGATGCAGTTAATAAGAATTTAATATGAAGTTAATAAGAATTTACTATGAAGTTAATCAGCGAATTAATGAATTAATAATACATATTTTATATTCCCCCAAACTCTGAATTTTAAAAAAAGTGTTGAGTCACACCTGCTTTTTTTGTCAACAAATTCAAAATGTTAAATACATATTACCTTCTATGCAGCTCATTTCAAGTACTGAAAATCTATATTAGATAGAGTCGACCCACTGTTTACCTACAGTTCTATTTTCATCTACTTGAGGATTGCTGAGGTAATGCATGTGAAATGCTTTACAGTCCAAGCAGTATAATAAGAACTAGGAATGTGTAAAACATTCCTTGCACAAGCTGTTCCATGCACAAACTGTTCTGTATGCAGAACTGCTGGGTTTGGGTGATCTGTGCCCACACTGCAACATGCTGGTTGTTTTGTTTCAGGCACGGCACACAAAGGGACTGTTTTGATACAGGCACAAATGTTTCACAGAGGAAGGGAGCAGGAAAAAAGCCAAGGGTATTGTCAGCTGAGGTGGGAAGGAAGGTGCCAAGAAGATTGAGGACTGGCATATCGGGGATACTGTATGCTGTACTGGAATATCACAAGTGGGGAGAGAAGGAAGGGAGCTGGGAAGATCAGGGGAAGGTGGGCCATTAGGAAGTTGCTATCTGGGTGTCACTGATGAAAATGGGAATTTTTTGCCTGTTTGGATTTTGCTTCATCCAAAACCTGAAACAACAAAAAGATTCCAGGTTCTGTGGAAGTTGACCTCAATTCCAGAATGCCGTGGTTTATTCTAAGTTGAAAACAGAACATTTTTCCCATTTCATGCAGGCCTGCATAAATGACCAATCCTAACAGGTGATATTCTTTGCTCATAATTGATTTTGAACTGTATTTTTGGAGTTTAAATTTAAAACAAAATCTGACACTGATTCATCAACATGCATGTGTGGCTTTTTATTTTTAAGCTGCATAGAAAACAGCTTTAACTTTTGAATTAAAAACTTGTTAAATATAATTGTTGCTTTTGTTAAGTAAACTATCTTGCAATGTTCTTTTTTAGGTGTGTAGTATGCATGTGTGACTTTGAGTCAAGGCAACTGCTTAGAGTTTTACCATGTAACCATGAGTTCCATGCCAAGTGTGTCGACAAATGGCTTAAGGTAATGTTATTTTTAGAAAGAAAGTTGTTTTAATCATGTCAATATTGCACACAGTAACTTTGCAATAATCTAGCACAGGGGTGTCGAACTCAAGCCCGGGGGCTGGATCTGGCCCGCGGGACCACCCTGGAAACAGCAAAGGATCAGCCTGTGATGCCTTTGCCAGCAAAAATGGAGCTTGGGAGGGCTGTGTGCGGCCCTTGCGAGCTCTGTTTTTGCTGGCAGAGGATTGCAGGAGGCAGTTGCAGCCGAAAACGGAGCTTGGAAGCCCATTTTCGCTGGCAGACTGGTCAGGCCACCACAGGCGCCCTGACACAAGTGATATCGAGCTGGCCATGCTCCCCCGGGCCATACACACCCCGGGCCCCCAGGTCAAACACAACCCTGAGGTGACCCTCAATGAAATCAAGTTTGATACCCCTGGTCTAGCATGTTCAGAAGCATACTCGATGCTTGGAGCAGCGGTTATCAAACTGTAGGAATAACTTTTCTTTCTTTAAGATGTGTCTTTTTGTTGAAGAATAGAAAATGTTATAATATTTCCTAAAACAATGTTTTAAAAATGTCATTAAACGTTTTTTAAAATGTATATTTAAAATTTAGCTGGTGTCGCCAGAAATAGATGTAAGAACAACAGCATTCTGCAAAACATAAATTCAAGAGGAAATTGGAAATTTCAGATGATGCCTTAAGTTCTATTGTATCACTACAACGGTAAATTCTAAAGAATCAGTATACAAAAACCTAATGTTTTGGAAGAGCCTATGTAAAAGATGGCTTCCAGGCCTGACACTGCATAGACAAAGTTATTCAGTTTTAATTTCAGTAGCCTGTAAAAAAGGCACGTGTATGAAGAAATTTGGAGGAATTTTTAAATAGAATTAGATGTCACAATTCATCCTATTGAAATTGTGCGAGGGCAGAACTTTACCGTAGTATCTAAATTGGTATCCTCACTAATGTACATGGCAGTTATATATATATATATATATATTCAAAATTTTTATCCCACTTTTTTAAAGAGAAAACAGATCACCTGCAGACTACTGTATACAGAACTTACCAGTTATTTATATACCATGTATTCATTCATTCATTCATTCTACGTCCCCCATCTCATTTAAACAGCTTACAATAAAAAACATAGTATAAAAACATAAATAAGAGCAAAGTTAAAAACAAATTTAAAAGGAAAGATTACAGTATTAAAAGTTAATAAGGTGGAGAGAACCCCCTCATGACAACCATCCCTGGGGTTGCATATCATTCTTTGAACCCAATGCCAATTGGCAGATCCAAGTCTTAACACTGTTCCTGAAGGCTGGAAGAGAAGGGGGAACATCTCACCCTGGGGTAAGGTGTTCCAAAGGGGAAGAGCAACAGCAGAGAAGACTTTCTGTCTGAAATCTACCAGTTTAAATTCTTTAACCAATGGGATCCGCAATATACTCTCCCTGCCTGACTGGGTGGGACAGTACAATACAGTTGGGGTGAGATAATTCCTTAGGTAACTTGACCCATGCCATGAAGGGCTTTAAAGATGATAACCAACACCTTGAATTAGATCCAGAAACAAAATGGCACCCAAGCTTGTATAACAGAGCTATTACATGGACTAGGGCTAGGGGTGCCCAAGACTGCTTGCACTCTTCACATTTCGAAGCCTTTTTGTGCCATATTTTATATGATCGGTTTATAAATGTTGAAATATTAGAGAGAATATTATACAAACGTGGTCACTAAGGATTTGTATTTGTGGCATGCATATTATTCAGTTTTTACTAAGGGTGTCTGTTTTTGAATATTTTTTTTGTTTTCTGATTTTAGGGAGGCAGACAAAATAAATTACACAAGCTCAGGTTTTCAGTCCTATCAAAAATAGTATCAGGGTTTCCCTCTTGTGTAGTATCCATGTATCTTTTGTGATCTACGCATACATGCAAGTACATAATATCCCTGAAGACCTCAGTGATTGTAAGAACTTTGGTCTTCCCTTTCTGACACTGCAGAAAGTTATATTTTCAATTGATCTTTAGGAAGTTTCAATTAAAAACATTTAGAACAAAAGTATGTATTAACTCTCGATTTTAAGTATGACTGGTATGACCCTTGAGGTTTGGTGGAGTTCTTTCATCTCAGAATTCTGTTACCATACTGAGCAAGAACAAGTAATCAGCCAATGAGTCTTGTTAGCACATTTGCTGAAAACGATGTTTTCTAATTTTAGGCTGAAATCTTACGTAAATATCAGCATAAGGCATAAATGCAAGTAAGGGAGATGATGAAAAATCCCATTCCTACCCTCAAAATCTTTCTCTTTCCCTATTAAGTTCATCCTCCAAATGAATTTCTACATCTGTTGAAGATAATATGTCATTTATTACAATGAGCAGGTTTTTTTCCCCTCAGAAGGGTGTTTTCTACTTTGTGGTCAGTGTAGCCTTCCTTCAGTAAAACCTCTTTTCTATTTTAGGCAAATCGTACCTGCCCTATCTGCAGAGCTGATGCTTCAGAAGTGCATCGTGATTCAGAATGACCAGTCTAAGAGCACAATTCTACTTTGGGTGTTCCTAGTCACATGTGTGTATATATATATATGAACTCTCCATTGAACTTAACCCGTGTGGCTTCCAGCCTTCCCTTTACACAAAAGGGTCAATGGACCTTTCTTTGCACTGTGTGATTTAATCAACTATAAAGCTTATAATTAGTCTTCACAATTATGGGATTGTTATACTAACTGTGTGATTGGAACTCCAAAGATTTTTTTTTTCTTTTAGCTTAATTTCGTGTGTGCACTAACATTCCCTGGTTTTTGTGTGATCATTCCGAGTGTTGCTGCGAGATTACAGTGGAACGTGATCTTCTAGCATGTGCTTTTATATAAAAAGTGGTAGCTCCAAACAATATAGCAATCTACCTTATATAGAGCCTTCAAATACTGTGAGTGAGAATAAATGGTGCGGGTGGGTGCGTTGATCGCAGGATGTCTGTTATGTATGCAGGCGAGCAAGAGTTTGGTGATAGCGTGTGAGAGGACTTATATACCAGCATGTACTGAGGATGTATGTGTGTAGTATTAATTATGCTGCAATGTATAATCTTGTGTGTTATTTAAACAGTACTAGTACTGTACACTGGTTTCTTTCCTTGCGTTTGCAGTTGCACACTGAATGCAAAGGGTGCAGCAATTATAGACATTTGATATTTCATCCCCCATGTATTTAATAGTATAAAAGGTCCTTTTTGCTTTTATTCAGATAACTATTATGCTTCCCATTACTTGGGGGTCCTATATCTGTCATTATAGAGCATATTGATTCTCAGTTACAATTAATTAGCCTTAATTTTAGGCTGCTGGAATTTCTACATTTTTAAAAAAAAAAACCTGCAGCTCACTGCTAACTGTATAAGGAGTTGCAGCATTGCACAGTCAGGTAGCAATATTAAAAATTCTCAACTGATAACGGAAAAGCTGATTGTCCTCTCTTTTTTTAAATTCTTCCAATCAATATTGGTTCTTTTTGATTGAACTTTGGAATACATTGTTTTTAAATTTCAGAGAGATAACTTTGTTTTGAAAGTTTTTTTAATTTTTTTGTTTTTAAATACAGAAACCGAGAGGATCTTCAAATCTTGTGCAAATGCTTCTTGTATTGTTGGCAATATATTTGCTTAAATATACAGATACACTGGCACTAATTCACATTCCTTGCCATATACAAGCTACCGTATACAATTAAATACCTTTTAAAGATTTTTTTTTCCTTTTTCAAAGCCTTCAGTTTTGTGAACAAAGTAAACCCTTAGCACTTTCTTAGAGATAGAACATTGTGGTTCTCCATCTTAGCCATGGTACCATGTTCACCTTCTACTGCCTGGCAAGTGTCACAAATGCAGTTTCTAGCTTGCTACCCTGGGTAGCGAGTTTTTGTGTGGATGTTAAAGCATCCTCAGTATTGTATGGATAGTATGAAGAATATTCATGGTCAAGAATGGGCGGGTATACGAAATCAAGAAAAAAAACCTAAATGCTGTGAATTTGGAGTTGACCTCCTTTCAACTGCCTTCTGAATAATGTAGTGGTAAAATTGGCATCACTTAACATTCTGGACTTGGTGTTTAACTTTTTTTTACAACAAAGGAAACAGTTGTCTACCCATGGCTACGTGATTCTCCAAAAGAGGAACATTTATTTCTGGATTTCATTTATAAGCGCCAAAACCTTTGATTGCAACGGCACAAGCGCTGCAGCTATCGCTGCAAGTCAGCTTTCTGGATCTTGTGTGTCTTTCTGATGCTTTATATGCTGCTATATATTGAATCTCTTTATTCCTCCAGAACAGTGTTGGTTGTGAATCATCCTCCTTTCTCAAAGCTCTGATGACTAATTGCAGTGTATGGTTCTACAAATTAAAAAAAAAAGCACAATTCCCACCAACCTTCCTTGTTTCAGATACTGTTTGCCTCTGTTTAGTAACTTAGACGCCTTAGTCTGTCCATAGTGTCAGGAACTGTAATCTGTGTGACAGATTTTACATGTTACAATTTTTCTCTTCAATGTGCTCTAAGAAATTGTCTCAGTGTGTTGAAAAGTTTAAATTATTGCACATGGTAAATTTTATTTTTTTAAGCAAACAAAATCATGGGTCGGGAAGTGGGAGGGAAGCCACACATGTTTTACAGAAACTCTGGATCTTTTTTATATTGCTGGATTTTCAAAAAAAGAAAAAGAAAAAAGAAAAAATTACCACGCAGAATTACCATAATACTACCCTGCTCATTGTCCGCTGAGTATCCACTCAGTGTAAACCTTGCTTTGGTAAAAGTAAAAGACGTTTTCTGGAACACAGTGATGAGGCTCATTAGTATCTTAATCCAGCCCTGCATCTGGATCCAATATTGCAGTGCAGCGTCTGTCCCTTGAATCCCCGTTTCGTTTGAAGGACACTGTTGATGGAGGGATAGGACTGCAGGAGGGGAACTATTCTGGTAGCATACTCAAGTTAATTGTTGCACTCTTGTGGCAGATCTTTTTGAATGACTTGTTCGCTTGGGACTCTTGCAAATGTGTGCAGGTTTGCTTCCTGTGGTTAGGTTTGTGTGAGACACATGTGCATGTGTTTTGAACCAACTCAAAGCCGGCTGCAGTGGAATTCTGAACCCATTGCGGCTGGCAGACGAGAGGGGGAGATCACTCTTCGCAGTAAACTGCCATGCATTGTGCACATTGACACATCTAATTCTACAGCCCTTGATGCCTGACAGCACCTAATTATACTATTGGGTAGCCTCTTTCCCCTTATCCCTACCTCTCCCTAATGGAAAAAAAAAATAAAGTTGGCTTTATCATGTTGGCACTGCTGGGGTTTTATTTGCATGAATTGTCAACTTAATTTGACCTCCTGGCTTTTTAAAAAATAAATGGTATAAAGGCCTTAAGGATATCTCTTTAAGGTCACACCTCTTGGTTTTCTTTTGCAGATTATTTTGTGGAAAGTAATTTCTTTTGTATAAACTTCTTTGTACAGTCTCCAGAATGTGATATTTGTCGCAGCTGTTAACATTTCCACTTCTTGTACTATTTGGGATTTACCAACTCTTAACTTTGCTTTCTAAAAACTCAATAAAACTGTTATTTGTAGACATCAGAGAACGGTGGTTCTCTCACCTTTGCTCCCTTTGGTACCTTCAGTTACCTCATTTTGGTATTATTATTTTTTTTGTGTTGCAAATTTGCTAATGATTATAAAAGCTTATGGATTTTGTTAGAATTATATTTGTCAAGTGTTTTCTTTAAGATCATACTCCATTGTATCATTTAACATGTAGTTTTAAATGTATTATAAATATCTGTAACCAAATCATTTGAAGGCTTGATAAATTTTTAACAAAATTTGTACATTTTTTATGAGAGTTACTAGTAATGCTTTACTAAGTAGTGCAATGAATTTTTATTTTTAATCCCTGTGCCCAATTTTGGAGTTGAGAGGGTTGTTCAGTAATAAATGTATGATGTACACTTAGACAATTTTGTGTTTTTTCTTCTAAACTAGCTATTTAAAATCTATTAATTGGCCTTGGAACCTCTCCTTTAATTTAAAAATAGAAATAGAGATTGAATTATGTTCTCTATATCCATATTTATACAGCAAGAAAATTGTTAAAAACTCAAGTGACAATTTTATTCTAATTTAGCATTGATATATCAATTTAAAATTTCAGCAACTTGAAGGTTTGGAAATGCCCAGTCTCTTTAAAGAATATTGCTTTGGGTATTCACGTGGATTGCTATGTATTATTTCTTTTAGGTATTCATATTGTTATATATTGTTGCTGCTTATAATACATTTTTTAATGCATGGGACTCAGTTATGCATTTAAACTATCAGCTTACTAATGGCTTTTTATTACTAGCCTCTTCAGGGTAAAAAGTAGACAGATGTGGGCCATTCCATTTCCAGATGATTTATATCCAGTCCAAAATGCTTCTTTTGTTTCCATCTGTAATGTGCCAAAAGCATCGAAGTATACACCAATCCCTATGCATTTGCATATTCTTGTCTGATGGATTCGTATCTTGGTTTATGAAACTTTATTCTAATAGCAAAGTTTGGAGAGTTGCATAAACTTTGTTTGGCCTACTCTTGATATTTTGTTATAGATGTAAGCAAGTGGAGCTGAACAGTGGAATATTTCTGTTTCTTCTCTCAACTGGATGAAAGAGGGATTGGATCCCTCATAATGGATGGTGCTTGACTAGTGATCCTCCCTTTGTTTACAAAGGTGTGTAGGATACTCGCAATTTCATTTTATCTTCCTACTATTTCCTGCTTTTTTCATTGCCACTCAGATATTTTCAGTAGGAAGGAGGATGTTCCTGAAAAGCTACGTATACTGCTTAAAAATAATGGTGCTATTTTGGAAGTTGAAACAAAATCTCAGGCCTCAGTTCCCCACCAGAATACTCTAGAACAGTGGATCTCAACTTTCCTAATGCCGTGACCCTTTAATACAGTTCCTCATGTTGTGGTGACCCCCAACCATAAAATTATTCCTAAAACCATTGAAAATATGTGTTTTCGGATGGTCTTAGGCGACCCCTGTGAAAGGGTTGTTTGACCCCCAAAGGGGTCCAACCCACAGGTTGAGAACCACTGCTCTAGAAACAGTGAAATAGGACCAAATTTAATATGAAGGGGAAAGCCAGCAAGAATAAGATTTGAGTACAAAGATAGGCCAGATCTGGCTAAGAGTAACAGAAAAATACTCTGAAGAAAAATCCCCAGTCCTCTTTGAAGAAGAATTTGGGCAGCAACTCCAAATGTTATTGACTATTCCATTCAAAGCCTGCCTTTCCCTTCTTTCTGAGTCATGTACACCAAGGGAGGTCCTGCTTCTCAGTGCATAAATCTGGATACTGTTGTAAGGGAATTGAAAAAAAAATCCAAAAGCCATGGTCTCTTATTTCAGTTGTTCTAAACATAACTGATAATTTTCAAGTTTCCCTCTTAAAACTGCACTTCGCTCATCATTCCTTATGTATAGAAGTTAGCATTCTAAAAAATTTCTAAAGCAAGACTCTCTTTCACATGCCTATAAAGTTACGAGTAAGATTTTTCCAATTTGAAACATTTTTAAGTTCAAAGTACTGCATTTCAGTTGGAATTATGAAATTGAATTCACTCAGTAATTCCATAAATATTGTGAACACAAAATAGCCTCATTTAAACTCAGCTCATTTCTGGAATGGTGTAGAACCTCAGAATACTTCTAGTATGATTGAGACTACCATTTTGGTGCTTGATTTTTGCCAATATTTAGGCATGCACAAGGGCACAAAGATGGCAATTTTCAAAGCAGCTGAAACTTTTCCCAGGATCATGAGGAACCTGCAATTCTAGGAAAAGATACAGTTGCATTAAAGGACTGTAAACAAATTCTGCATTTGTGGTCCTACAACTCTGAAGCCTCTTTTTGAGTGAAATCAAATTCCTTAACGGCCCTAGTAAAACTTAAGAGTAGTTTAGTACTTTGACATATACTAAAGGGAGATGCAATTACCACGAAAGCATTGTATTAATGCCTCGGGTGAGCAACGTCTTGAGAAAAATAGATAATTAAAAAAAAATTCACAAGAGTTAAGAATGCTGATAGTTAACAGATTATAAATAATGGAAAAAGATAATGTTAAGGATGTTTGACTTTCACTTAATTTAATTGCATGACTTTTTTATAACTCCGCCATGAGGTAACTTCAATCCTTCTAGTATTTCAACCAGCATGGAAAGGACATATTTGTAATCTGTATATCTAAAAAAATCCCAGATACGACAACCTCAGGCAACTAGAATCCTCCAGATGTGTTGGATCAACTCCCATTTTGCTTTCCCATTAATCCTGCAGCTTGGTCTGGGGCTGTGAATCATGTTGACTTAGGTCAGGGGTGTCAAACTCGTGGCCCGTGGGTCGGATGCGTCATGTGCTGGTCATGCCCACCCCCATTTTAGTGAAGGGGGAAAGTCACGTGATGATGTAAGTTTGACACCCCTGCCTTAGGTGGACCATACTTCCCTCTTTCCAATAAGACCCAGTGATGACAAGGCTAATATACCTGGATGGTTGTTACTGGCAAAGGGTAAAACTATAGGTTAGTTTTAAGAACTATTTAGTGGACAATAGGTAATTTGAGGATGGAATTCCCAAGGAAGGACTGAGCCCTTGTTTCTAAATAAAGCTTTTCTGATTTCCCCGTAACTTTGTCCCCATATTTTTGGTTTGTGTTTTGTTAAGACTGAGACAGATTTGGTCTACATATGCAAAAGACCGACCATCCTTCACAAACCCTGTTTAGTAAATTGGCCCTGTCGCTGTGGCCTAAAAAGTCTTAGTTGTTTCAAACATAGTTCTGGGCAGCAGGGGTGTATTTCTAGCAGCACTCATCTTTTCATCAAATCAAAAAGTCTAAAGGCGCGCTCTCGATGATAGAAGATCCCACAGGAGATGCAATCGAGTTGTCCCCATGAAAACAAACAGGGTAGAAAAAAAGTTTATTCAAAACATTTTATTAACCGTTTTTCAAATCTTAAAAGAATTTGTCCATTATTGTTTGATCATTTCCTTAGAGTAAGATTAATAGAATGACACCATCATGAATAAAAAAAAAAATCTACGCCGATAATTGCATGAAATCAAACCTGCACCCACTACCTCTCTTTGTTTTTGGGCTTCCGTGGCATCCGCATAGTGGAATACTTTTTGGAAGAGGCATGCACCTGTGTAGACTCCATAGCATACAGACTGCATCTCCATTTTCACGTAGCCTGTTTTAGACTATGTGAAGTTTATATAAATGTAACGCTCATTAATGTATACCGGAATGGCCCAGAAACAGGGTAAGTGGACTAACACAAGCCTGAAATTTCCACTTGAGCTTTTAAGTAAACCAATCTCATAAGAATGAAATCTCATGGACACTTTTCAAGCATAAGCCAGCACATTCTTCATTCAGCCTTTTCAAGATTGAAATGTGGATTAGTAGTATACCGTAATAGAATAAACAATGCTAAATTCATTAAAAAACACCTTGAGTGATTCTGATTCCTTACAAGGCACGTGATACAACCAAAAACTATCGTATGCACAATTACAGCAGGGTCATGTTAAACATGTTGACTCTATTGCTTTCCAATAGGAACTGCTTATGATAGCCAACTTATTTTTTTCTTTCAAAGAATCAATAATTGATCATAAACTCAGTTTTAGGACAGAGTTTTCCTTAAATGTCTAATAATTAGGTTTGTACAAGCTGTTTGTACCGGTACTTTGTAGCCTAGAAGCATGTAAGGGAGGTTTAAAAATCTAAAAAGTATAGCTTGCATACATTTTATACTTTCTCTGTAGCCAAACCTTAATGATAAAGACAGGAAAGGAAGACTGACAAATCAAATTGCAAGAGCAGAGAATTTACTCTAAAGCATATTCTTTGTGGTAATCCCAACTAGCACTGCGGTTCTTGTCCTGAATTCTCCATGCTAGACGAGTTTAATCTTAACATGAGAACTAGAATTGTTTAATCCTATGAAAGTATCATTTCCATAGCTGTGCAGTACTTTTTAGGCACTATCTCAACTGGAAGGACATGTCATTCCTGAGCGTAAGGTTCCTAGCCACACATTCTGAAGAAAAATGTATATTATCCTATTTCTGTTCTTCAGAATGGTAGAGAAATGAAATTCTATCTGAAAAAAAAATCTCACCGAGGTTCACTTTCCCACACATCTTCAATGTAATTTTAAGTATTAGGACTTTAATATTTTGGCCAATCACATCCCACGACAATCCTTGATAAATATATAATACCACTCAGCATTTCATTTTTTTCACATAATTTTCAATTGCCTCTTCAACAATGGTCTCATCTTCGTCAATATTGACCTTGACCTTCTTGCCAACCAACTCAAAAATATCTTCTGGCGGATATCCTTTGGGTTCCCCCACCTTTATTGTGAGCATGTCCAACGTGAGCATGGTGCCTTCTGGGATCCTGACTTTGGCAATTACAGATTTTCCCAACTGCAAAAAAGTGAAATTTAAGTAGGCTTAAGTTATTCTATGGAGAATTTAGGACTGAAGTGCCCTCCCTTCCAAGTTGTCACTGCAGAATAATTGCTGCAGGGTTCCTACATTCCAATTGTGCAATCTGTTGCCCAGCAACCAATTATGGAGAACTTTTATGACTTGTTCCCACATCAGCATTTACTAATTCTGGTGTTGTTCGTTGTCCAAAATGATCACATCTATTGGTTTTCAAGGTTCCAAATTAACATTTATGACAAGTTGGGATTCCATGATAGTACAACTGCAGTAATGAATATGTATTAAAAAAACCCAGCTCTGCAGTCAGTGGTGAAATGTAAAATTTGTTACTACCGGTTCTGTGGGCGTGGCTTGGTGGGTAATGTGACTGAGTGGGCATGGCCAACTATTTTTTTTAACTTTTAAAACCATTTTTTCTACAACCTCTTCGGCTGCAGAGGTTGTAAAAAAAATTGCTTTTAAAAGCCTCTGACGATCCCAGCTGAGCTGCGCGATCATCAGAGGCTTTTTTTTTACTTTTAAAAGCATTTTTTCAGCCAAAGAGGTTGTAGAAAAAATGCTTTTAATTTTTTTTTTAAAAAAGCCTCTGATGATTGCTCGGATCACGGGGGGGGGGGGGGAGGGATTTTTGCTACCGGTTCTCCGAACCACCCGCTGCCATCGCTACCGGATCGGGCGATCCGGTCTGAACCAGGAGCATTTCACCCCTGCCTGCAGTTCAAATCGCAAACAATGCTTTGCCCACAGAAGTAGTTTGAAGACTACATAATGAATCTGTAGCCAATACAACGGAACAGCAAACGCTTTGGAATAGGCTGATCAGAAAAAAGTCTTGGTTTTGAAATTGTACAGCCAAATGTGTACTATTTCACCTTTCTTCCAATAAACTAAAAGTGACATACAATACAGAGTTCCCTGACCACTTCTTATTCAGACACAAACCAGATCCACCTTGGTTTAGCTTCAGCAAGAGAATAGTGATTGCGGTCACAAGGCAATGCCTAATGCCCGTAAATGTACGTATAGTTTTAGATAATTAATCTTATTAATCTAAGGATTTTGGTTCTGAAATTTGCAGATGTTGTTCAGTTAACAGCTCCTACTTGTCTTAAAGCCTGGGATTTATAATAAGGAATAATGGTAGGCAGAAATACCTGTGGGAATCAGACTTTGCTGATTCATTGCATTGCTGCTTCTATCATGGGATGCTCGCTTGTTCAACCCTACAGATACCTCTGCTCTGAGCTTTCATTTAGCAATAGTTCAGTATCCACCTCCTTGGTACCTAACCAAATTAGGCAGGTCTACTCGTAAGAGGAATAAGTCAAAGGCTTACCCTCAGTCATCCAGAAAAACATAAAATATAATTCCTGGGAAGAAGGTCTTTCTGCCTTCAAGAAATTACCTTTTCATTGCAAGCTTCTTCACAAGTCAAGAGCTGCTTGATCGGTGATCCCATGGCTGTCTCTACCATCCGGATGCTTCTCACCAATTCTGCTAACTCTTTGGGCTCCAGAGATGCTTGATGGTCATTGCCTTTCCAGGTCTTGTCTAAAGTGATGTGGCGCTCCAATATTTTGGCCCCCATCGCCACTGCAGCAATAGAAATGGCTATCCCAGTCTCATGACCTGAATAACCAATAGGAATATCTGGGAAGGCTGAACGGTATTCCTACAATACAATAAACATTTATCACAATAAAACTGACCAGAAATTGCCAATGCAAAATGGTTTGGCTCACTCATGTTTAATATGAAAGTTTTTGGGTCACAGTCCAACACAGGCATACTCGTCAGAAAAGTAGAAGTACCTTTGCAGGCTGACTATACATAGAAAGTTCTCACATTCAAAGCCTACCTAGCCCTGAGCTGCCAATCAAAATTGTCTTGCAGGAATTATCACAGCTATACCATTCTACATTGCTATATTCTCCTACAACACTCCAGACATTATTTCAGACTGACCGTTATGACACGAAGATTGACATCTTCAGGATGAAGGGGGTAGGCACTGGTGCACTGAAGAAAACAGAAATTTGGATTGATGGGTTTCACCAGCTTGTAAACCTGCTGCATTGTGCTCATTGACTGCATCCCACTGGAGATCACCATTGGGCGACCTGGAATGAAAAGCCAGGGCAGCATTTTTAATTTTACAAAATATTGACTTCTACAGGCAAGTTATATGAACCAATACACTATCAATTAATAATCTTATTAAATACATCATCCTTTCCATATGGATAGATCTAAGTCTCAACTTCTTTACTGCTTCATTTCTTTTCCTCTTCCCAGAAATAATGTGGCTCCATTTTGTCTACTCCACAATACAGGTTTAAATTCTCCAATTATTTTACACTCTAAATTGGCACACTTGAATAAATATTCCTATTCTGCAAGCAAGATAGGATGATGTGTATCCATCTTGAAGTTTTCCATGAAAAAGGTTCAGCTAAACATTTTTAGAAAGTTCTTCTAATGCAGGGGTGTCCAATCTTGGAAACTTTAAGACTGGCTAGGGAATTCTGGGAGTTGAAGTCCACAAGACTTAAAAGTTACCAAGGTTGGACACCCATGTTCTAATGCTAGATTGTAATAGGGTCCATGAACCCATCTTCCATATTTTATTATTTTTACCCAGGGTTAATATTTCGGGGGGTTTAATGGCAGAATAATTTACAATTTGTTTTAGACACTATCCTAAATGTGATCAAATGTGACAAATTTGTCAACGTAATTTTAATTATATTCAAGACATTCCTAAATGTTTGTGTCCTAGTTTTGTGTTCAAGAAGACACAATAGATATGTTTGAGGGAGTCCATGAAGAGAAACCTTTCTTTGAAGAATATTATTGTTTTATTACCATCAATCTTTACCGTAAACCAAAAAACAGAACAAAACCCACCCTTAAAAAACGATGTACTATATTGTGGGCATTCAGAAAAAGGGGAGGGATGTTTCACAACATGTGACAGTATGGAAAGCTAATTTTAGATCTTCCTGACAGTGTAGTAGCCATCTTTTCTTGAGTCAAGGCTTACCCCCAAACACCTCAGTGACAGGCCAAGGACCAAGCCCAGCCACACAGTTGACCAGGACCTAAGAATGGATGGGGCTAGGAAAAAGATATGCTTCATTTAAATTCATTTCTCGTCTGGACTACTGCAACGCTCTCTACATGGGGCTCCCCTTGGGGTACACCCGCAGGCTCCAGCTGGTGCAGAATGCGGCCGCGTGGAGGATTATGGGAGCGACGGGGCGCTCCCATGTGACTCCTCTCCTGCGCGAGCTGCATTGGCTCCCACTGGACTTCCGGGTGCGCTTTAAGGTGTTGGTGATCACCTTTAAAGCACTCCATGGCTTAGGGCCTGGGTACTTACGGGACCGCCTTCTCCCACCGATTGCCTCCGTCCGGTTCGCTCCCACAGAGAGGGCCTCCTCAGGGTGCCGTCAGCCAGACAATGTCGACTGGCGACCCCCGGGGGAGAGCCTTCTCTGTGGTGGCGCCCACCCTCTGGAACGATCTACCCCCAGAGATACAAGTAATCTCCGACCTCCGAACTTTTCGTCGGGCCCTAAAAACCCATCTTTTTCAACTCGCCGGGCTGGCCTAATTTTATGTTGTTTTTATATAATGATACTTAAATTTTAAATCTTGAATTTTGAATTGAAATATTTTTAATTATATGGGCCTAAATTATTTAATCTATTTTAAAATTATTTTAACTTTTATATACATATGTTTTATTCTGGCTGTTCACCGCCCTGAGTCCGAAAGGAGAAGGGCGGTATAAAAGTTTGATAAATAATAATAAAAATTCACCAAACTAATGAATTACTGTTAAAGTTACTATTTCCTATGCATCTGCTCCTTTTTTGAGTTCAAAATGACCATTCAGTAGCAGATTCTGAAGGGCCTGCTTTCAAATCAATGAAGTAGCTACACATCCTTTCTCTACAGGGAGAAGCGAGGCAAAACCACCAACATTCAAACATAGTAATAAAAGCAAAATTCTTTTGAGTGAATTTTGTCAAGGTGGGCCCAGCTACCGAGAGGTCTGCTGTGAATCAAAAAGATGGCTTGGAGAATGCCATCTTCTCTGTCAAGTTCTTTGCTACGGTATATCTACCGTGTTTCCCCGAATATAAGACCCTGTCTTTTAGTTTTTTGCACCCCGAAATAAGCGCTTGGCCTTATTTTCAAGGTCTTATTATTTTGGGGCACATGTAGCAAAACGGAGCTCCTCTTGCCGTCTTAACTGATTTCCAGCTCTGTCTCCCTAACCCTAGTCAGAGGAAATGGTGAGGACCAGCTGCGCATGTAATTAAATATTTTGGGGAGGGCTTATTTTCGGAGGAGGGCTTATTATCCGGAAATATCTTATTTTGGGGAAATATCTTATTTTTGGGGAGTATTAGACTCTGGAAGAAAAGAACACACCAGTATCTTCCAGTGATTAAAAGCAAGGCGGTTCACATACCAGACACATCCTCCCCTTCTGACATTTATTTCCTGTAGTTCTGGCAGGAGTAGCCTTTGTCAGCTGCACTCCCTTGTCTGATCAATCAAAGGACTAGATTTATTCTAACTGTTCTATTCTAGGCTGTTCTCTGGGGAGTCCAAAACATGGAAAATAAAATGCTTCCACATACCCATCACATCCAAAAGAAAGAAAGAAGGAAATAATAAAATATTATTTTAATCTTTTAAGTAAATTAATAAAAAAGGATTATCCTTTAGATGTGATAGATAAATCAACATCTAAAAATATTTGGAGTCCAAAAACAAGTCTCCTACTTGATGCCAAAGATGATGTGGCCTTAATTCTCCTCTCTCTCCTTAAATAACATTCCAATGTGGCATCAATATGTTATGTTTCCCACATACCTGTCCCCATCACTGGCAACTGAATTTTGAGTCTGAAATGTAAAACACTCAATTTACAACCAGACAATGCAGATAATTGAGCCGTGGTGGCGCAGTGGTTAGAGTGCAGTACTGCAGGCTACTTCTGCTGATCACCGGCTACCAGTAGTTTGGCAGATCGAATCTCACCAGGCTTAAGGTTGACTCAGACTTCCATCCTTCCAAGGTCAGTAAAATGAGGACCCAGATTGTTGGGGGCAATACCCTGACTCTGTAAATCGCTTAGAGAGAGCTGTAAAGCACTATGAAGCAGTATATAAATCTAAGTGCTATTGCTATAATTATCTGTGTGTGTGTGAGAGAGAGAGAGAGACAGAGACAGAGACAGGCAGACAGAGATGGCTGTGCATTTTATGGATTCTTTGGACCCAGGAGCATGTGAATCCACATTTATTTATACAAATAAAAACAAGCGCTTGCACATCCATTATTTTCTCTGCTCCCGCTAAATTACCTTTTCGGGCTGTCTTCTCCAAGTATGGGAAATTATTTGTATCCCCCGACCCGACTTTAAAAAATGGAACATCCAGTTCGTGCAGAAATTCTACAGCCATCTATTGAGAAAGACACAAAAAAGCAAAAGCAAAACAAAATCTCCAACTGGATGAATGGGCCCACTAAAAAATTAAGAGAAGAATTAAAAGGCAATTATAGCCATATCAAAATCATGAAAGAAAATTTGCTAAAGATGTTATCGGTTTCTTCAACACAGCAATCCCTAGAAAGAGTTGATTTCTTTGATCCACAGTACAGCTCTTGATGTTATTCAGTGTTAAACTTCGATCAGTTTGGGTTCCATTTTCTGAAGTCAAAACACAATGGGCTCTGAAACTCTCACCCCACTTATTAAAATCCCCCTGTAATATATTCTGCTATTCTCTCCCCTGTGGGAAGAAAGACTAAAGGTGCTGGGAACAAGCAGATGAAATGTATAAAGACCTGAAGTAACCAAAACAAGGAAGAGGCAAGAAATTGAGTCTTAAGTAATGTCAATGAACACTGGGATTGCTATTATAGGAAGAGTGTCTGGCCCCCTTTGTGTGGGCAAGCTCAGAAGCTGAAGCTCCTTTTAAACCTCAAATGCCAAATTCACAACTTTCTTACTTCATCCATGCCGGATGCCGTGAAGAAAATGCCAATCTCCTTGGCGTAGCGTTGCAGCTCTCGGTACTGATCGTGACTGAACTCCAGGTGGCGCTTGTGTTCCCCGTAGGTTCTCCCCCAAGAGTGTTTGGAGGTGTACGGCCTTTCCAAAGCTCTCCGATTGAATTTGTGCTCCAATTCACTTTTCTGGAACTTGGCACAGTCTACTCCGCATTCCTGCAAAAAGACAAGCCCAGCAAGACTTTCATAAGACCGCTTTAACCCGCCCACCTCACAACAAAGACTGTGACAGGTCCCGGCTCTGTGGGATATGCAGTAAGCTCTATGTTTATTTTATTAAAACATTTATATAGCCACCTATCTTATAACAAACCTCAGGTGGCTCCCAATCAATAATTAAAACAGCATAAAACCTGTACTAAACCAAGTACATTAAAAGCAAACACCTGGTGCCAAGTCAAACTGCACAATTCCAATGTGCAGTTACGTCATCTTATCCCAGAACTTAGGAGGGAAAGTAATATCTTTAAAGTTTTACAAAAAGCTAGGCAGGTAGAGGCCTGACAAACTTCAGGGGGCAGAGCGTCCCATAGAGCAGAGGCTGTTACAGAAAAGGCATACTTCCTAGCTCCCATCAGACGACAATATTTAGGGGAAGGGGCTAGGAGCATGTCCACGCTATCTGACCTGTCAGATGGGATGGGTCGATGCCCTTAGGGAAAGATGGCCTCCCAGGTAGCCTGACCCTGTGCTATATAGTTCCTTAAAGGTGATGACCAGCACCTTGGATTGCACCTGGAAAGCCACTTTCACAATGGTGGTATTAGATAGGCATACTTAAGACTTAGAATAACTTTGTTGTCACTCTGAATGTACACTAATCAGAATACATTAAAATGACATGTCATTGCATACAGCTCTCAAAGGGTCACCTCCTCCAATATACATTATGTACACATGATTGATAGATAAATGAATGAGCCTGAGTGGCGTAGGAGGCTAATGCCTCCTACTAAGACAGCATTTAACATCCAGCTGCCTGCAATTACTGCGAGTTCAATTCTCACCAGGCTCAAGGTTGACTCAGCCTTCCATCCTTTCTAAGGTGGGTAAAATGAGAACCCGGTTTGTGGGGGCAATAAGCTGACTTTGTATTAAAAAAAATACAAAAGTATGAAGGCTATTGCTTAACACATTGTAAGCCACCCTGAGTCTCCGGAAGAGGGCGGCATATAAATAAAATTTTAAAAAAAAGAAAGAAAGAATGAATGAATGGCATCCATCGCTGTGCACAATGCTATGTTCTGACCTGCACGAGGCCTCCTTCATCCTCATGAAGGACCCTGCACTTTGCTTAATAACCTGCACATTTGTTTCACGGCCACATCAGGGAGAGCAGAGGGTGGGAGGTCGTTAAGCAAAACTATCTTGCCATCACCACTTGCAACCATAATGGGCAGATTCCATTATGATCATACGTCGAGGACTGCCTGTACTTTAAAAGCACCACATAAGGTATTATATACGATGTAAAAAAAAAGAGATATTATTTCCTCACTCCCAAGCAGGTGGCAGAAGTCATAAAACCTCATAAGAGATATGATACAAAGTGACATCCATTTCTCTCTACTCTGAGAAGCATAATGAAAGATGATGTGTACCTAACCATTCTGATAAATCTCGCAGTCACAGGAATAAAGCAAGGAGGACTCTGTTTTTTTCATATTGTTTAGGCATCTTGCAAATCAGCATTCCTTAAAATCAATGAAGGGATTAATACCCATTTCTAAACACATCCCAAGGTTCAACATAGGTAGGCAGCATGTGTGCTGCACTCTGCCTTGTTCACATATGTTTAATGGGAATCCGCACAATTGCCTCCTATTTGTAATTCTCCCATCTTTTCCGAACTTTTCTGTTCTGGTGGGAAAAATGGAACAGCAGGCTCTAGAGGTGGAGATGTTCACTTGATTCATTGTTGTTCTATGCTTTATATTGAGCTTTGCTCAAAGGTGAAAACCAAGACCACATATCAGTGAATGCAAACAGGCATATTTAGTTGTGGTTATTCTTATTAGCATTCACAAAGTGGTGGTGAAGAAATTGGGAGAACATTTGGGAATTCCAGCTCCTAGTCCACCCTTAGCCAGGGAAGCTGACCAGGAGATTTTAGCTCCTTTCCTTCCCTTCCCTCTTACTTATTTCTTTTTTGAAGAGGCGATTAAAATGCACAGCTTCGTAAAGGAAAGACGGATATAATTGAAATAAACCATTCTACGCAACTCCAATCCTCCAAATGAAATCAGTTCAACTCAGCTACAAGTAAGCCAGCGAAGGCATGAACCGCTGCACCTCTCCAGGAATCAAACGAAGCCTTGCGCCTCTTTCTTTTGCCTCCAGTTAAGCCTAGCCATTCATCGTCTCCCGCTTTTTCCCGGGAAGCTCACGATCCTCGTCCTTCGCCTTCAAGCTAAGCCCACCCCCAAAGCCGCACTCGCGCCCCACCTTGGCCAGCCGGATCATCTGCTTGGCAATCTCGAGATCCCCCTGGTGATTTTGGCCAATCTCGGCGATAATAAAGCACGGATGATCTCCGCCGACAAACCGGCCCGGGCACAGCTCCAACTGCAAAGGCATCGTGGCGATGACTGGGGAGCGGAGCGCTTGACCCACGGCCCCAAAGAAAGCTCCGCGATCAAACCCAACCGGTCCAAAGAGCCCTTTTTCCTCCTGCACGGAAAACCTATCACGGCGCATGCGTCCCCCGTGCCCACGCCCAGCAGTCCGAGGGAACACGTTACTTCCCTATCGATGACGGAGAGAGACTGGCGGTGAGCCGCATCCAATCCTAACGAAGCGATCCTAACGAAGCCAATCAACGCTACAAGCGTGGCACGGTTCCCACCAGGCGCCCTCGGGATCTGCGTGGATCTGTGAATCCCGAGACTTGGGGGTGTGGGGGGATTTGAGGTTTTTGCAAAGAAGAGGATGATGGTTTAAGAGGCCCTTTAAGATCTCCGTGGTGTTGATCTGGCCGAGTAATTTTTCTATGAGACTTAATGGCAACCCTTAACGTCGCAATCTGCACCACAAGGGGACCGCCTAAGACCGCTTAGGAAAGCCCAAAAGCAAAACGCGACGCCTGTCCATTATACCCTTGCGGGTTCGTTATACGTGTTAGAGCTACTTTCGTTATTTAGAGGACCAGATGGAGCCCGGAAATGGTGCATTCTAAAAAGAAACAGGAAGAGATTAAGGCTAACGCCCATTTCTTTTGGCAACAGCCCGAGGAAAACCCTTTGTATAAAATAAAGCTGAAGGCTGGAAAAGGTTGCCTTTCTTTCGGAAAGATTTTGCGCAGTTCCGAGACTTTAGGATAGACGGGGGGTGGGGGGGGGAGAATTTGGGAGATTTCTGATTATTTTCTATTTTGCATTTGAATATTGGATAGAGTGGTGCAACATTCCCCAACCGATTGCTTACTGGCTATGAATTATGGGATGTGTGGTCTTGTAGGTCTGGAGAGTATCCCCTTTGTAATTTAGAATTCTTTATTGGCCAAGTGGTGATTACACACACAAGGAATTTGTTTCCCGTGCGAAAGCTCTCAATGTATGTACTACAATAGTGATAAGCAACGAAGTTATAGTCTGTAATGGTGTGATGCACTTAAACCTCACATTTCTTTTAAAAATAATTGGATTTGCTTCATTTTGAATTTTAAGATATTTGCTGCAGCAGCACCCTTTCCGTAGCTCAAACTCATCAAATGTGTTTACTGTGTAAGGTCCCAAAATACACTTGAGTCACCAGAATGCCAAAGAGAGACTAAAGACTAGGCTTGCAAAAAACCAGATTTTATTTATGGCCAAAAATAAAATACTGGGTGGAACTATATCCAGAACATACAGATACAATGCATGTGAGGAGATAGCCACACCTTGGGAAAGGTATGGCGTCCTTTTATACCCTCAGAGACATCAGCTTAGTACCCAATTCTGGCCGCCTAATTTAGGTTTTTGTATTCCTTGTTGCCCTGCAAGAGGGAATAGAAACTTCCTAATTGGTCATCCTTGAGCATTTCTCTGTTTACTCAATTGGCCACTTTGGCCCCCTGGCTCTGGAAAGCAGGAGTTTATCTAGATCAAACATAAATTGGGGCTGAGGTGTAAATTATCCCCTAGAGCCGTGATGGCGAACCTATGGCACGGATGCCACAGGTGGCACATGGAGCCACATTGGTGGGCACGTGAGCTCAGCTCCGGCACACATGCGTGCGCTAGTCTGTTGATTTTTGGGCCTTCTGGGCTCACCAGAAATCAGGATACACGCTGTTTCCAGACTCTGGAGGGCCTCTAGGGGGATAAGGAAGGCCGTGTTTGCCCTCCCCAGGCTCCTAGAAAGGCTCTGGAGCCCGGGGAGAGCAAAAAATGGGCCTACTGGGCCCATGTGCCATTGTGTGCCAAAAGCAGGGGAAGCATAGAATTATGGATGTGGGCACACGTGTGTGTGACCTCTCCACACTTCCCCCCGCTTTTGGCACGCAATGGCAAAAAGGTTAGCTGTCACTGCCCTAGAGATATGTACAATGCTCTTGGATGGCACAGGAAAATACAGGAAGAAGATTGATATGGGTTCAGGTCAAATGGCAGGGACATATGTTTGACAAATACCAGATACATTACAGAGGCCTAATAACAGAATATGTTTGTTACAGGAGATACAAATACAAAGACATAATATGTGTGATACAAATACAAAGGCATATATTTGTAAAGGCATTAGGAACCTAATGGTTACAGAATCTAGTATACCAGTATATCATATTCTAGTATTATTTATTATATCCTTATTATTGTTTCCCTTTCAACTGGTAATTCTAGAACTGATGCCCCAAACATACCTGATGGGTTTTGAGGAAGTCTGATACTCGGAAATGTAATTATTCCTGTTCCCTCCTCTCTAAAATGAGTGTGGAGTACCGTGTACAATCCTTTGATCTTTGAAGGTGTAAGCACCAGGTACCCACTGCAATACTGAAAACTTCTGTGTCTTTTCTCAGGATTGTGCCATTGCCCTCTTAAGTTCTCAAATATCCCAAAGCACATTTCAGTGATGGGATCGGAACGCTCTGCTTATCCATATGAAGTAATAAAGAAGTGGAACTTGTAAGAAAATGTTGCAGTACAGGAATCCTCCCCAATTTATCCCAAAAGGGGAGTCTATTCTGGGTAACGGCTAACTCTATGCCTTTTTTTCTAGAATAATACATTGTTCAAAGGCTAACTCAGGCAAGCCAATTCAGGATCCTATCCTATCTTCTGCCAACATAGCAGTTCGAAAGTCTTTTAAAAATGCAAGTAGAAAAATATAGGGACCATCTTTGGTGGGAAGGTAACAGCGTTCCGTGCACCTTTGGCATTGAGTCATGCCGGCCACATGACCACAGAGACATCTTCGGACAGCACTGGCTCTTCGGCTTTGAAACGGAGATGAGCACCACCCCCTAGATTCGGGAATGACTTAGCAGATATGTGCGAGGGGAACCTTTACCTTTTTACTCTTCCCCCCTCAAATGTTTAGCTTTATTCCCTTGCTGTGCTTAGAAGTCACCTTCTGAGGTGACATTGATCTAAAAAGGGCTTTCTGGATATTAATATTTAGAGTAATTCATAATACAAAAGTTTCATTTAAATACAAAAAGGTAGGGAGTCATGTTAAGGAATATGCGCAGAGTAACCCTTGAGTAGCAAGGTTGTGCACATGAGAAACGGCTGAGAGTGATTGTGAATAAGCACTGTCAATTCACAGACACACTGAGTTGCGATATTCTTTTACTTTTAGAAAAAGGTAAAGCAAAGTCCAATAAACAATCCAGGTCATACACAGATAAAGGTAGTTAAATTGTCAATCCAGGGATATTCCAAGAACAAAGTCTTCTTACCAGTTGTTGTAGTCATATGCAATAAAACAGTTCTTTTTGGAGTTGCAAACAGGAACAAGTACAGCAGTAAAACAATCAGTAAAACAGTAGAAAAATAACAAGTAGCAATGATCAAACAGTGATCATGCAGAGAGAACAGGCAGAGAGGAGCAGAGGTAGCAATAATAGTGTAATAAGAAAAATAAGCCATGATTCAAGCTTCCTCTTAAATATGTTGGCTACAGAGCTAGCCAATCAGAATACAGTATGATGCAATACAGCATTACAGTCTTAAAGCTATACATTACATTTTGACTGCAAACATTTGTTTGTTTATTTATTTATTTATTTATTTATTATATTTATATACCGCCTTTCTCCCGTAGGACTCAAGGCGGTGTACATTTTAAAAGATCATTCACATGTTCATGTTTAGCCCCGCCTGTTGGAACATCAGGGTCTTGAGGGCACAGCGGAAAGCACGGAGATCAGGGATATTCCGTATCTCTGGGGGCAGTTCATTCCAAAGGGTTGGAGCCCCCACAGAGAAGGCCCTCCCCCTGGGAGTCGCCAGTCGGCATGATTTGACTGACGGTACCCTGAGTAGTCCCTCCCTGTGAGAACGAACTGGTCGGTGGGAGGCTATTGGTGGCAAAAGACGGTCTCGTAGGTACCCAGGTCCTAAGCCATGGAGCGCTTTAAAGGTGATGACTAACACCTTGAATCGCAACCGGAAGACCACCGGGAGCCAGTGCAGCTCGCGCAGGAGAGGTGTTACATGGGCGTAACAAGTTGCGCCCATAATCACCCGCACGGCTACATTCTGGACCAGCTGGAGCCTGCGGGTGCTCTTCAAGGGGAGCCCCATGTAGAGAGCATTACAGTAGTCCATACAGGAGGTGACTAGGGCATGAGTGACTGTACGCAAGGCATCCTGATCCAGAAAGGGACGCAACTGGCGGATCAGGCGAACCTGATAAAAGGCCCCCCTGGCCACGGCCGTCATGTGCTCTTCTAAAGATAGCCGTGAATCCAGGAGGACACCTAAGTTGCGAGCCCTCTCTGTGGGAAGTAAGGACTCATCCCCAATTGTCAGTGATGGTACCAGCTGACTATACCGGGATGCCGGAAGCAGCCACTCGGTCTTGGAGGGGTTGAGTCTGAGTTTGTTTCTCCCCATCCAGATCCGCACGGCCTCCAGGCAACGGGACATCACAGTAAGGGCATCATTGGGGTGGTCCGGGGTGGAGATGTATAGCTGTGTGTCATCAGCATACTGATGAACACTCACCCCGAAACCACGGATGATCTCGCCTAGCGGTTTTACATAAATGTTGAATAAAAGGGGTGAGAGGACTGATCCTTGTGGCACCCCACAAATAAGGTGCCTCGAGGTCGACCTCTGCCCCCCAGCCAACACAAACTGCGAACGGTCAGAGAGGAAGGAGAACCACCGAAGCACGGTGCCCCCTATTCCTAACCTCTCTAGCCGGTGCAGTAAGATACCATGGTCGATGGTATCAAAAGCCGCTGAGAGATCTAATAGGACCAGGACAGAGGAACCTCTGTCCCGAGCCCTCCAGAGATCATCAACCAATGCGACCAGTGCCATTTCTGTGCTGTATCGTGGCCTGAAGCCCGACTGGTACAGATCCAGATAGACAGCTTCATCCAGGTATCGGGGTAGTTGTTGTGCCACCACACTCTCAACAACCTTTGCAACGAAGCGAAGATTGGAGACTGGACGATAATTTGATAATATAGCTGAGTCCAGGGAAGGCTTCTTGAGGAGGGGCTTCACAACTGCCTCTTTCAAGGCGGTGAGAAAGACACCCTCACTCAGAGAAGCATTTATAATCCCCTGGAGCCAGCCTCGTGTAACCTCCCGGGAGGCCAGTACCAACCAGGAGGGACACGGGTCCAAACATGCATTGATGGTTTATATATATTGCCAACCCAACCAGTTAGGCAATAGCCATTCCCTAACAAGTCAGATGCATTTGACTTTTTCATGACAATGGCCATTTCTTTTGCTTGGGGAGAAAACTGTGTTACACATTCGGCTAAAAACACGGCTTGTTACTGGCTGGGGACTTCTGCAAGCAACACCATAAAACCTGGTTTTCACATCACGCTAGCCCAATGGTTTGAAACACTAAATAAATAAAAGCTAGTTTTCAATTGCTATAAGTTGTTCAAAACTTATAAGTTGTTCAAAGACTAAGACACAGGCAAGCCAATTCAGGATCCTATCCTATCTTCTGCCAACCTAGCAGTTCGAAAGCACGTAAAAATGCAATTAGAAAAATAGGGACCACCTTTGGTGGGAAGGTAATAGTGTTCCATGCGCCTTTGGCGTTGAGTCATGCCAGCCACATGACCACGGAGATGTCTTTGGACAACGCTGGCTCTTCGGCTTTGAAACGGAGATGAGCACCGCCCCCTAGAGTCGGGAACCACTAGCAGATATGCGCGAGGGGAACCTTTATCTTTACCTTACCTTATCCTATCTTCTGCTGTACTTTTTCATTTTACACTCTGCATTCCATAACTCTCCCTGATCATTGAACATCCTTGTCCTTTGGCTGCCATCAAGCAGGAATAATGCCCTCTTTGAGTGTCTTGTTAGTTTTGTATTTCTGCAACCCTCCAAGCGCGCACACACCTCCCTTCTATGTATCAGTGTCCTCACATTACCTCATTTTTGCCACCGGGTAAGCAGTGTCTTTGCTATTTAAAGAAGTAATTATGAAACAGTGTTAAGAGAGAGAGAGAGGTAAAGGTTTATAGCTATGGTATATATCAAATTGTCTTCTCACTTGCAAGTTATTCTTTTGCAGCTTATTCATCCACCTGCAATGTCCAAGGGAAGCATTTTAATAACGTAACTACCTTTGGCAGAAACTGCATGTGGCTGAAGACAATATTTTTGAATAGGTTTCAGAGTATAGAAAACGGCTGTCACCCCTTCTGAATGAGTATTGGTTGCCAAGCAGCTGCCTAGTTTGATGATGTTAAGTTAGATCTAACTATTAAAATGTAGCTCTCAAGTGGGCACAACAAATTTTATTTGAAAGCAAGAGTCAGCTTGTTTATGGAGGCTTTATTGTAAGCTGCTGCTGCTTATTTACGCCTCCTAAATGAATTGCTTCATGGATTATTTAAATACACTTAGGTGTGTCTTTGTTAGTCAACAAATGTATCATTTGTTACATTAAGTTAGGGTTTAATTCCAGCCACTTTTATCCCTATCCAGCATGGCAGAGCAAGAGGGCAGAACTTCCACCTTTCTATGATTCTCTGTTTGTACTAGTAGTCTTTTTCTGCATAGTGTACCTAAGATTGCATTGCCAATTTCTGTTTGAAACCCTCTGAATTACTACAGCGCAAATCCCTGCTTGATTTTCTAAATTATACACAGAGAATAAGTGCATTGAATCCTAATGCAACAGTTATATAATTATTTAACTTCATGAAAAATACTGAAAATAGAATGGCCTCCAGCTGCAAAATATTTCTCTTCTTTAACTGTAGAAGAATCTGGAAGTAGCAGCATATTCTATTTGTAGAGGCAAAGTCTAAAGATCAACTATGCCTCTACATTTGTCAGGCCACTGGCTTTCACTGAAGCTAGGAGAGTTTGGTGACTTTAGAGAGTAAAATGAAAAACTAAGTTGGTCCTTTCATTTAGTTTATAATGGAAGCAATTTCCGGAAGGGACTACACACTTAAGCTTAAATAGAAAAGTTCAGATAAGCAAAAAGAAGCATCTCCATTCAAAAATACAGAAGAAAAAGAGATGTCAAATTCAGTTGAACAAAATGAGATGTCTAAAGAGAGATCTATAAATAAAGAGAGAGATATAAATAATAGAAAAATACTAGAAAAATGGTAAAAAAAAGTTGGACATTTTAATCTGTTCAATATTAAATGGTAGAATTACCTTTTTTGGGGGGGAAGGTAAAAATATTGATTTATATGTAAACATTTTGAAACAGGTGGTTGTGTTAGCCTAATGCAGAGGTCTTCAAACTTGGCAGCTGGAGAATTCTGAGAGCTGAAGTCCACAAGTCTTAAAGCTGCCAAGTTTGAGGACCCCTGGCCTAATGCATAAAAAAGATACCGTTTCTTATGTGTGATACTATATCTAGTGTGTTACCCATCCAATCACCCTGATCCTACTCTGAATAATTAAGGGATTACAGGGTCATAAAAGGGGAGCCAGATTAGTTGCCCCAACTGCATATTACAACTGGATCTATTTTTTAAATTTATTTTTCCCCTTAAAAACAAAACAGCAGGGGAGGGGACAATACAGATATAGAATAGAAGGGAACTTGCTTATTCCATAATTTCAATATTCTTAATAAGATTTCCAAAAGTGGGGGACATCCCATTCTTTTGTTTCGTCATTAATAGATCTTAAAAAGGTATTAGTGTTAGCTAAAATCTAAGATAAATCAATTATGCATGCTTGCTGTTAATCCCACATTCATGAGATATAATGAAATCCATATTAATGGCTTCTATATGTTTTTCCTCCCTTTTTAACTTGTACAGACATCATCTTTATTTGGTTAACTAATAAAATATTAGCTTCAAGCTTTCCAGTTTCAAGAGCTCTGACTAGACCAGATGGTGAGAAAAATAAGGGACAGGTTGGGTAGAGAAATAAAAAAAAAAAGGAGCCATGTCTACCAGGTTGTATTATTAAACTATATGATTGAGAAACTTAAGTCATGCAAATTGATTCTTAGTATAGAGGCACCATATACTGTAAGTTTTCTTGGAAGATGAAGCAAGCAGACATTTGTAAAAAATTCAGTTTCTGGAAATAAAATTTCCTCAGTTAAAAGTGAGAGATATAATTTCTACATTACAATATGGATATCATTTAAGCTGATGGAAGTATTTTTAAACTATTTTTCTTATGGCTAACTTTGTTTTTGTTTTTGGCAGAATACCTCTGAGATTAAACAACTGCCAAATACAATAGAACCTCTGGTCACGACCATAATTCGTTCCATAACTTTGGTCGCAAACTGATTTGGTCGTGACCCGAACCTAATTTTGGAAATTTGGCGCTTACAAAAAAATGGCACGGAAGGGGAAATCAGCCTTGGGGGGGGGGGGGGGGGCGAGGGGATGTGAATTTTCTTGGTCGGAACCCGATCTGGTCGTGGTCAGAAGCGTTCGTGACCAGAGGTTCTACTTCCCTGCTGCAGAAAAATCATTCTTCACATTCAAATGGAAATTGCTGGATTCTGATGAAAATTACCAGTCGAAATTATACAGATATTAAAACAGAAGTAACTATCGATCCTCCAGATGGTTTAGATTGATAACCCCCGATTTGACATCTGGAGCTTACATGGGGAGTATAATGCAAAGATCTGTAAGGCAATATTGTTAATAGCAGTGTGATTTGCAGAACTGATGGACTAAGCTGTTACTGACATGATAAAATTAGCTTAATATCCACCAGACTAGCTCTTCTGATAAAAAGTTGACAAGTATTTCCTGACATCAATTAAATTAGAAAAGCTTCAGGGGTGTTTTATCGTCATCAGTGTGGCTAATTTTAAAAATAAGAACAATTTATTTTCCCATTATAATTCTTTGTTTTATTCTGAGGTAATATAAAGAATTTACAATATTGGGGGGGGAGCAGTGAGTCAGTCAATTATAAATGTGATTATTGAACCAATTATTTAACAGGTTAGGGGGAAGGATGGTTAAAGGCAACAATATTTTAAGGATTTTTGTAAAATACTATCATAAAATATTGTACAGTAGCTCCCATTTCTTAATTGTACTTGTAGGTTTTTCCGTATTAAATCTGGAAAGCACATGGCATATGTTAAATCGGAAAATCATCTTAAATGAAAACAAGCATTTTCCACAGAAGTACAGTAAATTAAGCAGCGGTTTATATAATTCAGAATGATGAAAGCAAAAGAAAAAATAGCATACTGGCTTGCCCTCGCCTCTATCTAGTTCCAAGATTTCTGTGAATGACTGAAATGTTAAGCAACAGTTTTTTTATATGTTGCATTTTTTTTATTGCCTGAATAAGCATGCCTAATAATTGTTATAATTATTACTATGACTTTTAGAGCTGCCTTCACTTTGGTCCCCAGCAGATTCATGTGGTGGGCCCATTTGGAAGTTTGAAAAAAATATCAGTTCTTGAACAAAATATCTGTGGGGCCCCTTGCCCAGTCACAAGGAATGTACATCAGATACAGTCGTGGAAACTGATATAGAGATGGAGACCAGAGTATCACTTATACTCCGGTCTCCATTCAATTATAGTGTAGTACTGTAGTTTTTCCACATAGGTATCCAGGAAAAAAGAATTGAAAAGAATGGCCTTCATAGAAATATAAAATAAAGCAATAAAGCCACCCAATATTTCCAGTTGTCATCTGATGAAAAAATAGTTTTCAATAGAATGAGATTTAGTAAATCAGAATCGGAACTCCCAAAAATAACACTGGACTTGAAGGATTTCCCCCAAATCTTCACTTCCAAAGAAAGTAGGGAAATAGGTGGTTTTATGGTAGCTTACAGATAATTAAAGGTAGATAACTCTGTTGATGTGATAAATGACAGAATGCTATTGACATTCTCTTTTCAGCTGTTGTCCAGTCCTGTAGTACTACATAACCACATGATGCAGTTTTCATGGTAACCTTCAAAACATCACCCATTCAGCCAATGATTAAACTGAAACCTGCTTAGTTTTAAAATGGCAAAATAATGAACTAAAATTATTGCTCACTGATCTGCCCCCCTGTATTTTTGTTTTATTTTTGTTTTATTGCTGCTCTGCATATATGTGCTATAAATATGCATAGGTACACATATACATCCATACATACCCTCCACACCATCATCATTCCACCAATGTAAAGAGCCAGTTTGGTGTAGTAGTTAAGGCATCAGGGTAGAAACTGGGAGACCATGAGTTCTATTTTAGGCATGAAACCAGCTAAATGACCTTGGGCCAGTCATTCTCTCTTAGCCCTAGGAAGGAAGCAATGGCAAACTATTTGCAAAAATCTTTGCCCAAAAAACTTGACCAGGCACTCATCAGGAGTCAACACTGAGTCAAGATGAGGACCCAGTTTGTGGGGGCAATAAGCTGACTTTGTATAAATATACAAAAGTATGAAGGCTATTGCTTACCACATTGTAAGTCGCCCCAAGTCTCTGGAGAAGGGCGGCATATAAATCAAATTTTAAAAAAAAGATTACCAAAAAAGGGTAAATTTACCATATTTTATGCCATATTCTTCCTTCACAGAAATCCCTCTATAATCCCAAACTAAAATTATAGTAAATTATAGCAATATAATAGGGATTCTACTAAAGCTCTCATCATCTTTTGCTAGGGAACCCTGAGTACCTGAATTTGGAAACAAATCCATCGAGCAATGAAGGCAATTAAATTTTGTACTATATATTAGTAAGAGATTGAAATATTTTTGTAAGAAATTAGTAATTTTGCAATTACTAAATGTCGGTTGGGTAAGAGAAGTGATAATAGAACTTGATTAACTCAACATTTCCTATACAGTTGAGACATTTTACTGTCTCTATAAATTACTGTTCTCTAATTGCAGTAAATCATTGAGTCATGCAAACGCATGGAAGCAAGTTCCTTTTTTTCCATGATTCTCTAAAATAGTATGTGAATGAATTTCAATTTTTAAAGAAGAGAGTGCTTTAGCTACCATAACTTCAGAAAATATCACAATCTTTGGCTTAGTTATTAATAAATGCCACTTTGCAGCCAAATTGTTATCATACAGATTACATATAAAGTTCTTTTGGGCATCCATGTTAAGGTTGCTACTACTACTAGATGATTAAAAATGAAGAGATGAATAACATTCTAATCTTTGATTGAAAAAAAAAGTTCATTTCACTCAAACATCAAAACTCAAAGGCCAGTTTCAACATTTATAACATGTGCTTGAGTGGCAATAGGAAAAAGGAAACATATAACCCACAATCAAAAGCTATCCCATGTTAAATCTGAAGAGGCAGGATCAAAAGCTTTAGTGAGGAGGGCTGAGACATACTCCTCCATGACACTCTACATTAGTCATTCTCTACACAGTTACTATAGCTTCACAAATTATGGTTTATGGCATGGTATGTTTGTGAACATAACTAGTACAGAAATATATTTTTGTCCCCAAACTTTTGCTATCTGAGGAATTTTACTAGCTGTTCCCTAGATTCTGTAATTAGGTAAAATATATTCTATTTGCGTGACTCATAAGATTTCTTCCCTAACGTTGAAGCATTGTCTTTCTCTTGGATCAGCTTTTGTTCTCTATACTCTTGTTAATTAGACAGCACTGTACACAGCTTCTTGAATCCTTTTCAGTTAAACTGAAAATGATGTGGGAGGATGACCAGTTTTATGGTTGACTCACTCTCCAGATGTTCTTACAGTGTTTTTTTACCAAAGTAGTGTAACATCTTAACAAAATGGATGTCAGATATTGCCTACGTATGATGCCCCAGGCACCAGAAGGGGTT